>JAVGWX010000015.1:44164860-44730124 GCA_036924085.1 Ariolimax columbianus | reverse complement strand
GCTTGTGACTTTCTCAATCTTCTGTTGTTCTAAAATAACTTTATGTTTGGTCTTTGCCTTGCCTGTGATCGTTATCTTGGTTGTACTTTAAATTCAGGTATAGATTTTGGACTTCGTTGAGTTGTGTTTACGCTCATCAGTACTTTTACATTTCGCTAGTTGTTAAACCCACCAGGCTAGATCGCACGTGGACACAGTCTGGTGTGAACAGACTATCTACAATAGCAGTTAGTAAACTAGCATTATCTTGTAAAGCGAGCTATGCAAGTTTTCATTCCATTCCAACAATATATCTCTGCAAATATGGATTTTCGACATTTGTAGCATAAAAGAAAAACAAATCGAAACAGATTAGATGTCTAACATGGCAAACGTGTGGTTTGTACAACACAACAGTTGAATCCTCTTCGAGAAAGAGAACAACAAGCCTTCACGCGGTCAGCATTTCTTGATCTTTGTGACCCGTTCCTCAGCATTGCATATATACGCATCACGTTCATTCAAACAATAATGAAATTAACTTTCTTCTATATTAAATGTATTGTATTTCTATTGAAATTGTTAAGAAAGACACATATATCACATGTACTTTAGTGTTTGTTTTTAACTATTTCTATATAACTGGTTCTTTGCTATTGTATTTATGTATTTAAAAGCATTATTCCGAGAAGGGGTACGTGACATCTACAGTTAACATCATTTGCTGAATAAGAATGATCCCCAATGGACAGCCGCGTGCGGTAAACACCTTTCATTTTTGGGCTAAAGAGAAATACTCTCCATTTAATGTACAATATGTAACTAAGTTAACGTCTTTATAACGGGTTGAGAAGACTACCTATTTATACTGGTTTAGACGATTATGTCTTTCTACTCGCTTAGAAGACTGAAACTTTATACTGGTTTAGAAGACTGTGTCTTTATACTGGTTTAGAAGACGATGTCCTTTATACTGCCTTAGAATGACTATATCTTTATACTGGTTTAGAAGACTACGTGTTTATACCGGCTTAAAAAACTATGCAGAGTCTGTAAACAAACAGTTTCATTTACATTTCCTAGCTCTAAAAGCTATGTGCATCCATCTATTCTGAAATGCATTAATTGTTCCAGCCTAAAACTATCTTCATATGGCAATACATTCCAAGCATTCACCACTGTACAGCTTATGTAGCTTACCAGTAACACTTTTACCGGTAACAGTTCTCGCAGTTTAGCTCACTTTAAATTCAACCGATGCACAAAATTGAGAAATGGAATACCTCTGCCCCTCCTTTATGTGTTGTGTTTGTTACAGACCCGTCGGTGTATGCATGGGTCCAGTCCATGCTTGGGTAGTTTTTTCGTTATGTACCTCAGGGTTATGTCTCTTCTTTCTTTTTCAGTCTGGCTGTTCTTGTTTCAAATATCTGGTATATTTTCTACCACCTCCGGAATGATATGCTGCTTCCAGGTAGGTTGCGTACAGTAGGGATGGGGTTTGGTGTTAATGTGTTCATAGTGTCTTCGCTCATCTTTGCTTTGGCTATTTCTGCAAAGTTTCTTCGCTTTAGTTTCCCATTTCCAAATCTATTTAGTCTCTGATGCATTGGGTGGTCTGTCAGTCTTCTGAGTTTCTCTACTTGCTGCTGGGCTCTGCAGTCTCTTCTCTCGGTCATGGATTGCAGATTTCTAATCTTTTCCAGTTCTACAATTGGCGTTGACTTCATGCCTGCTGTTATAACTCTCATGGCTTGGGTTGAAGTTTGCTAATTGTATCAAAGTTCGCCTTTGCTGCTGTTGCTCATGCCGCAATGCCATACTCGGGGAACTGGTCTTACTCTTCCAGTGTACAGTTTCGTCTGTTCCCCAGCTTGTGCCAGCAAGTTTCCTCATGATTGCCATCTTTGTCTGGCTCTCATTCGGTTCTCTCGATCTGACTTTTCCATGTCATGCACGATCAAATGTGACTCCCAGGTAGTTTTGGTTGCATTTGCCGCAGATATTTGCCGCTAAGACTTATTTTGGTGTTCTGGAGTTTGTTTGAAAGCGAGATTTTCGAACATGTTGTTTTTTCCTCATTTATTTGACCAGCCATGAGTTCGCCCACTCCTCCAACGATGTTAGGGCCTGCTGCATCCGATTGCTTGCTATGGTGGAATTTTTTCAGACGTCCACATAGCCAGATCGTCTGCAAACATGGAGCTGTGGACTCTTCTTGGTAGATTCTCTGTGATGTTGTTTATATACACCAGGAAAGGTGTTGGTGAAAGTACTCCCCTTTGGTGTACTCCCTGCTCAAGTGTCACCTTTTTGCTCATCTGCTATTGTACTTGAACTATGGATGTTCTGTTTTCGAGGTAGTCGCTGATCCATCTGTACATTTTCCCACAAACTTCACTTCTTCGTAGCTTGACTTTAAGTCACTTTATCCACACCTTGTCAAATGCCTTCTCTAAATCCACCCAAATCGCTACTGTGTGTTTTTTCTCCTGGTAAGCATCATCTATTAACTGGGCTATGAGAGTGATCTGGTCCTCAGTGGATCTGTGCTGTCTAAAGCCTGCTTGCTGTGGAATAAGTATGTGTTTTTCTTCCAGATGCCACATCAGTCTGGTGTTTATCATACGTTCCATCAGTTTACCTACAAGCTCAGTAGACTGATAGGCTGTATCCATTTGGATCTGTTCTATCTTTTTCTTTCTTTGGTACTGGTATAAGTACAGCGTCTTTTCATGTCTGAGGTACAATTCCCCTTTTCCAGCTTTGGTTCAGGACTGATAGTAACTTCCTCTTTGCTGTTTGGCCCAACTCCATCAGCATTTCGTGTTACCCCATCTTTTCCGGGCGATTTCTTTTTCTCATGGTTTTCTCATCGAGTTCATATGGCCTCTTCCTTTTTATTCATTGTTAGTATTGCCATCATGTGCTCCTTTGGTGCCATATTGATGTTGTCGTGGCTCTTTTGTTCTTCATTATTGTATGTGTGCCTGTCTGTAGGGACATCAGTGTGGTTTGCTCTGGCATAGTGTTCGTTCTATAAAGGCGTTTGCTGCTTTTTTTTCCAGTAAGCATTTTGTCGCCATACTTGATGGTAATTTGTTTATTTGATGGTGTTTCGTCATTCATGGCTCTGACTAACTTCCATAGTTTGTTCTCTTCTTTATATAAATTGAGGCTTTCTGTTTTATTTGTCCAGCTGTCTCTTGTTATATGGTTTAGTGTTCTTTTGTATTTCGCCGTGATAGCCTTGAGGGCGATATTTGCCTCCATAGATTGTTCTCTCTCTGCCATGTTCCTAGCATTTGAGACTTCGTCTTCCGCTTCCTGCAATTCATCATTCCAATATGGCTTGTAGTTTTTCCTTGCCCCTCTTGGGATGGTTTCGGTGGCTGCTTGCATTATTGCTTTGCTTAGGCTTTCCACCATAGGTTTCATATTGTTATTCCATGTGTTGATGGTTTCACATAGCCGATCTGTCAGAATTGCAAATCTGTCCCAGTCGGATCGTTTATAGTTCCAACGTGGGAGCGCTTTTATTTCCTGTGGGCCTACTTCCATATCAATTTCTAGCCTAATTGGCCTTTTGTCGCTACCTGCCAATTGGTTGAGCACCTGGCCGTCTATTTTGTGGTGAATATCAACCGTGGAAAAGGCCAAGTCTGGAGTAGAGGTGGTATGCCATGTTCTAGAATAGAAGATAGGGCTGTCCTCCAGCCTATTGTAAAGATAGAGATTTGTGTCTATCTCCCAGTCTTCCACTTCATCTCCTCTGTTGTCTGTGTCCGAATATCCCCATCTCTCCGAGTGGCTGTTGAAGTCTCCAACTACTAGGCAGCTGGAGTTCTTGATTTCCATACTCGAGAGGGACAGGTCTTTGATGGGTGGGCCATACAGGTTGAAGATGAGGATCTTCGTTTCTTATGTCATTATGTCGAGTCCTACAATTTCTGCTTGTCCAGTGTGATTGACAGCTACCGCGCTCCTCGATATGCAGTTACGTGTTAGTATCAGAACCCTTCCTTTGTCAAGACTGTAACATGCTAAAGCAACTGCGTTGTGAATACTGACCCACGGAGATGAACCCACACATACACACTTTTGTGAGCGTCTTGAAGAACTCCCCACCACAGTAGACTTTGTCCATAGAACTGGCCTTTACGTGTAGACTTAATACAATTGTCGGTGAGCTAGAAAAAGAAGGAAAAGAAGAAGAAAAAGAAGAAGATGTAAAGAATGAAGAAGAAAATAGAGAAGAAGAAGTAGAAGAAGAAGAAGAATAAGAAGAAGAAGAAGAAGAAGAAGAAGAAAAAAAAGAAGACGAACAAGAAGAGAAAGAAGAAGAAAAGGAAGAGAAAGAAAAAGAAGATAAACATGAGTAAATAGTACTACCTGATATTGCCCGAAGAAGATTTGAATGTTTAAATGAAGCATATCGTTAAAAAGCAACTAATCTGATTGGCAAACATCCGGCTAGTCTCTAAACCCTGATCTATGGGTGAGAGAGCTGGAGTGTGTACGCCAAACACGCCAGGAGGTTGAATCATTTCTACATGACACATACTCCAAATTGGCTACAAGACCACATCACAAATAACCATACTCTTTTCATTACTACTACACTATTCATACACTTTTGTAGAAAGTTAAAGTGAGATAGACTGGCCAAGTTTCTCGAATGTCAAGTCAAAGGTTCCAAAAAAAACTACTGTTTAGCGAGCTTAGGCAGCAAGGCGATCACCTGGACGTCAATAAAAGCGATTCAGTGAATCCTGGCAGTAAATCGTTTAGCCTGAAAAAGGCGAGACCAAAAAGAGCCTTGCATGCAGTTAGCGAGGGTGGAAGTATAGAGTAGAGACAAAACCAGCACCAGCTGGTGTTGGCTTAATCTGTCATGCACGCATCCGCCCACAGACTTAAGGGCGCAGCATGACACATGATGATGTTGGTTATTCTCATCGACGGCGATAAGCCCATTATTATTGTCATGATCATATTTCTTCAAAATCAAGTAAATACTGGATCAAGATGGTGAGCAGCGCATGAGCTGCTGCGGTCATCGAGCCATAGCTGACTGATAGCGTAAGGGCTAGCGAACCGGAGCTGCCAAGGCCGTTCTACACGTCCGCGCAGTATTCTAGAAAACAGGCTGCAACAGAGCAGACTGGTTAAGGAGAAGGGATCGAAGAGGGAAAGCTAACCCGGTACTCAAAAAATGCTTGCTGAAGTAGGATGTGTTGGACCGAAAGGTGCAAATATCGACATAACGCATTCCGTTCTCTGGACTGCGTTCTGCTACTTAGGCCCGTGTCAGGGTTTGGTAGCGGGAAATGGAGAACAAACGAAGCCAAGCCAAGACAAGTAAATACATTTAATATTCATCAGTTTATTGGCGTCTCAGTCACTGATCATCATGCGCCTGGCGCCCTGGCGAAGTTTGCCCAGCTCTGTCTCCCGTATTTCGACACAGTCTGCTATGGTAGCAAACGCCGGTACGTGAGTGGCAGTCCCTGTCGCAGATCGTACAACGGGGCTGAGGAGGCTGACTTGCTGGGGTGTTCGCCGATCTTTTCAGTCGTGCCCAATTCTCTGGTTCCAGATGGCCTCTACAAGCGTCGGCAACTACTGTGCACCTCCCAACTGAATGTCTGCAATCGACTCAATCCTGAGCTTTCGGCTTGGATGTCGCATGACGTCATGTCCATCTTGTATACGTACTTGAATCGCGGTGTGGGGTAGTCGATTCCTTTAGCTGCAGTGATCAGCTGTCCATAAAATATATCCTATAACAGCCTTTACAATGTATGTAAATATACACTCGCGAGCATACGACTACTCTAAGACAGATGTACAGAAGATGAAAGATACAGACAGCCACATAAACTGGAAATATATTGTCAGAGGTACAGACGTTGAACAAGAGGCAGAGTGTTTCAAAACACTTTTAGAACAACTAAAAGTCGAATATGTTCCATGTATGGAGGTAAACACCAATCATAAAAAGTGGATTACTAGATTTGTAGCTAAATGTACAAGAGCTTAAAATAAAGCCTGGACAAAGTGTATAAAGACAAGTAAATCAAAAGAAATATATTTAAAATATTTGGACAAGCAAAACATAGCTCAGAAAGTAAGTAAAGCAGCAAAATAGACTTCGAAAAAAACTTACTAATAGGATCAAGACTGATGGTAAAAGCTTCTTTTCTAATGTTAGAAATAAACAAAGACCTAAGACAAGGTAGGCTTTCTCATAAACAGTACAGTGACAATAAGCAGAGAAAATAGGGAGATAGCTTATCTAATAAATCAATACTTTGGCACAGTCTATACAAAAGAACACTCCTCTAAGATACCAGAGCCTATACCTGTTTTCAAATGTCAAATGAATATAGTGCGATTAAAATCATTCTGTCTTACGGAGGAAATGGTTCTAAAAAGATTGGAAGGATTACAAGTGGATAAATGTACAGATCAAGATGGTATCCATTCATCAATGCTATTTGAAGTATAGACTAACTAGTTAAACCATTGGCTATATTATTTTCTCAATCACTTGCAAAATGGATTGTTCCAAGAGATTGGAAAGATGCAGGAGTGATTCCCTTATTCAAAAGAGGAAAGAAATCAGATCCAGCTAATTAAGTAAGTTTAACGAGCATAGTCTGTAAAATGTTAGAGTCAATAATGAAAGAAAATATTGTAATGCATCTAGACAGGTTAAATCTAATCAGAAATAGTTAGCATGGGTTTACTAGAGGGAGACCGTGCTTAACAAATCTATTGGAGTGCATGGAGGTGATTACTAAAATCATAGATACGGGAGAACCAGTGGATGTTATTTATCTAGATTTTACAAAGGCTTTTAATATAGTACCTCATCAACGATTATTTAAAAAGTTAAAATCACATGGGATAGATGGGCAGGTTGCCGAATGGATTGAAAGTTGGTTAACGGGAAGAAGACAGCGATTGGCATAAATAAGGAGTACTCTGAGTGGTGTGAAGTAAAAAATGGAACAAAATTACAGAATGGGCGAGAAAAATACTAGAATGATAGATAACGAAAGGGACATAGGGGTAATAATAGAGCATACAGGTAAGGTGCGTTAGCAAGTCCAGGTAGCAGTGAATAAATCAAATGCAACGTTAGGTATGATAAAAAAAAAGAAATATTAAACATAGGAGTAATGAGGTGGTTGACAAACTATATAAAGCATTAGTTAGACCTAGATCGGAGTACTGTGTACAGGTGTGGAGTCCTTATCGTAGAAGAGCTATAAATATGCTGGAAAGGATACAAAGAATAGCGACAAAACTGATAGTGGGATTCCAGAATTACAGTTACGAGGAAAGACTCAGAAAAACCGGCCGTTAGTGTCTAGAAAAGAGAACAATTAAACGTGACTTAATCTAAGTTGATAAGATAATCACAGGAAAAGTTAAATTAGACTATACATTTTTTTTCAAAATACTAGCACCAGCGAGAACAAGAGGGCACAGATACAATTTAATAACGAAAGGTCCAAATTGGACACAGGACATTTTTTTTTATTCAGACAGTGGTGAATGCTTGGAATGCTTTGCCCCAGGAAATAGTGGAGGCAGAGACAGTTAATGCATTTAAGAATAAATATGATGTACATAGTTATTAGACCAGGGTAATGCAAATGGGACTGGTTGTCTACAGACTCTGATGAGTTTTCTAAACCAATATAAAAACGTTATGTTAAGTTAAGTTATGCCGTGTTTGTTAGCTTACTCAGAACGTTTTATGATTGTGCTAACTTTTTGTTTCATCGCTCCACATTGTTCTTTGTAGGACAATGTGCGATCCATTGTAATTCCTAGGTACTTAGGTGTATCATTATGTTTAAGTTTATGCCCCTGCCAACTAATCTTTCAAACTCTCAAGGCTATTCTTACATCCTGTTGCAGCCCGCCACTTAACGTCTTTTACAGGACGCACACAAAATTAATCTTACATATTACGGGCATTCTACAACAACAATAAATACAACAACAATAACAACAACATGTTGTTATGGCTTTTGAAGTCATGATACTGCCTATTTCATTCTTATAAACTATGCAGGAGGAATGATTTCAAGAAATGCTATGTCGGCATAGATACAGTCACACACTAACTCTAACCATTTTCATAAAGCTGTAGAAACTGATTCACATTTCTAATCGTGTTTACTTACTCTCAACTCTGTCAAATGATATCCTCATTAATAACTAAACCTGTACGTCGCTAAGTGTCATTGAAGGAAATGTGGCGACTACATGAGTTGGCCACCCCACCTCATAAAAAGCTGAGGCCTAGTACAGTGAAATCTCTAACACTTAAACCTCGACATCAATGATTGCAAAAGGATTACCTTTTCCTTTTCATGTTAAAATCATTTACATCGAATACCAGTACCAAAGAAAGAAAAAGATAGAACAGATCCAAATTTGATACAGGCATATCAGTCTACTGAGCTGTGTAGGTAAACTGATGGAGCGTATGATAAACATCAGACTGATGTGGCACCTGGAAGAAAAACACATATTAATTCCACAGAAAGCAGGATTTAGACAACACAGATCCACTGAGGATCAGATCACTCTCATAGCGCAGAAAATAGAGAATGCTTACCAGGAGAAAAAGCATACAGTAGCGGTTTGGGTGGATCTAGAGAAGGCATTTGACAAGGTGGGGAAAGAGGGACTTAAAGTCAAGCTATAAAGAAGTGAAGTATATGGACAAATGTACAGATTGATCAGCCACTATTTCGAAAACAGAACAGCCAGAGTTCAAGTACAAGGGAAGATGAGCAAAAATGTGACACTGCAGCAGGGAGTACCCCAAGGGGGAGTACTGTCCCCCACACTTTTTTCTGGTGTATATAAACAACATAACAGAGAATATATTAAGAACAGTCCACAGCTCCATGTTTGCAGACGATCTGGCTTTGTGGACCACTGAAGACAATCTCACCATAGCAAACAATCGGATGCAGCAGGCCCTAACATCGCTGGAGTAGTGGATAGGAGGCAGACAGACTGGCTAAAGAAGGTGCAAGGTTACCACAACCAGATTCTAGTGTGACCTACGAAGAGTTCAAAAGGTTTATTATGGCCAGATACATGGCCAAATGGGAAACAGAGCATACTGGCTACACAAAAAATGATGCCTACTACCAGTTGAACAGAAGAGAGCAGGTCGTGGTCTTCAGACTCCGCACAGGCCACAACAGATTGAGGTACCATCTATTCAATAAACTGAAGAAAGGTGGTACTGACGAATGCACCTGTGGTACAGGGAAAATGACCGCGGAACATCTGCTGCAAAATTGCCCGACATACGAGAACCAGAGAAAGCACATGTGGCCATCACCAGTGGCAACACTAGACAAGCCCTATGGCAGTGTCGACAGCCTCAGGATGACAGCTGCCTTCTTCGACAAAATTCAAGTTGACGTCTGACAGCGTACGAAGAAGAAGATTTACCTCGAATTGTTTTTAACACCTGCACAAATTAACAGTCATCTAACAATATTCATATTTCTGTTTTTCATCCTCTCTCTCTTTCTCTCTCTCTACTTTGGTCTTCTTGTTTCTCTGTACTCTCAGCAATCAATGCTGACTACAAACTAATGTGTGACAAATATGAACTGATGTGATCATATAAGACATTCCAATGTACATCGCCCACTACCAGTTAAAGGCCAACACAAAATACAGAAGGGATTGAAGCTCACGAGCAAAAACATGCATTTAGAACGTGCCAACCGTAGCGACAATCCGCCAAAGAAACTGTTCATTATGTCAAGGAAAGAATGTCAGAATACAAACACAGCCAACGTGCTGTTTACATTCATGGATACATCGAGTAATACAAATATACTGTAGTCGGAGATGCTGTGGTAAAACTTCTCTATAAGAGGTTTTTGCTTTTATCAGATGTTGATAGCCAGTTCCCTTCCTCGATGTCTTGGCTTACAATATCACTGATATATAAATTTATTTTTATTACCGCCAGGGATGAGGTACTAGAATCGTCATTGTTCTGATACACACACGAGTCCATAAACTGGTCAATACGACATGATACCGCACAAAGGACAACGGTCTGGGGTAGAAAAGTCTTCGTCACGGAATCCAGAAATTGAAACCTCTAATCAAACCAAAAACTTCAGGTTTTGTGAAAACCAATTCCTGTTCCTCTATCATTTCTCCTAACAGTAAATCCGGTACTCGTTTAAAGCTGGGTTGGATGGAACAAGTTGCAGCCGGAAAGAAGCAGCCACTCTACCAACGTTGTATCCTACGCTCTACATGTACATATAGTGTGGTCTTATGTTTCCTCTAATAACATGTCTTAATGGGAATCACACCTTTTCTTCTGCTTATCTCACGGAATAATCATTCCTTCATGGTTGTTTGCTTAAATATCTATCTTATTGTTCTATTGTAGGTCAATGGCCAATGTTTTGTTATTATTATTGTCATGATTATTATCATCATCATCCTCATCATCTTCTATCAACTTGTGTCATTAGAAGGCGTGGAAGGGGGTGTAGTATTATGTCGTTGCCATCTTCGTCGCCGATGTTGTTGACATCCAGTGTTTCTTTAAACATAGCGAGGGACATAACCAAAGAAATACAAAAAATATATAATTAAGAGTTATCCCATCATAAAAAATTTGCGTGAGAGATTCTGGCTTGGGCGTCTCCCCTCTTTATCCAGGTTACAAACCTTAGAACGAGTGAGCTATGGCCCTACACCAGAACCACATGGACGTGTACATTGGCATCTGTACACTGAAGGCGATAGGTGTTAATTATCCACCCGACCAAATTTCTCACGCTTGTTGTCGTCCTCGTGCACGACATATGGGGAGGAACAGCTCGCGACCCCGGGCGCTCGTCGGCGACGATTGTGACAGCAATCCGTGCTTATCACAAGAGCTGAACCTTGAACCGTGACCGGCGTCGAAGTCATGGAGCGAACTAGACAAGTAACTGGCAGAAGACAACACTGGCTGCTCCTGTAGCTGTTAATAGTAAGGTTAGAGTTAGCATATATGCTGATGCCTGTTTAAGTTAGCTCTGTTGTGGTGACAGCGACTCGCATATTGTTTTTAAAATGAATTTAATAATATTCATAAAATGCAAAAAAAATTTTAAAACTTTCCGAAAGGTAAATTTCGTATGGTATGCTCCATTATACGCAACCTTAACTATTATAAGTATTTGCTTTATTTTAATGTAATTATTAAATGATTTATATTATTGTAGTGCATTTATTACATCCCTTTCTTTTGAATACATTGCCCTTATGACGAAGTAATCATTGTCCGTGTAAATACAGTTCACTACTAGGCCGTGAAACTGTTATCTAGCTAATCGAAGATCCTGTGCTGAAAGTTGTTTATGGTTAAGCGTGCTTATATCCCGTGTGTGCTACTTTAAAATTGTTCAAGCTTGGATATGTAAATACAAATGTATGTAGACTTTTATGTTATAAATTTCTCTAACACACCATCTATAGATTGTTAATCTCATTGTACATATCCAAATTTTAAACTGTATATTTTTTAGAACAGGACACCCATTACCATCATTTTAATAACACTAGCCATATGGAATCTTGCATGTTTACTGCTGGCTGAATATATGTAGACATAATATTCATAATGTGGCATAAGAAATACGTAAACATTAAATTGAACCTTATTCCAGTGTGTGTTTGTTTCTTGTTTATTTCTTTATTTCACAAGACGCATAAGTTGCCATATTAACAAATGTAAACAAACAGATATTAAAGTACACATTCCTAAAGCCCAGGTATTGATAAAATTGCTCTTTGCTGTCACTCTGTGTATTTATGATATATTCGAATACTGACACTATTAACATACACCAAATTGAAAGCATGGTAGTAATACATATCTCATTATTTTAAACATAAATTTTTTAACGAATGCACATATTTCTTTACGTTTGTGTGTGCGTGTGTGTACAACTGTGTAAAACCCTACAGTATTGACATATTTCCAAAACTACTTATTACGTACTGTTCATACTGGCATTATAAATGCAGCTCTAGAATTGATTGCGAAACACCTTCGATTGGTTCTGTTGTTGTTGATTCATCCATTAAGCAAATACATACACAGAAGTCGTTTAGCTTGTTTGAAAAGGCCAGTCTTTGCAAACCGTTAAAGGGTTTGAGAGTTGATAATGCAATTGTGGTTAACATGTGGGTAGTAGGATTATATGTACGAACGTAAATATTGCTGTGTCACTGTGTGTGTTAACATAAGGATATCAAGATACTGTGTAGAAGATTAAAGCTTGGTGTCATTATGTTAATATGTTGACAGTGAGAAAGTATGTAGGACATTAAAGCTCTGCGTTAGACTGCTAACAAGCTTGCGGTTGGTGTGCTAACATGTGAATAGTAACATATCATGAAGAAGATTAAAGCTTGGTGTCAATCTGCTAATATGTTGATAGTGAGATACTATGTAGGACATCAAAGCTCTGCGTTAGACTGCTAACAAGCTTGCAGTTGGTATGCTAACATGTAAATAGTAAAATATCATGTAGAAGATTAAAGATTGGTGTCAATCTGCTAATATGTTGATAGTGAGATACTATGTAGGACATCAAAGCTGAGTGTTAGTCTACTAACATGTGGATAGTAAGATATTTTCAAGACAGTAAATCTCCAAGTTGGTTTGCATCTGTTGATTTGTAAATAGTGAGACCTTATGTAAGAGATTTAAGCTCAGTATCTGACTCCTAACATTTGGATAGCAAGATAATATGTACACCATTAAATCTTAGTGTCTATCTGTTAATATGTAGATAAAGAGATAATATGTAGGACATTAAAACTCAATTTTGGTCCTCTAGCGAGCAAAAATTCTTTATTCCTCTTTGCGTTCAGGATCCTTTGGTCATGTTATATCTGCAAGCCAGTAATCATGATGCAGTCCAAAATCTTTACCAGGACATAGCTGCTGCACCATAGCTTTTGCCTCAGCTCTGCATTCTGTGGTATCTCATTTCACTAAAACACAGTGAAAGTAAAATGCTATGTAGAACACACATTTTGGTGTTGGTCTGTTAATTTATGGATTGTAGGTACTATGTAAGACTGTAAAATTTCATGGCGATCTACATATGTTGCCATATGGATAGTAAAGTAATATGTAAGGTATCCAATCCTAGTTATTGGTCAGTTATCAAATGGATTGTAAGATAATATTTAGGGTATCAAATCTTAGTGCTGGTCTGTTAACATGTGGAGGGTAAGATAATATGTAGGGTATCAAATCTCGGTTCTGGTCTGTTAACATGTGAATGGTAAGATAATATTTAGGGTAGCAAATCTTGGTGCTGGTCTGTTAACATGTGGGTGGTAAGATCATATGTAGGGTATCAAATCACGGTGCTGGTATGTTAACATGTGGAGGGTAAGATAATATGTAGGGTATCAAATCTCGGTTCTGGTCTGTTAACATGTGAATGGTAAGATAATATTTAGTGTAGCAAATCGTGGTGCTGGTCTGTCGACATGTGGATGGTAAGATAGTATGTAAAACAGTAAAGCTAAGTGTTCTTCTGGCATGGGGATTCAAAAAATAAAAATGTAGGGCATTGAAGCACAGTGTGAATCTATTAACATGTGATTAGTAGTATAATATGTACAACAGTTTGTTGAGAGGTGGAAAGTAAGATACTATTTGGGACAGTAGAGTTTGTTGTCCGTCTACTTCTTTTGTCCTGTGAATATCAAGATAATATAAAGGACATTGAACCATGGTGTGATTCTGTTTGCACTGTGATAGTCAGATAAAATAATTAAGTCTATTGCATCTCTTTTTGGGGGGAAAGGAATATACTTTTATTTTGGCGATAAGGCTCAGTGTGGGTTTGTTAATGTATTGATAGTAAAAATTTTTTTAGAACATTACAGCTCGTTGCTGGTCTATTTACATGGGGACAGCAGGATGCTGTTTAGGAAATTTATTATTGGTTTCTGTTTGTTAACAAATGGAAGGTAAAACACTTAATAGTACAGAAAAGCTCAGTGTTGGTCTGTTAATACATGTGAACTGTAAGATATTGTGTAGGACACATGTTCTCAGTGTTGGTCTGTTAATACATGTGAACTGTAAGACATTGTGTAGGACACGTGTTCTCTGTGTTGGTCTGTAAACATGATGATTAGTAAGATATTATGTATGATATTACAGCTCAGTGTTGATGTTTTATCAAGGGGAAAGATAATATATACAGCTTTACATCTCGGCTGTTATGCGTTAACATTTGAATATTAAGAAAATATGTAGGAAATGAAAGCTCACTGTTCGTATCCTAACAAGTGGATAGTACAATACTATGAGGTAAAGTAATGCTAGCTGTCATTATGTTAACACGCGGATAGTAAGATACTATGTAGGACATTACTGCTCTGTGTTGGTATTTTGACCTGGGGATAGTAAGATACTATAAAGGACATTACAGATCAGTGTTGGTCTGTTAACAAGCGGAGAGTAAGATACTATGTAGGACATTACTACTCAGTTTTGGTCTGTTTACCTGGGGGAAAAAATATACTATGTAGGACACCTATTCATGAGGTTGGTCTGTTTTCATGTGGATAGTGAGAAAATATATACATTATTTCTCAGTTGATGTATATTAACATGAGGATATCAAGAAATAAGTAGGACATGAAAGTTCACTGTCTGTGTGTTATGAAGTAGATAGTTTGATGTTATGTAGAAAAGTGAAGATTGCTTTCATTCTGTTATAACGTGTTGATAGTAAAACAATAGGTAGGACATTAAAGATTTGTGTCAGACTGCTATCTTTGTACAGAAATATAAAAAGTAGGTCATTTAAGCTTTGTGTTAGTATGTTAACTTTTGGACAGTAAGATTACATGTAGGACATTAACAAATGGGAATGGTTTGTAAACATGCAAACAGTTTAATGCTACATAGGACAATAAAACTCAGTGTCTGTCTGCTAACAGTTGTTTAGTTAGATACTATGTACGTCATCTATGCCAAAAGCTCGGTTTTCGGCTATTAACATGCAAATTAGTTATGTACTATGTAGGACATTACAGCTTGTTGTCGGCCTGCTAAGATAGGGATAGTATGATACTTTACAGGACAATTATCTTGGTGTCCATCTGTTAATATACAGACAGTAAGATACTACCTAGGACCTTAAAGCTCAGTGTTAGCCTTCATTTTTTGTTATGCTGATACTATGATACTATGTAGGAGATTGAAAATCAGATTTGGTCTGTTAAAGAGGCGTCAGTGAGATACTTTATAGGACCGTCAAGCTCAGTTTAGATCTGTTAAAGTGGGGTCAGTAAAATATTATGTAGGACACTAATACTTTTAGGTAGGTTTGTTAACATGGGGATTGTAAAATGCTATGCAGGACAGTAAAGTTAGGTGACTGTTCGTGTATGTTACTGTTGGGATTCTCAGATAGTATGTTAATATGTAGACAGTAAGATGCTTTGTATCGCATTAAATCTAAAGAATCGGTTGGTTATATGAGGACATTAAGATAATATATAGGACACTGAAGCTTAGAGTAATTCTGTTGACATGGTGACAGTTTGTTTGTTTGTTTGTTTTTTTGAGTTCGCCTTATTTCTCTAATCCCCAAGGGGGTGTACATTGTACTGTGGTTTTTATTTTGCACCTGTCGGCCAAGTGCTGCCAACTTCAGCATGCATTTTATGTAAGGGTCTGCTTCCTCTTGCATTTTCTAAGAATTCGCTTCCTTGGGGTAACGGCGCTGTGATGTGGGTTGAACCCAGCACCTTTGGGTTTTGAGCCGTGCCACTTAACCACTAGGCCACACCGTCCCCATGGTGACAGTAAGATAATATGTAGGATATTAGCGAATAGCATCGGTCTGTTAACATTTAGATAGTAAGATTTTATGTAGTACATTACAGCTTGGTGTTGGTCTGTTGACATGGAGACTGTAAAATGCTATGAATGACATTAAAACATGTGGATAGTACAATATCATGTAAGATAGCAAAGCTCAGAGTCCGGCTGATGACATGGGTACAGTAAGATATCTTGTTCGAAGTAAGCTGTCAGACATCAGCGTGAATTTGTTGAAGAAGAAGAAGAAGTAAGATAGTGTGTAGGACATTAAAACTTACTGTCGGTTTGTTAACACGTGGATAGTAAGATATTATTTTTAACAGTAAAGCATGGTGTCTGCTTGTTAACATGTGGATTGAAAGATTTTATGTACGGCATTCAAGCTCTGTGTTGGCCAGTTGACTTGTGAATAGTAAGATACTCTGTAGGACATTCAAGCTCTGTGTTGGCCTGTTGACATGTGGATAGTAAGATACTCTGTAGGACATTCAAGCTCTGTGTTGGCCAGTTGACTTATGAATAGTAAGATATTCTGTTAGACATTCAAGCTATGTTGCCCAATTGACATGTGTATAGTAAAACACTATGTAGGACATTAAAGCTCTGTGTTGGCCTGTTGACATGTGAATAGTAAGATACTATGTAGGACATTCAAGCTATGTGTTTGCCTGTTGACATGTGGATAGTAAAATACTCTGTAGGACATACAAGCTCTATGTTGGCCTGTTAACATGTTGATAGTAAGATACTATGTAGGAAATTAAAGCTCTGTCTTGGCCTGTTGACATGTGGATAGTAAGATATTCTGTAGGACATTCAAACTCTGTGTTGGCCTGTTAACATTGGGTTAGTAAGATACTCTGTAGGACATTCAAGCTCTATGTTGGCCTGTAAACATGTGGATAGTAAGATACTCTGTAGCCCATTAAAGCTCTGTCTTGGTCTGTTGACATGTGAATAGTAAGATACTCTGTAAGACATTTAAACTCTGTGTTGGCATGTTAACATGGTGGCAGTAAGGAACTATGTAGGACATCAATGTTTTGGGTAAGTCTAACATCTGGATAGTGGATACTGTGCAGTGCATTCAATCTAGAGTTGGTTTGTTAATATGTGGATTGTAAGATCCTGTGTAAGACATTAAAGCTGTCTGTCAGTCTGATGCCATTGGGATTGTACAATACTTTGAAGAACAATAAAACTTGGTATTGGTCTGTTAATATTTAGATAGCAAATTACAATGTAGGACTGTAAAGTTTCGAGTCAGTGAACGTATGTTTAATGGGGATAGTGCGATACTTTGTAGGACAATACCGTTTATTGTCTGTATGTTAATTTTCATATAGTAAAGTATTATATAAAAGACTGTTACCATGTGCTTAGGTAGAAACTGTGTAGGACATCAAAATTTAATGCTGGTATGATAGTCTGTGGATAGTAAGATACTATATATAGGACATTAAAACTTGATGTATCATAGTAAGATACTAGCTAGTAGCTAGGACTGTAATGCCTAGGGTGAATTTGTTAAAATATGGATAGTAAGATACTAGTTAGAACTGCCATGCCTAGGTTCTGTTTTTTAACATGTGGATAGCAAGATACTATTTCAGACATTAATGCATAGTGTCGGTCTGTACATTATATAAATTGCTGAGCGATTATAGTAGTAAAACTGAGAGAGTTCAAAACGTAGTTCCCTCATGTTCCAGTCTCTCTCTTATCGCCTGTGGAGTATAAAAAATAGATAGGAATGGTTAAAATACCGCTATGGAACAAAATCAAGAACCTAACCTACGTTAGGTACAGAAATTACATACAATGAGACTAAAGCATTCATCAGGGCAACGTACATTGCAAAATGGAGAAAAAAAAAACACCCTGGCTACATAGATTATCATTCTCCGGCTACGCATAGGTCACAACAGTCTGAGATGTCATCTGTACAACAAGTTTAAGATTGGTACTACAGACCTTCGTGCCTGCGACACAGCCCCCATGAAGGCAGAACATATTTTGAGCCTTTAGTCGATTGATGACTTCGTTAGAGTCATTGAAGTTGATGTCTGAAAACGAACGAAAAAGAAGAAGAAGAAATGAACCAGTCGAAGCTTCCCGTTGGATCCACTACTAGGGAATTGCATGTTTACATTCTGATTCGCATTATTCATTTATAGGTCTAGTGATATTGCGAGCTTAATATATGAGTAGCAAAATGCCCCCTTGTCGCTATGTGCATTCACAAGCAAAAACAACTAGTATTCTCTGTATAAGCAACATATGTCCTCTAGCCCACTGTATGGACGGCGTACTACAGTAAACATCACGAATGATTCTGGATCTTTGGGTATGGCAATGAAAAAAATAGGACCACTGCCCTATATAGAGCATGGCATAAGAGGCGACTAACTGTGTGACATGGCACAACACCGGCCATGCTTAGTTGGTTTGTTAAGAGCAGCATAGATGGCGCCTAACAGGTTGCGTGTCAAGTTGGTCTAGTGTTTGAGTCTTTTAAGATGGACTCACAGATCTATGAACCAAACTTCTTGGCACTTGTCTTAACACAGCGGAGTAATAAGCTGCTCGAGCCTAACACGCTAAGCAGGAAATCCTCATCCCTCCTTTATCCAGCTCACACCACAGCTGGGACCTCCACAGGGTCATCTTCCCTTGTAGAATTACAGGTCTACTAAGACTAAGATTAATATAAACACATAATCTTACAAATACTATTTCTTTTGTTGCAGATTCTGCACTTTACACTTTACGAAATACAAGACCTCACCAATAATGGAGTCTCCCGCGGAACACCTGGCTGAGACATTTCGATTCTACTCCGTCTTCCTCCACGCTGCCCGAGACTCACCAAACGTTGCCGTGGACGATCAACACGAAAGACAATGGTTGAGTATGAGGATTACCTAACTTGACTTAAAACACAAGGCAACGACTCTAGCTGGCCATCTATCTTCTCGGCACACCCCCCATGACATCAGAACAAATTTTGCAGCCCTGCCCATTGTTTACCGACAAGAAGTAGCATTTGGCAACAACCAGTGTCCTTCCACGAGTAGCTGTACAGAAGTGCTCAAACTCTCAAGTCAACTGCTGCCTTCGTTAGAGTAATTGAATTCAAGGTCTGAAGACGAACAAGGAAGATCTATTTTCTTGACATTTTTCGCGCCAGCCGAAGAACATCAGTACAAGTACAGTCAACCTCCATCAAGATGACTTCAGGAAAAAACTTTGCATGATCTTGCAGTAGGAGTTTATGTATCAGTTTACTTGCATGATGAGGTTGCTATCCTCATGCACAACTCTATTTAGTCACGCCTTTCAATACATGCATGGAGTTCAATCAATCAAATCAGAACAAAAAGGCATAGCTTCAAATTAAATAAAGAAAGGTCAAGATTGGATATTTGGAAATATTTCTTTAGTCAGAGAGGGGTGAATGCTTGGAATGCATTTCCAAGGAAGTGATGTAAGCAGAGGCAGTTGATGCATTTAAGAATACATTGGATGCGCATAGCTTATTGAGCAAGGAAATGTAAATGAAACTGGTTGCGTACAGACTCTGCATAGTCTTCTAAACCAGTATAAAGACGATAAGTTTAGTTAAATCAAGATCACTCATCTCTTTTTGTTGAAGCACAGGTCCAGCATTGTATTTGACTTACCAAAACCAGCTTTTAGGAAAGACTTTTTCTAGTTATTTGCAGTAGGGTAGCGATAATTTCTACATTTTGAGATTGCCACATCCATGGACAACTCTTAGTCCTCGCGTTCAACATGCAATGATTATTTTGGCCACTCAGGAGAAATACATACATAGCTCACCTTAAGATTGTTTGCCCTTGATCTACTGTTACAGTATTCTGTGGCGGTTATATTCTACCATTCTCAGTAAGGGACCCCGGATACACTATGGGAGGTCATGTTATTGATAGATTTGAAAGAAGCAGCGATAACGATAGAAAAGATATGAATTTGGAATTGCATGTGTTAAGCTTTTATAGAAGTGTTCATACGTGGTTGCGAAGTTTCGATGGCTCACAAACAAAACATGTCTGTGTTCAGATTCCTGATCTGACTGGGTCGTACACCTAATAAATGTCGTGCTGAATATGGTTTAACCAGGCTCTAAAGTGCAAAACACAGAACAATATACTGCCTCTTAGGAACCACGGTAAACGAAGTAAAAAAAAGAAATATAGCTTTTTAGTGTTTTCTCCAGTATCGCATTCTGTTTTTTTATTAAATGGCTTGCTGGCTTAGGGTCGTTCGTTCTCAATCTTGCACCACCAAGCCCTGATGTGGCTTAAGTAGCAGAATGTTGTCCAGAGAACGGAATGCAAATGTGCTGATCGGTGTGGACTGCACAGAACACGGGCAGGCACTTGAGCATCCGTGGTCAACCACTGCACCCGAGCTCATATCCAGTCGTCCTGACTTGTCTTGCCACTGGTTAAAGTTGGACTCGAGCGAGAGAGTGTGGTCGACAAACTGCGCAACCATTTCTCACTTAAAGGAAATTCATCGCGCAAGTCAATCTCTTTTCATGTATCCAGTACTAACACAGTCGAGTCCTGTGACGACGGGCGAGAAGAGAGCGTAGGTCCACTGACAAGCTAAACTACAGTCAAAAAGCTGCGTCAGTTGCGGGACACCTTGCTGAGCAATAAAGCGGCTGAGGTACATGGATTTGCTGACAATCATGATCACCGTCTCGCGAAGCAAACTTTCTCTGCTTTCACTGACTGCGAATATGCAGTTCCCATCTTCCCACCCACCCACAACCCGGATTTACAGAATACTCGACTGGATGGACTGGCTGGGTGCAAAAAGTAAAGGCTCGTGATGGACGAAAAACATTGTGTTTGACCCTGACGCAACGTCCTGGGCAATATGGTGTGCTTGACCGGACTAGCGTCTCAGTTACCCACAGATATTATCTTAAATATCACTAACCTCTAGCTGATTGCTAGCATAACCGGCACTTCTGAAATTATGCAATGATGTTTATAAATGAAAATAGTATTTGCTAGATCTACGTCAACAATAAAGTCACATATATTTTTGTATACCATAACAAGCATTATTACATAGCACAAAAAATCGCTCACTTTCATCTTTATCATCATTATTATCATCATCATCTTCATCATCATCATCATCATCATGTTGCATGTCATTTGCAGAAAATCACTTTCACAACAAACGATCTGTAACTCGATCTCTAACCAGAAGTATCGCCTCTATCGTTGTCATCGTCATGACCTCCGTGATGTCTTGTTTCCATCTTTTCATCGGTCTGCTTCAGCCCCGCTTTTCAAACACCAAACCCTCCTGTATCGTTCTTTCTAGGTCAGTATGGCGTTTGATGTGGTCAAACTATTATACAGCAAAGCAAGTGGTCATTTTCCCAGACGACCTAGCAGTGTAATGGCCCTCAAGAGCCCAGTGCTTAAAAAAAGCAGAGTGATACAGACATCACATACAATGAAACTAAAGCATTCATCAGGACAACGTACTGTGCAAAATGGAAAATAGGATCACCTTGGCCACATAGAAAACGATGCCTACCATCAACTCTCCAGGCGAGACCAGGTGATCATTTTCCGGCTACGCACAGGTCACAACAGACTCAGATGCCATCTGTACAATAAGTTCAAGATTGGCACTACAGAAATTCCACAGCCCCCATGAATGCATAATATATTTTGCAGTCCTGCCCGCTGTATACCGACAAAAGAAGTAACAATTGGCAACAGCCAGTGTCCTTCCACGAGAAGCTGTACGGAAGCGTACAGAGCCTTGAGTCGACTGCTGCCTTTGTTAAAATCATTGAAGCTGAGGTCTGAAGATAAACGAAGAAGCAGAGGAAACTATTTTAGCTTTCGAAACAAGATGTTGTTTACTAACCAATTTTGCTTGAAATTAATTAGGATCTATAGTATATATATATAAATATATATTTATATATATATATATATATATATCTTTATCTATATCTCAAGCAGATGTGGATATATTGAGATCGGATGTAGATAAAATTCGAGAGTGGTTTGTAGGTTCGCAAATGGAGTTTAATGTAGATACATGTACAGTCATCCACATGGGTAGATCCAATATGAAACATAATTACAGAATGGGAGAGAATAATATTAGAAAGATAGATAAGGAAATGGACTTAGAAGTTATACTAGATCATACAGGTAAGGTGAGTGAGCAAGTTCAGGTAGCAATTAAAAAGGCAAATGCAATGTTATGTATGATAAACATAAATACTAAACATAGGAGCAAGGAAGTGATAGTCAAACTGTATAAAGCATTAGTTAGACCTAGATTGGAGTTATGCGTACAGGCGTGGAGTCATTATCATAGAGGGGATACAAACATGCTGGAAAGAATTCAAAAAAGAGCGACAACGCTGATAGTGGGATTGCAGAATTACAGTTATGAGGAAAAACCGGCCTACAGTGTCTAGAAGAGAGAATAATTCGTAGTGACTTAATACAGGCTTATAAGATGAACAGAGGAATGGATAAATTAGACTATAACAAGTTTTTAAAAAAAATACAGCCACCAAATATAACAAGAGGGCATAGTTACACATTAACTAAAGAGAGGTCCAGATTCGATATTAGGAAATATTTTTTTAATTAGAGAGTGGTGAATGCTTGGAATGCATTGCCAAGGGAAATAGTGGAAGGAAGGACAGTTAATGCATTTAAGAATAAATTGGATGCGCATAGCTTTTAGAGCAAGGTGATGAAATGAAACTGTATGTATACAGCTTCTGCAGAGTCTTCTAAACCAGTTTAAGGACGTTAAGCTAAGTTAAGGATATCTGCATTTTTCCTTTTTGCTATCCATTGTATTTTGAGCACTTTTCTATAGTCCTTTAGTTCAAAAGATGCAATCCTTTTCTTAAGTGTTTGTGTGGGGGGGTCCATGTTTCACATCCGTATGTCTTCATCGGTATAATGCAAGTTCACAGAATAGTTATTTTCATTTTATTAATGTTCTGTCATCAGTTTCTCATTTAATTGAACCTCTGCATTGGCGCTTATAACTGAGCCGAGGTACTCAAAGCTTGTGACTTTCTCAATCTTCTGTTGTTCTAAAATAACTTTATGTTTGGTCTTTGCCTTGCCTGTGATCGTTATCTTGGTTGTACTTTAAATTCAGGTATAGATTTTGGACTTCGTTGAGTTGTGTTTACGCTCATCAGTACTTTTACATTTCGCTAGTTGTTAAACCCACCAGGCTAGATCGCACGTGGACACAGTCCTGGTGTGAACAGACTATCTACAATAGCAGTTAGTAAACTAGCATTATCTTGTAAAGCGAGCTATGCAAGTTTTCATTCCATTTCCAACAATATATCTCTGCAAATATGGATTTTCGACATTTGTAGCATAAAAGAAAAACAAATCGAAACAGATTAGATGTCTAACATGGCAAACGTGTGGTTTGTACAACACAACAGTTGAATCCTCTTCGAGAAAGAGAAACAACAAGCCTTCACGCGGTCCGCATTTCTTGATCTTTGTGACCCGTTCCTCAGCCTTGCATATATACGCATCACGTTCATTCAAACAATAATGAAATTAACTTTCTTCTATATTAAATGTATTGTATTTCTATTGAAATTGTTAAGAAAGACACATATATCACATGTACTTTAGTGTTTGTTTTTTAACTATTTCTATATAACTGGTTCTTTGCTATTGTATTTTATGTATTTAAAAGCATTATTCCGAGAAGGGGTACGTGACATCTACAGTTAACATCATTTGCTGAATAAGAATGATCCCCAATGGACAGCCGCGTGCGGTAAACACCTTTCATTTTTGGGCTAAAGAGAAATACTCTCCATTTAATGTACAATATGTAACTAAGTTAACGTCTTTATACGGGTTGAGAAGACTACCTATTTATACTGGTTTAGACGATTATGTCTTTCTACTCGCTTAGAAGACTGAAACTTTATACTGGTTTAGAAGACTGTGTCTTTATACTGGTTTAGAAGACGATGTCTTTATACTGCCTTAGAATGACTATATCTTTATACTGGTTTAGAAGACTACGTGTTTATACCGGCTTAAAAAACTATGCAGAGTCTGTAAACAAACAGTTTCATTTACATTTCCTAGCTCTAAAAGCTATGTGCATCCAATCTATTCTGAAATGCATTAATTGTTCCAGCCTAAAACTACTTCATATGGCAATACATTCCAAGCATTCACCACTGTACAGCTTATGTAGCTTACCAGTAACACTTTTACCGGTAACAGTTCTCGCAGTTTAGCTCACTTTAAATTCAACCGATGCACAAAATTGAGAAATGGAATACCTCTGCCCCTCCTTTATGTGTTGTGTTTGTTACAGACCCGTCGGTGTATGCATGGGTCCAGTCCATGCTTGGGTAGTTTTTCGTTATGTACCTCAGGGTTATGTCTCTTCTTTCTTTTTCAGTCTGGCTGTTCTTGTTTCAAATATCTGGTATATTTTCTACCACCTCCGGAATGATATGCTGCTTCCAGGTAGGTTTGCGTACAGTAGGGATGGGGTTTGGTGTTAATGTGTTCATAGTGTCTTCGCTCATCTTTGCTTTGGCTATTTCTGCAAAGTTTCTTCGCTTTAGTTTCCCATTTCCAAATCTATTTAGTCTCTGATGCATTGGGTGGTCTGTCAGTCTTCTGAGTTTCTCTACTTGCTGCTGGGCTCTGCAGTCTCTTCTCTCGGTCATGGATTGCAGATTTCTAATCTTTTCCAGTTCTACAATTGGCGTTGACTTCATGCCTGCTGTTATAACTCTCATGGCTTGGGTTGAAGTTTGCTAATTGTATCAAAGTTCGCCTTTGCTGCTGTTGCTCATGCCGCAATGCCATACTCGGGAACTGGTCTTACTCTTCCAGTGTACAGTTTCGTCTGTTCCCCAGCTTGTGCCAGCAAGTTTCCTCATGATTGCCATTCTTTGTCTGGCTCTCATTCGGTTTCTCTCGATCTGACTTTTCCATGTCATGCACCGATCAAATGTGACTCCCAGGTAGTTTTGGTTGCCATTTGCCCGCAGATATTTGCCGCTAAGACTTATTTTGGTGTTCTGGAGTTTGTTTGAAAGCGAGAATTTCGTACATGTTGTTTTTTCCTCATTTATTTTGACCAGCCATGAGTTCGCCCACTCCTCCAACGATGTTAGGGCCTGCTGCATCCGATTGCTTGCTATGGTGATATTTTTTTCAGACGTCCACATAGCCAGATCGTCTGCAAACATGGAGCTGTGGACTCTTCTTGGTAGATTCTCTGTGATGTTGTTTATATACACCAGGAAAGGTGTTGGTGAAAGTACTCCCCTTTGGTGTACTCCCTGCTCAAGTGTCACCTTTTTGCTCATCTGCTATTGTACTTGAACTATGGATGTTCTGTTTTCGAGGTAGTCGCTGATCCATCTGTACATTTTCCCACAAACTTCACTTCTTCGTAGCTTGACTTTAAGTCACTTTATCCACACCTTGTCAAATGCCTTCTCTAAATCCACCCAAATCGCTACTGTGTGTTTTTTCTCCTGGTAAGCATCATCTATTAACTGGGCTATGAGAGTGATCTGGTCCTCAGTGGATCTGTGCTGTCTAAAGCCTGCTTGCTGTGGAATAAGTATGTGTTTTTCTTCCAGATGCCACATCAGTCTGGTGTTTATCATACGTTCCATCAGTTTACCTACACAGCTCAGTAGACTGATAGGCCTGTATCCATTTGGATCTGTTCTATCTTTTTCTTTCTTTGGTACTGGTATAAGTACAGCGTCTTTTCATGTCTGAGGTACAATTCCCCTTTTCCAGCTTTGGTTCAGGACTGATAGTAACTTCCTCTTTGCTGTTTGGCCCAACTCCATCAGCATTTCGTGTTACCCCATCTTTTCCGGGCGATTTCTTTTTCTCATGGTTTTCTCATCGAGTTCATATGGCCTCTTCCTTTTTATTCATTGTTAGTATTGCCATCATGTGCTCCTTTGGTGCCATATTGATGTTGTCGTGGCTCTTTTGTTCTTCATTATTGTCTGTGTGCCTGTCTGTAGGGACATCAGTGTGGTTTGCTCTGGCATAGTGTTCGTTCTATAAAGGCGTTTGCTGCTTTTTTTTCCAGTAAGCATTTTGTCGCCATACTTGACGGTAATTTGTTTATTTGATGGTGTTTCGTCATTCATGGCTCTGACTAACTTCCATAGTTTGTTCTCTTCTTTATATAAATTGAGGCTTTCTGTTTTATTTGTCCAGCTGTCTCTTGTTATATGGTTTAGTGTTCTTTTGTATTTCGCCGTGATAGCCTTGAGGGCGATATTTGCCTCCATAGATTGTTCTCTCTCTGCCATGTTCCTAGCATTTGAGACTTCGTCTTCCGCTTCCTGCAATTCATCATTCCAATATGGCTTGTAGTTTTTCCTTGCCCCTCTTGGGATGGTTTCGGTGGCTGCTTGCATTATTGCTTTGCTTAGGCTTTCCACCATAGGTTTCATATTGTTATTCCATGTGTTGATGGTTTCACATAGCCGATCTGTCAGAATTGCAAATCTGTCCCAGTCGGATCGTTTATAGTTCCAACGTGGGAGCGCTTTTATTTCCTGTGGGCCTACTTCCATATCAATTTCTAGCCTAATTGGCCTTTTGTCGCTACCTGCCAATTGGTTGAGCACCTGGCCGTCTATTTTGTGGTGAATATCAACCGTGGAAAAGGCCAAGTCTGGAGTAGAGGTGGTATGCCATGTTCTAGAATAGAAGATAGGGCTGTCCTCCAGCCTATTGTAAAGATAGAGATTTGTGTCTATCTCCCAGTCTTCCACTTCATCTCCTCTGTTGTCTGTGTCCGAATATCCCCATCTCTCCGAGTGGCTGTTGAAGTCTCCAACTACTAGGCAGCTGGAGTTCTTGATTTCCATACTCGAGAGGGACAGGTCTTTGATGGGTGGGCCATACAGGTTGAAGATGAGGATCTTCGTTTCTTATGTCATTATGTCGAGTCCTACAATTTCTGCTTGTCCAGTGTGATTGACAGCTACCGCGCTCCTCGATATGCAGTTACGTGTTAGTATCAGAACCCTTCCTTTGTCAAGACTGTAACATGCTAAAGCAACTGCGTTGTGAATACTGACCCACGGAGATGAACCCACACATACACACTTTTGTGAGCGTCTTGAAGAACTCCCCACCACAGTAGACTTTGTCCATAGAACTGGCCTTTACGTGTAGACTTAATACAATTGTCGGTGAGCTAGAAAAAGAAGGAAAAGAAGAAGAAAAAGAAGAAGATGTAAAGAATGAAGAAGAAAATAGAGAAGAAGAAGTAGAAGAAGAAGAAGAATTAGAAGAAGAAGAAGAAGAAGAAGAAGAAGAAAAAAAAGAAGACGAACAAGAAGAGAAAGAAGAAGAAAAGGAAGAGAAAGAAAAAGAAGATAAACATGAGTAAATAGTACTACCTGATATTGCCCGAAGAAGATTTGAATGTTTAAATGAAGTATATCGTTAAAAAGCAACTAATCTGATTGGCAAACATCCGGCTAGTCTCTAAACCCTGATCTATGGGTGAGAGAGCTGGAGTGTGTACGCCAAACACGCCAGGAGGTTGAATCATTTCTACATGACACATACTCCAAATTGGCTACAAGACCACATCACAAATAACCATACTCTTTTCATTACTACTACACTATTCATACACTTTTGTAGAAAGTTAAAGTGAGATAGACTGGCCAAGTTTCTCGAATGTCAAGTCAAAGGTTCCAAAAAAAACTACTGTTTAGCGAGCTTAGGCAGCAAGGCGATCACCTGGACGTCAATAAAAGCGATTCAGTGAATCCTGGCAGTAAATCGTTTAGCCTGAAAAAGGCGAGACCAAAAAGAGCCTTGCATGCAGTTAGCGAGGGTGGAAGTATAGAGTAGAGACAAAACCAGCACCAGCTGGTGTTGGCTTAATCTGTCATGCACGCATCCGCCCACAGACTTAAGGGCGCAGCATGACACATGATGATGTTGGTTATTCTCATCGACGGCGATAAGCCCATTATTATTGTCATGATCATATTTCTTCAAAATCAAGTAAATACTGGATCAAGATGGTGAGCAGCGCATGAGCTGCTGCGGTCATCGAGCCATAGCTGACTGATAGCGTAAGGGCTAGCGAACCGGAGCTGCCAAGGCCGTTCTACACGTCCGCGCAGTATTCTAGAAAACAGGCTGCAACAGAGCAGACTGGTTAAGGAGAAGGGATCGAAGAGGGAAAGCTAACCCGGTACTCAAAAAATGCTTGCTGAAGTAGGATGTGTTGGACCGAAAGGTGCAAATATCGACATAACGCATTCCGTTCTCTGGACTGCGTTCTGCTACTTAGGCCCGTGTCAGGGTTTGGTAGCGGGAAATGGAGAACAAACGAAGCCAAGCCAAGACAAGTAAATACATTTAATATTCATCAGTTTATTGGCGTCTCAGTCACTGATCATCATGCGCCTGGCGCCCTGGCGAAGTTTGCCCAGCTCTGTCTCCCGTATTTCGACACAGTCTGCTATGGTAGCAAACGCCGGTACGTGAGTGGCAGTCCCTGTCGCAGATCGTACAACGGGGCTGAGGAGGCTGACTTGCTGGGGTGTTCGCCGATCTTTTCAGTCGTGCCCAATTCTCTGGTTCCAGATGGCCTCTACAAGCGTCGGCAACTACTGTGCACCTCCCAACTGAATGTCTGCAATCGACTCAATCCTGAGCTTTCGGCTTGGATGTCGCATGACGTCATGTCCATCTTGTATACGTACTTGAATCGCGGTGTGGGGTAGTCGATTCCTTTAGCTGCAGTGATCAGCTGTCCATAAAATATATCCTATAACAGCCTTTACAATGTATGTAAATATACACTCGCGAGCATACGACTACTCTAAGACAGATGTACAGAAGATGAAAGATACAGACAGCCACATAAACTGGAAATATATTGTCAGAGGTACAGACGTTGAACAAGAGGCAGAGTGTTTCAAAACACTTTTAGAACAACTAAAAGTCGAATATGTTCCATGTATGGAGGTAAACACCAATCATAAAAAGTGGATTACTAGATTTGTAGCTAAATGTACAAGAGCTTAAAATAAAGCCTGGACAAAGTGTATAAAGACAAGTAAATCAAAAGAAATATATTTAAAATATTTGGACAAGCAAAACATAGCTCAGAAAGTAAGTAAAGCAGCAAAATAGACTTCGAAAAAAACTTACTAATAGGATCAAGACTGATGGTAAAAGCTTCTTTTCTAATGTTAGAAATAAACAAAGACCTAAGACAAGGTAGGCTTTCTCATAAACAGTACAGTGACAATAAGCAGAGAAAATAGGGAGATAGCTTATCTAATAAATCAATACTTTGGCACAGTCTATACAAAAGAACACTCCTCTAAGATACCAGAGCCTATACCTGTTTTCAAATGTCAAATGAATATAGTGCGATTAAAATCATTCTGTCTTACGGAGGAAATGGTTCTAAAAAGATTGGAAGGATTACAAGTGGATAAATGTACAGATCAAGATGGTATCCATTCATCAATGCTATTTGAAGTATAGACTAACTAGTTAAACCATTGGCTATATTATTTTCTCAATCACTTGCAAAATGGATTGTTCCAAGAGATTGGAAAGATGCAGGAGTGATTCCCTTATTCAAAAGAGGAAAGAAATCAGATCCAGCTAATTAAGTAAGTTTAACGAGCATAGTCTGTAAAATGTTAGAGTCAATAATGAAAGAAAATATTGTAATGCATCTAGACAGGTTAAATCTAATCAGAAATAGTTAGCATGGGTTTACTAGAGGGAGACCGTGCTTAACAAATCTATTGGAGTGCATGGAGGTGATTACTAAAATCATAGATACGGGAGAACCAGTGGATGTTATTTATCTAGATTTTACAAAGGCTTTTTATATAGTACCTCATCAACGATTATTTAAAAAGTTAAAATCACATGGGATAGATGGGCAGGTTGCCGAATGGATTGAAAGTTGGTTAACGGGAAGAAGACAGCGATTGGCATAAATAAGGAGTACTCTGAGTGGTGTGAAGTAAAAAATGGAACAAAATTACAGAATGGGCGAGAAAAATACTAGAATGATAGATAACGAAAGGGACATAGGGGTAATAATAGAGCATACAGGTAAGGTGCGTTAGCAAGTCCAGGTAGCAGTGAATAAATCAAATGCAACGTTAGGTATGATAAAAAAAAAGAAATATTAAACATAGGAGTAATGAGGTGGTTGACAAACTATATAAAGCATTAGTTAGACCTAGATCGGAGTACTGTGTACAGGTGTGGAGTCCTTATCGTAGAAGAGCTATAAATATGCTGGAAAGGATACAAAGAATAGCGACAAAACTGATAGTGGGATTCCAGAATTACAGTTACGAGGAAAGACTCAGAAAAACCGGCCGTTAGTGTCTAGAAAAGAGAACAATTAAACGTGACTTAATCTAAGTTGATAAGATAATCACAGGAAAAGTTAAATTAGACTATACATTTTTTTTCAAAATACTAGCACCAGCGAGAACAAGAGGGCACAGATACAATTTAATAACGAAAGGTCCAAATTGGACACAGGACATTTTTTTTTATTCAGACAGTGGTGAATGCTTGGAATGCTTTGCCCCAGGAAATAGTGGAGGCAGAGACAGTTAATGCATTTAAGAATAAATATGATGTACATAGTTATTAGATCAGGGTAATGCAAATGGGACTGGTTGTCTACAGACTCTGATGAGTTTTCTAAACCAATATAAAAACGTTATGTTAAGTTAAGTTATGCCGTGTTTGTTAGCTTACTCAGAACGTTTTATGATTGTGCTAACTTTTTGTTTCATCGCTCCACATTGTTCTTTGTAGGACAATGTGCGATCCATTGTAATTCCTAGGTACTTAGGTGTATCATTATGTTTAAGTTTATGCCCCTGCCAACTAATCTTTCAAACTCTCAAGGCTATTCTTACATCCTGTTGCAGCCCGCCACTTAACGTCTTTTACAGGACGCACACAAAATTAATCTTACATATTACGGGCATTCTACAACAACAATAAATACAACAACAATAACAACAACATGTTGTTATGGCTTTTGAAGTCATGATACTGCCTATTTCATTCTTATAAACTATGCAGGAGGAATGATTTCAAGAAATGCTATGTCGGCATAGATACAGTCACACACTAACTCTAACCATTTTCATAAAGCTGTAGAAACTGATTCACATTTCTAATCGTGTTTACTTACTCTCAACTCTGTCAAATGATATCCTCATTAATAACTAAACCTGTACGTCGCTAAGTGTCATTGAAGGAAATGTGGCGACTACATGAGTTGGCCACCCCACCTCATAAAAAGCTGAGGCCTAGTACAGTGAAATCTCTAACACTTAAACCTCGACATCAATGATTGCAAAAGGATTACCTTTTCCTTTTCATGTTAAAATCATTTACATCGAATACCAGTACCAAAGAAAGAAAAAGATAGAACAGATCCAAATTTGATACAGGCATATCAGTCTACTGAGCTGTGTAGGTAAACTGATGGAGCGTATGATAAACATCAGACTGATGTGGCACCTGGAAGAAAAACACATATTAATTCCACAGAAAGCAGGATTTAGACAACACAGATCCACTGAGGATCAGATCACTCTCATAGCGCAGAAAATAGAGAATGCTTACCAGGAGAAAAAGCATACAGTAGCGGTTTGGGTGGATCTAGAGAAGGCATTTGACAAGGTGGGGAAAGAGGGACTTAAAGTCAAGCTATAAAGAAGTGAAGTATATGGACAAATGTACAGATTGATCAGCCACTATTTCGAAAACAGAACAGCCAGAGTTCAAGTACAAGGGAAGATGAGCAAAAATGTGACACTGCAGCAGGGAGTACCCCAAGGGGGAGTACTGTCCCCCACACTTTTTTCTGGTGTATATAAACAACATAACAGAGAATATATTAAGAACAGTCCACAGCTCCATGTTTGCAGACGATCTGGCTTTGTGGACCACTGAAGACAATCTCACCATAGCAAACAATCGGATGCAGCAGGCCCTAACATCGCTGGAGTAGTGGATAGGAGGCAGACAGACTGGCTAAAGAAGGTGCAAGGTTACCACAACCAGATTCTAGTGTGACCTACGAAGAGTTCAAAAGGTTTATTATGGCCAGATACATGGCCAAATGGGAAACAGAGCATACTGGCTACACAAAAAATGATGCCTACTACCAGTTGAACAGAAGAGAGCAGGTCGTGGTCTTCAGACTCCGCACAGGCCACAACAGATTGAGGTACCATCTATTCAATAAACTGAAGAAAGGTGGTACTGACGAATGCACCTGTGGTACAGGGAAAATGACCGCGGAACATCTGCTGCAAAATTGCCCGACATACGAGAACCAGAGAAAGCACATGTGGCCATCACCAGTAGCAACACTAGACAAGCCCTATGGCAGTGTCGACAGCCTCAGGATGACAGCTGCCTTCTTCGACAAAATTCAAGTTGACGTCTGACAGCGTACGAAGAAGAAGATTTACCTCGAATTGTTTTTAACACCTGCACAAATTAACAGTCATCTAACAATATTCATATTTCTGTTTTTCATCCTCTCTCTCTTTCTCTCTCTCTACTTTGGTCTTCTTGTTTCTCTGTACTCTCAGCAATCAATGCTGACTACAAACTAATGTGTGACAAATATGAACTGATGTGATCATATAAGACATTCCAATGTACATCGCCCACTACCAGTTAAAGGCCAACACAAAATACAGAAGGGATTGAAGCTCACGAGCAAAAACATGCATTTAGAACGTGCCAACCGTAGCGACAATCCGCCAAAGAAACTGTTCATTATGTCAAGGAAAGAATGTCAGAATACAAACACAGCCAACGTGCTGTTTACATTCATGGATACATCGAGTAATACAAATATACTGTAGTCGGAGATGCTGTGGTAGAAACTTCTCTAAAAGAGGTTTTTGCTTTTATCAGATGTTGATAGCCAGTTCCCTTCCTCGATGTCTTGGCTTACAATATCACTGATATATAAATTTATTTTTATTACCGCCAGGGATGAGGTACTAGAATCGTCATTGTTCTGATACACACACGAGTCCATAAACTGGTCAATACGACATGATACCGCACAAAGGACAACGGTCTGGGGTAGAAAAGTCTTCGTCACGGAATCCAGAAATTGAAACCTCTAATCAAACCAAAAACTTCAGGTTTTGTGAAAACCAATTCCTGTTCCTCTATCATTTCTCCTAACAGTAAATCCGGTACTCGTTTAAAGCTGGGTTGGATGGAACAAGTTGCAGCCGGAAAGAAGCAGCCACTCTACCAACGTTGTATCCTACGCTCTACATGTACATATAGTGTGGTCTTATGTTTCCTCTAATAACATGTCTTAATGGGAATCACACCTTTTCTTCTGCTTATCTCACGGAATAATCATTCCTTCATGGTTGTTTGCTTAAATATCTATCTTATTGTTCTATTGTAGGTCAATGGCCAATGTTTTGTTATTATTATTGTCATGATTATTATCATCATCATCCTCATCATCTTCTATCAACTTGTGTCATTAGAAGGCGTGGAAGGGGGTGTAGTATTATGTCGTTGCCATCTTCGTCGCCGATGTTGTTGACATCCAGTGTTTCTTTAAACATAGCGAGGGACATAACCAAAGAAATACAAAAAATATATAATTAAGAGTTATCCCATCATAAAAAATTTGCGTGAGAGATTCTGGCTTGGGCGTCTCCCCTCTTTATCCAGGTTACAAACCTTAGAACGAGTGAGCTATGGCCCTACACCAGAACCACATGGACGTGTACATTGGCATCTGTACACTGAAGGCGATAGGTGTTAATTATCCACCCGACCAAATTTCTCACGCTTGTTGTCGTCCTCGTGCACGACATATGGGGAGGAACAGCTCGCGACCCCGGGCGCTCGTCGGCGACGATTGTGACAGCAAAGCCGTGCTTATCACAAGAGCTGAACCTTGAACCGTGACCGGCGTCGAAGTCATGGAGCGAACTAGACAAGTAACTGGCAGAAGACAACACTGGCTGCTCCTGTAGCTGTTAATAGTAAGGTTAGAGTTAGCATATATGCTGATGCCTGTTTAAGTTAGCTCTGTTGTGGTGACAGCGACTCGCATATTGTTTTTAAAATGAATTTAATAATATTCATAAAATGCAAAAAAAATTTTAAAACTTTCCGAAAGGTAAATTTCGTATGGTATGCTCCATTATACGCAACCTTAACTATTATAAGTATTTGCTTTATTTTAATGTAATTATTAAATGATTTATATTATTGTAGTGCATTTATTACATCCCTTTCTTTTGAATACATTGCCCTTATGACGAAGTAATCATTGTCCGTGTAAATACAGTTCACTACTAGGCCGTGAAACTGTTATCTAGCTAATCGAAGATCCTGTGCTGAAAGTTGTTTATGGTTAAGCGTGCTTATATCCCGTGTGTGCTACTTTAAAATTGTTCAAGCTTGGATATGTAAATACAAATGTATGTAGACTTTTATGTTATAAATTTCTCTAACACACCATTTATAGATTGTTAATCTCATTGTACATATCCACATTTTAAACTGTATATTTTTTAGAACAGGACACCCATTACCATCATTTTAATAACACTAGCCATATGGAATCTTGCATGTTTACTGCTGGCTGAATATATGTAGACATAATATTCATAATGTGGCATAAGAAATACGTAAACATTAAATTGAACCTTATTCCAGTGTGTGTTTGTTTCTTGTTTATTTCTTTATTTCACAAGACGCATAAGTTGCCATATTAACAAATGTAAACAAATAGATATTAAAGTACACATTCCTAAAGCCCAGGTATTGATAAAATTGCTCTTTGCTGTCACTCTGTGTATTTATGATATATTCGAATACTGACACTATTAACATACACCAAATTGAAAGCATGGTAGTATTACATATCTCATTATTTTAAACATAAATTTTTTAACGAATGCACATATTTCTTTACGTTTGTGTGTGCGTGTGTGTACAACTGTGTAAAACCCTACAGTATTGACATATTTCCAAAACTACTTATTACGTACTGTTCATACTGGCATTATAAATGCAGCTCTAGAATTGATTGCGAAACACCTTCGATTGGTTCTGTTGTTGTTGATTCATCCATTAAGCAAATACATACACAGAAGTCGTTTAGCTTGTTTGAAAAGGCCAGTCTTTGCAAACCATTAAAGGGTTTGAGAGTTGATAATGCAATTGTGGTTAACATGTGGGTAGTAGGATTATATGTACGAACGTAAATATTGCTGTGTCACTGTGTGTGTTAACATAAGGATATCAAGATACTGTGTAGAAGATTAAAGCTTGGTGTCATTATGTTAATATGTTGACAGTGAGAAAGTATGTAGGACATTAAAGCTCTGCGTTAGACTGCTAACAAGCTTGCAGTTGGTATGCTAACATGTAAATAGTAAAATATCATGTAGAAGATTAAAGATTGGTGTCAATCTGCTAATATGTTGATAGTGAGATACTATGTAGGACATCAAAGCTCTGTGTTAGACTGCTAACAAGCTTGCAGTTGGTGTGCTAACATGTTAATAGTAAAATATCATGTAGAAGATTCAAGATTGGTGTCAATCTGCTAATATGTTGATAGTGAGATACTATGTAGGACATCAAAGCTCTGTGTTAGACTCCTAACAAGCTTGCAGTGGTGTGCTAACATGTTAATAGTAAAATATCATGTAGAAGATTCAAGATTGGTGTCAATCTGCTAATATGTTGATAGTGAGATACTATGTAGGACATTAAAGCTGAGTGTTAGTCTACTAACATGTGGATAGTAAGATATTTTCAAGACAGTAAATCTCCAAGTTGGTTTGCATCTGTTGATTTGTAAATAGTGAGACCTTATGTAAGAGATTTAAGCTCAGTATCTGACTCCTAACATTTGGATAGCAAGATAATATGTACACCATTAAATCTTAGTGTCTATCTGTTAATATGTAGATAAAGAGATAGTATGTAGGACATTAAAACTCAATTTTGGTCCTCTAGCGTGCAAAAATTCTTTATTCCTCTTTGCGTTCAGGATCCTTTGGTCATGTTATATCTGCAAGCCAGTAATCATGATGCAGTCCAAAATCTTTACCAGGACATAGCTGCTGCACCATAGCTTTTGCTTCAGCTCTGCATTCTGTGGTATCTCATTTCACTAAAATACAGTGAAAGTAAAATGCTATGTAGAACACACATTTTGGTGTTGGTCTGTTAATTTATGGATTGTAGGTACTATGTAAGACTGTAAAATTTCATGGCGATCTACATATGTTGCCATATGGATAGTAAAGTAATATGTAAGGTATCCAATCCTAGTTATTGGTCAGTTATCAAATGGATTGTAAGATAATATTTAGGGTATCAAATCTTAGTGCTGGTCTGTTAACATGTGGAGGGTAAGATAATATGTAGGGTATCAAATCTCGGTTCTGGTCTGTTAACATGTGAATGGTAAGATAATATTTAGGGTAGCAAATCTTGGTGCTGGTCTGTTAACATGTGGGTGGTAAGATCATATGTAGGGTATCAAATCACGGTGCTGGTCTGTTAACATGTGGAGGGTAAGATAATATGTAGGGTATCAAATCTCGGTTCTGGTCTGTTAACATGTGAATGGTAAGATAATATTTAGTGTAGCAAATCATGGTGCTGGTCTGTCGACATGTGGATGGTAAGATAGTATGTATAACAGTAAAGCTAAGTGTTCTTCTGGCATGGGGATTCAAAAAATAAAAATGTAGGGCATTGAAGCACAGTGTGAATCTATTAACATGTGATTAGTAGTATAATATGTACAACAGTTTGTTGAGAGGTGGAAAGTAAGATACTATTTGGGACAGTAGAGTTTGTTGTCCGTCTACTTCTTTTGTCCTGTGAATATCAAGATAATATAAAGGACATTGAACCATGGTGTGATTCTGTTTGCACTGTGATAGTCAGATAAAATAATTAAGTCTATTGCATCTCTTTTTGGGGGGAAAGGAATATACTTTTATTTTGGCGATAAGGCTCAGTGTGGGTTTGTTAATGTATTGATAGTAAAAATTTGTTTAGAACATTACAGCTCGTTGCTGGTCTATTGACATGGGGACAGCAGGATGCTGTTTAGGAAATTTATTATTGGTTTCTGTTTGTTAACAAATGGAAGGTAAAACACTTAATAGGACAGAAAAGCTCAGTGTTGGTCTGTTAATACATGTGAACTGTAAGATATTGTGTAGGACACATGTTCTCAGTGTTGGTCTGTTAATACATGTGAACTGTAAGACATTGTGTAGGACACGTGTTCTCTGTGTTGGTCTGTAAACATGATGATTAGTAAGATATTATGTATGATATTACAGCTCAGTGTTGATGTTTTATCAAGGGGAAAGATAATATATACAGCTTTACATCTCGGCTGTTATGCGTTAACATTTGAATATTAAGAAAATATGTAGGAAATGAAAGCTCACTGTTCGTATCCTAACAAGTGGATAGTACAATACTATGAGGTAAAGTAATGCTAGCTGTCATTATGTTAACACGCGGATAGTAAGATACTATGTAGGACATTACTGCTCTGTGTTGGTATTTTGACCTGGGGATAGTAAGATACTATAAAGGACATTACAGATCAGTGTTGGTCTGTTAACAAGCGGAGAGTAAGATACTATGTAGGACATTACTACTCAGTTTTGGTCTGTTTACCTGGGGGAAAAAATATACTATGTAGGACACCTATTCATGAGGTTGGTCTGTTTTCATGTGGATAGTGAGAAAATATATACATTATTTCTCAGTTGATGTATATTAACATGAGGATATCAAGAAATAAGTAGGACATGAAAGTTCACTGTCTGTGTGTTATGAAGTAGATAGTTTGATGTTATGTAGAAAAGTGAAGATTGCTTTCATTCTGTTATAACGTGTTGATAGTAAAACAATAGGTAGGACATTAAAGATTTGTGTCAGACTGCTATCTTTGTACAGAAATATAAAAAGTAGGTCATTTAAGCTTTGTGTTAGTATGTTAACTTTTGGACAGTAAGATTACATGTAGGACATTAACAAATGGGAATGGTTTGTAAACATGCAAACAGTTTAATGCTACATAGGACAATAAAACTCAGTGTCTGTCTGCTAACAGTTGTTTAGTTAGATACTATGTACGTCATCTATGCCAAAAGCTCGGTTTTCGGCTATTAACATGCAAATTAGTTATGTACTATGTAGGACATTACAGCTTGTTGTCGGCCTGCTAAGATAGGGATAGTATGATACTTTACAGGACAATTATCTTGGTGTCCATCTGTTAATATACAGACAGTAAGATACTACCTAGGACCTTAAAGCTCAGTGTTAGCCTTCATTTTTTGTTATGCTGATACTATGATACTATGTAGGAGATTGAAAATCAGATTTGGTCTGTTAAAGAGGCGTCAGTGAGATACTTTATAGGACCGTCAAGCTCAGTTTAGATCTGTTAAAGTGGGGTCAGTAAAATATTATGTAGGACACTAATACTTTTAGGTAGGTTTGTTAACATGGGGATTGTAAAATGCTATGCAGGACAGTAAAGTTAGGTGACTGTTCGTGTATGTTACTGTTGGGATTCTCAGATAGTATGTTAATATGTAGACAGTAAGATGCTTTGTATCGCATTAAATCTAAAGAATCGGTTGGTTATATGAGGACATTAAGATAATATATAGGACACTGAAGCTTAGAGTAATTCTGTTGACATGGTGACAGTTTGTTTGTTTGTTTGTTTTTTTGAGTTCGCCTTATTTCTCTAATCCCCAAGGGGGTGTACATTGTACTGTGGTTTTTATTTTGCACCTGTCGGCCAAGTGCTGCCAACTTCAGCATGCATTTTATGTAAGGGTCTGCTTCCTCTTGCATTTTCTAAGAATTCGCTTCCTTGGGGTAACGGCGCTGTGATGTGGGTTGAACCCAGCACCTTTGGGTTTTGAGCCGTGCCACTTAACCACTAGGCCACACCGTCCCCATGGTGACAGTAAGATAATATGTAGGATATTAGCGAATAGCATCGGTCTGTTAACATTTAGATAGTAAGATTTTATGTAGTACATTACAGCTTGGTGTTGGTCTGTTGACATGGAGACTGTAAAATGCTATGAATGACATTAAAACATGTGGATAGTACAATATCATGTAAGATAGCAAAGCTCAGAGTCCGGCTGATGACATGGGTACAGTAAGATATCTTGTTCGAAGTAAGCTGTCAGACATCAGCGTGAATTTGTTGAAGAAGAAGAAGAAGTAAGATAGTGTGTAGGACATTAAAACTTACTGTCGGTTTGTTAACACGTGGATAGTAAGATATTATTTTTAACAGTAAAGCATGGTGTCTGCTTGTTAACATGTGGATTGAAAGATTTTATGTACGGCATTCAAGCTCTGTGTTGGCCAGTTGACTTGTGAATAGTAAGATACTCTGTAGGACATTCAAGCTCTGTGTTGGCCTGTTGACATGTGGATAGTAAGATACTCTGTAGGACATTCAAGCTCTGTGTTGGCCAGTTGACTTATGAATAGTAAGATATTCTGTTAGACATTCAAGCTATGTTGCCCAATTGACATGTGTATAGTAAAACACTATGTAGGACATTAAAGCTCTGTGTTGGCCTGTTGACATGTGAATAGTAAGATACTATGTAGGACATTCAAGCTATGTGTTTGCCTGTTGACATGTGGATAGTAAAATACTCTGTAGGACATACAAGCTCTATGTTGGCCTGTTAACATGTTGATAGTAAGATACTATGTAGGAAATTAAAGCTCTGTCTTGGCCTGTTGACATGTGGATAGTAAGATATTCTGTAGGACATTCAAGCTCTGTGTTGGCCTGTTAACATTGGGTTAGTAAGATACTCTGTAGGACATTCAAGCTCTGTGTTGGCCTGTTAACATGTGTATAGTAAGATACTCTGTAAGACATTCAAGCTCTGTGTTGGCCTGTTAACATGTGGTTAATAAGATACTCTGTAGGACATTCAAGCTCTGTGTTTGCCTGTTAACATGTGGATAGTAAGATACTCTGTAGCCCATTAAAGCTCTGTCTTGGTCTGTTGACATGTGGATAGTAAGATACTCTGTAAGACATTTAAACTCTGTGTTGGCATGTTAACATGGTGGCAGTAAGGAACTATGTAGGACATCAATGTTTTGGGTAAGTCTAACATCTGGATAGTGGATACTGTGCAGTGCATTCAATCTAGAGTTGGTTTGTTAATATGTGGATTGTAAGATCCTGTGTAAGACATTAAAGCTGTCTGTCAGTCTGATGCCATTGGGATTGTACAATACTTTGAAGAACAATAAAACTTGGTATTGGTCTGTTAATATTTAGATAGCAAATTACAATGTAGGACTGTAAAGTTTCGAGTCAGTGAACGTATGTTTAATGGGGATAGTGTGATACTTTGTAGGACAATACCGTTTATTGTCTGTATGTTAATTTTCATATAGTAAAGTATTATATAAAAGACTGTTACCATGTGCTTAGGTAGAAACTGTGTAGGACATCAGCATTTAATGCTGGTATGATAGTCTGTGGATAGTAAGATACTATATATAGGACATTAAAACTTGATGTATCATAGTAAGATACTAGCTAGTAGCTAGGACTGTAATGCCTAGGGTGAATTTGTTAAAATATGGATAGTAAGATACTAGTTAGAACTGCCATGCCTAGGTTCAGTTTTTTAACATGTGGATAGCAAGATACTATTTCAGACATTAATGCATAGTGTCGGTCTGTACATTATATAAATTGCTGAGCGATTATAGTAGTAAAACTGGGAGAGTTCAAAACGTAGTTCCCTCATGTTCCAGTCTCTCTCTTATCGCCTGTGGAGTATAAAAATAGATAGGAATGGTTAAAATACCGCTATGGAACAAAATCAAGAACCTAACCTACGTTAGGTACAGAAATTACATACAATGAGACTAAAGCATTCATCAGGGCAACGTACATTGCAAAATGGAGAAGAAAAAAAACACCCTGGCTACATAGATTATCATTCTCCGGCTACGCATAGGTCACAACAGTCTGAGATGTCATCTGTACAACAAGTTTAAGATTGGTACTACAGACCTTCGTGCCTGCGACACAGCCCCCATGAAGGCAGAACATATTTTGAGCCTTTAGTCGATTGATGACTTCGTTAGAGTCATTGAAGTTGATGTCTGAAAACGAACGAAAAAGAAGAAGAAGAAATGAACCAGTCGAAGCTTCCCGTTGGATCCACTACTAGGGAATTGCATGTTTACATTCTGATTCGCATTATTCATTTATAGGTCTAGTGATATTGCGAGCTTAATATATGAGTAGCAAAATGCCCCCTTGTCGCTATGTGCATTCACAAGCAAAAACAACTAGTATTCTCTGTATAAGCAACATATGTCCTCTAGCCCACTGTATGGACGGCGTACTACAGTAAACATCACGAATGATTCTGGATCTTTGGGTATGGCAATGACAAAAATAGGACCACTGCCCTATATAGAGCATGGCATAAGAGGCGACTAACTGTGTGACATGGCACAACACCGGCCATGCTTAGTTGGTTTGTTAAGAGCAGCATAGATGGCGCCTAACAGGTTGCGTGTCAAGTTGGTCTAGTGTTTGAGTCTTTTAAGATGGACTCACAGATCTATGAACCAAACTTCTTGGCACTTGTCTTAACACAGCGGAGTAATAAGCTGCTCGAGCCTAACACGCTAAGCAGGAAATCCTCATCCCTCCTTTATCCAGCTCACACCACAGCTGGGACCTCCACAGGGTCATCTTCCCTTGTAGAATTACAGGTCTACTAAGACTAAGATTAATATAAACACATAATCTTACAAATACTATTTCTTTTGTTGCAGATTCTGCACTTTACACTTTACGAAATACAAGACCTCACCAATAATGGAGTCTCCCGCGGAACACCTGGCTGAGACATTTCGATTCTACTCCGTCTTCCTCCACGCTGCCCGAGACTCACCAAACGTTGCCGTGGACGATCAACACGAAAGACAATGGTTGAGTATGAGGATTACCTAACTTGACTTAAAACACAAGGCAACGACTCTAGCTGGCCATCTATCTTCTCGGCACACCCCCCATGACATCAGAACAAATTTTGCAGCCCTGCCCATTGTTTACCGACAAGAAGTAGCATTTGGCAACAACCGGTGTCCTTCCACGAGTAGCTGTACAGAAGTGCTCAAACTCTCAAGTCAACTGCTGCCTTCGTTAGAGTAATTGAATTCAAGGTCTGAAGACGAACAAGGAAGATCTATTTTCTTGACATTTTTTCGAAAAAAGCGGCGGTCATCCTGAGACTCTCGCCACTACCATAGAGCTTGTCTTGCAGTTCCACTGGCAATGGCCACATCTGCTCTCTCTGATCCTCGTATGTTGGGCAGTTCTGCAGCAGATGTTCAGTGGTCATTTTACCAGTACCGCACGGGCATTCGTCGGTACACCCTATCTTCAATTTGTTGAATAGGTGGTACCTCAGTCTGTTGTGGCCAGTGCGAAGTCTTCTTCTTCTTCTTCTTCTGCGTACACAGTCAGACAGTAACCATTATTTTCTCGAAAAAAGCGGCGGTCATCCTGAGACTCTCGCCACTACCATACAGCTTGTCTTGTAGTTCCACTGGCAATGGCCACATCTGCTCTCTCTGATCCTCGTATGTCGGGCAGTTCTGCAGCAGATGTTCAGTGGTCATTTTACCAGTACCGCACGGGCATTCGTCGGTACACCCTATCTTCAGTTTGTTGAATAGGTGGTACCTCAGTCTGTTGTGGCCAGTGCGAAGTCTGAAGACAACGACCTGCTCTCTTCGGTTCAACTGGTAATAGGCATCGTTTTTGGTGTAACCAGTATGTTCGGTTTCCCATTTGGACATGTATCTGGCTTTGATAAGCCGTTTTGACTCTTCGTACGTCATACTGGTATCTGTTTGTGGTAGCCTTGCACCTTCTTTTGCCAGTCTGTCTGCCTCCTCGTTGCCTAGGATGTTGCAGTGTGACGGAACCCACTGTACCACCACCCTTTTTGGTGCGGACTGCTGGCACAGTTTGCAGAGTGCTGCTCTTAAGTCATTAAGCTCAGTGTTCTTCTGGCTTTTTAGCGCTGTGACTACTTCGAGAGCATCTGTCAGCAAGAATATATGGCTCTCATTTTCACTGTGTGTTACCATTTCGTCCACTGCCGCCCTCAGTGCCTCTGCCTCTGCTCTGAAATTGCTTGTGTACTTACCAGTAGCGAATGACAGTGTTATTTTTCTGCCATTTGGTAGGTTCATGAATGCTCCTGCCCCTCCGTTCTGTGTAGTGTTTGTTACAGAACCGTCGGTGTATGCATGGGTCCAGTCCATGCTTGGGTAGCTTTTCGTTATGAAGCTTAGGGTAGTGTCTCTCCTTTCTTTCTCACTCTGGCAGTTTTTGTTTGCAATACCTGGTATATTTTCTACCACCTCTGGAAATATATCCTGCCTCCAAGTAGGTTTTCGTACAGTAGTGATGGGTTTTGGTGTTGTTAGTGCGTTTATGGGATCTTCGTGCATCTTTGCTTTGGCTATTTCTGCAAAGTTTCTCCGCTTCAGTTTCCCATTTCCCAGATTGTTTAGTCTCTGGTACATTGGATGGTCCGTCAGTCTTCGGAGTTTCTCTGACTGCAGCTGGGCTCTGCAGTCTCTTCTATCGGTCATGGATTGCAGTCTTGTAATCTTTTCAAGTTCTACAATTGGCGTTAACTTCATGCCACCTGTTATGATTCTCATGGCTTGGTTTTGAAGTTTGTTAACTTTGTCGAAGTTCGCCTTCGCTGCTGTTGTCCATGCCGCAATGCCATACTCGAGAACTGGTCTCACTCTTCCAGTGTACAGTTTCTTTAGTATGCTTTCGTCTGCTCCCCAGCTTGTGCCAGCAAGTTTCCTCATGATCGCCATTCTTTCTCTGGCTTTCATTCGGTTTCTCTCAATCTGACTTTTCCATGTCATGCGCCGATCAAATGTGACTCCCAGATAGGTTGGGTTGTCGTTTGGCTGCAAGATTTTGCCGTTTAGGCTTAATTTGGTACTTTGGGGTTTTAATGAGAGCGAGAATATTGTGCACGTGGTTTTCTCCTCGTTTATTTTGACCAGCCATGAGTTCGCCCACTCTTCCAGCGATGTTAGGGCCGTTTGCATCTGATTTCTTGCTATGGTGAGATTCTTTTCAGAGGTCCACATAGCCAGATCGTCTGCAAACATTGAGCTATGGACTCTTCTTGGTATATTCTCTGTAATATCGTTTATATATACCAGAAAGAGTGTGGGTGACAGTACTCCCCCTTGGGGTACTCCCTGCTCGAGTGTCACCTTTTTGCTCATCTGCCCTTGTACTTGGACTCTGGCCGTTCTTTGTTTGAGGTAGTGGTTGATCCACTTGTACATCTTCCCACAGACATCACTTCTTCTCAGCTTGACTCTAAGTCCGTCCTTCCAGACTTTGTCAAATGCCTTTTCCAGATCCACCCAAACAGCTACTGTGTGCTTCTGTGCCTGGTAGGCATCTTCTATCTCCTGGGCTATGAGGATGACCTGGTCCTCAGTGGATCTGTGCTGTCTAAAGCCGGCTTGCTGTGGAATTAGAATTCGTTTTTCTTCCAGATGCCACATCAGTCTGGTGTTTATCATCCGTTCCATCAGCTTGCCGACACAGCTCAGTAGGCTTATGGGCCTGTATCCATTCGGATCTGTTTTACCCTTTCCTGTTTTTGGTACTGGTACCAGTATTGCATCCTTCCATGCCTGGGGTACAATACCCCTTTTCCAGCTTTGGTTCAGGACTGATAGTAGTTTTTTCTTCGCTGTTTGGCCCAGCCCCATCAGCATTTCGTTTGTTATCCCGTCTTTTCCGGGAGATTTCCTTTTCTTTAGTGTTCTCATAGCCTCTTCCATTTCGCGCATGGTTAGTTTGGCCATCATGTGCTCTTCAGGAGCCGTATTTATGTTTTCGTGTCGCTTTAGCTCTTCGCTAATATCTGTATGCTTATCTGCAGGGACCTCGATGTGGTTTGCTCTGGCATAGTGATCGACAAAGGCGTTTGCGGCTTTCTTACCTGTGATCAAGTTCTCGCCCTGCTTGATAGTAATTTGTTTATTTGACGGGGTTTCGTCGTTCATGGCTCTGACTAGCTTCCATAGCTTGTTCCCGTCTTTGTCCAGGTTTAAACTTTCCGTTTTGTTTTTCCAACTTTCTCTTGCTGTTTGCTTGAGAGTTTGTTTGTACTGCGCCGTGGCGGCTTTGAGGGCGATGTTTGCCTCCATGGATTTTTCACGTTCTGCCACGTTTCTAGCATTTGTTACTGCATCTTCCACTTTCTGTAACTCATCATTCCAGTAGGGCTTATAGTTTTTCCTAGCTCCTCTTGGGATGGTTTCAGTGGCGGCTTGCATTATTGCCTTGCTTAGGCTCTCTACCATGGGCTTCATTTTGGTATTTCGTGTGTTGATGGTTTCACACAGCCCATCTGTCAGGATTGCAAATCTGTCCCAGTCGGCTCGTTTGTAATTCCAACGTGGGAGCGGTTTTGTTTCCTGTGGGCCTACTTCCATGTCAATGGTTAGCCTGATCGGCCTGTGGTCGCTACCTGCCAGTTGGTTTAGCACCTGGCGGTCTATTTTATAGTGTATGTCCTGTGTGGAGAAGGCCAAATCTGGAGTCGAGGTGGTATGCCATGTTCTTGAATAGAAGCTAGGGCTATCCTCCGGCCTATTGATTAGGGAGAGATTTGCATCTATCTCCCAATCTTCCACTTCGTCACCTCTGCTGTCTGTGTCAGAGTAGCCCCATCTCTCCGAGTGGCTGTTGAAATCTCCAACTACTATGCAGTTGGAGTCTCTGACCTCCATACTCGAGAGCGATAGGTCTCTGTTTGGTGGTCCGTACAGATTGAAAATGCGGAGCTTCGTCTCTTGAGTCATTATGTCAACTCCTACAATTTCTGCTTGTCCGGTGTGATTGACAGGTACCGCGCTACTCGGTATGCTGTTTCTGGTCAGTATCAGGACCCCTCCTTTGTGGCCTTCTCTATCTAGACGGAAGGTCTGGTATCCTCTGATTGAGAATTTATGGTTATTGTTGAGGTGCGTTTCCTGGATACATGCCACGTCAATCTTACCTTCATGCAGGTGGTGTGTTAGGGAAAGTTTTTTGTTAATGACTCCCTCCGCATTCCACTGTAATATTCTGAGGGTCTTGAAGTTTTGGCCAATAGACGTTACCCCATAGCCATGTGCCTTGACTCCACGACACATGGGTGGGTGACCACCAGTAGTCAAGGGTGGGCCCCTTCGAGGCGTGAGGCCCGGCGCTATCGCTGCCTGGCGGGTCTCCTCAGGATGAGCGCCATACGTTTTTCGAATAGGTTGTACTGCCATCATACTGTGATTTACGTTGCACTGTTTTGTTAGGCTTGCGGCCCCGTGCATCCGATTTCAACAGGCGTTTCTGTAGGGATGCCCTCCTTAGCCTTTGGCTGTCCCCAGCCTATCTGCAAGGCAGCAGTTGTTTACGATCAGAGTTTTCTCTCCTATGGAAGTTGTCTTACCAGACTATCGAGTCTTCACTACTCGTGTCTATAGGGTGCAATGATGATATGTGATATATGAGATGAACTGGTTTACCCGGAAGAGAGGCAGTCCAGTGTGTCTGTATCCCAGGATCGTCACGTCCTGCCAGAAACGTAGCATTTGCATTTGAGTGGAGTGTCTCTTTTTCCCTTTATTTTCTTGGCTACTATGCAGGGATGGTACGCCTAGCATTCCCCGCCACCTGGGGTGTTGACACAGTGGGGCAGGTGTGCAATGTCCGCTGGTCTGCATCTCTTCTGCGTCCAGTATGATAGTTATATGGCTGATAACGTACAGAGGTAGATATCGTAGCCGGAGTGCATTCAGCCAGAGGACAAGCCTGGTAATGTCACAGAGATGTTGTTCGCCTGGTGTGCGGACAACTCTCATGGTCGGTGGTTGAGTCTTGACAGTTCACAGTGAGGTGGCTGCTTTACTGTTTTCGACACCCCGACCAGGTACTAAGTCTTTGGTTGGTGTTTTTTCGCACCCCATCGCCGTATAGGGTGAGTATCAAGCAGTTGTCCGCCCGCTTTGACTTGCGGGCGGCAAGGGCCTCTTACTGTGGCTCTACCTGATAGGGCTGGGGCGCAAGCCCCAGGTCCTGAACATGTAGGAGCCTCCCATTGCAGTGGTGCTGAGATTTTGGGCGGGATTTGCGGCTTACGAGGGTTCGGTCGCAATCCCCCACATGGTAGCCTCGCGCCCTTGGCTTATCAGCCTGGTACGTGAACCAAAGTGTCTGCGGCTCCTCTCAATTTGAGCTGGTTTTCCGTAGCAACGCCCAGTCATTTGTAGGGTAAAACTGACCTGTCTTCAGATGATCTATTTCCAGCACCCGTTCACTATTTGGTCAGACGAATTTATTGAGGGCTTTTGTTTGTCAATGACCAGGTATTTGAAATCTGCGGTTTCTGCAGAGTTAAAACACGATTTCCGTAGCGTTCTTTCATTTGGGTGTTTGAGAGCTGACTTGTCATCCGTGAGTCTAATACCAGCGTACGTTCATTATTAGACCCAAACGGCAGTGCTCTCGATTTGTCAGTTGCTCTACAGTATTGGCGTGTTCAGTCAAATTAAGCCGCAGATTCCACACCTGGTGGTGCCCTTCCGTCAATTCCCTTAGCGAGACAATCAAGTTTCTTAGAGGGTAGCCCCAAATTTTTCGAGGGTCTAATTCCAGCACATGTTCTCTATTAGACCCCGCGAGGGTGTACCTTTTGATAGTCATTCTGCAGTATTGGCGTGGTAAGTTAGCTTAGGTCTCAGGCTCCACTCCTGATAGTGCTCTTCAGTCAATTCCTTTATCACACACTGGATGCAGACAGAACCGAGCCACAGGGGCATAACCCCAGAATTCTGGGGGTCTAAGTCCAGCACCAGTTCCATATTAGACCCCAGAAGAGTGGTCTCGGCATGTCAATCATTTCAGTGTTGGCCGTGTTGAGTCAAATTAAGCCGCAGGCTCCACTCCTGGTGGTGCCCTTCCGTCAATTCCTTTAAGTTTCAGCTTTGCAACCATACTTCCCCCGGAACCCAAACACTTTGGTTTCCCGGAAGCTGCCCGCAGAGTCATCGAAGCAACTCCTGCGGATCGCTAGTCGGCATCGTTTATGGTCAGAACTACGACGGTATCTGATCGTCTTCGCGCCTCTGACTTTCGTTCTTGATTAATGAAAACATTCTTGACAAATGCTTTCGCAGTAGCTCGTCTTGCGGCGATCCAAGAATTTCACCTCTAACGCCGCAATACGAATGCCCCCGTTTGTCCCTGTTAATCATTACCTCCAGTTCCGAAAACCAACAAAATAGAACCGAGGTCCTATTCCATTATTCCATGCACCATTATTCAGGCAGCCGAGGCCTGCTTTGAACACTCTAATTTTTTCAAAGTAAACGCGCCGGCCACCCAGGACGCTCAGCGAAGAGCACCCGTGGGAGAGAGCCGGCAGACGGTAGGGCAGGAGACAACGGGCAGTGAACCGGCGCGAGCCGGACCGCCCGCCTGCGCCTGAGATCCAACTACGAGCTTTTTAACTGCAACAACTTTAATATACGCTATTGGAGCTGGAATTACCGCGGCTGCTGGCACCAGACTTGCCCTCCAATAGATCCTCGTTAAAGGGTTTAAAGTGTACTCATTCCAATTACGGGGCCTCGAAAGAGTCCCGTATTGTTATTTTTCGTCACTACCTCCCCGTGCCGGGAGTGGGTAAGTTGCGCGCCTGCTGCCTTCCTTGGATGTGGTAGCCGTTTCTCATGCTCCCTCTCCGGAATCGAACCCTGATTCCCCGTTACCCGTTACAAACATGGTAGGCATGTCACGTACCATCGACATTTGATAGGGCAGACATTTGAAAGATGCGTCGCCGGCACATGAGGCCATGCGATCAGCACAAAGTTATCCAGAGTCACCAGTGGGGACGCCGCAACCCCGCGAGGGGAAACGACGATTGGTTTTGAACTAATAAAAGCGCTCTTTCCGCGAGGGTCGGAGCTTGGTAAGCATGTATTAGCTCTAGAATTGCCACAGTTATCCAAGTAGGATCGTGTCATCTAAGGAACCTCGACTGATTTAATGAGCCATTCGCGGTTTCACCGTGAGACAGTGTGAACTTAGACATGCATGGCTTAATCTTTGAGACAAGCATATGACTACTGGCAGGATCAACCAGATATCTGTCGGAGACGTACGTACAGCACACATTGGTCGGCGGAGGAAGGGTGTGTAAAAAGCCTCGCTGGGACGACAGCCGCAGGGACCGACTGACGGGACGGACGGTTTGTTCCACCCGTCCCTCACTCCGTCGACCTAGGACCGCCTGCTGACAGGGGCCTCCCACACGCACTAGTCGACCGACCGACCGGGCTCGCTCGAGGAGGGATGGCAGCGCTCTGTGCAGAACGGATCCCAACGACCTCGGCGATGAATTTCACTGGGACTAGAGACAATTTGGCCTGCCCTTCTCCGTAGGGAGAACGCAGGGCCTCGAGGCAACGATTCCTGCTTTCCATTTGCCGGTCACAAGCTCTTTGCGAGAGTCGGACCACCAGCGAGACGTCCTGTCGAGCTCTGCTATAAGCCTTAGATAAATCACCACGGACGGACCACGTTTCCTGATACGGACCAGACTAGCGCACCTCGGTGGAGGAGCCACTACAACAAACCGCACCCAATTCGCTCTACGGGGAAAGACAGGCGAGCGTTTTCCGCAAGCCCGCGCTATCGCTCCGCCTGGCGGGACTGAGATCGCTTTACGAACACTGGTTGAAATTGAGTCGCTGCGGCGAGACAACTACCCTTGATAACTCAATGTTTGAATGTGATGTTTAAGTCTTCGGAAACATCTCATTTCTAAGGTCCAAGATACAAACATACTTATTAACTTACTTCCTCATTTATTTACGTACATACTTACATGATTGCTTACTTAATAATTATTTACATACATACTTACATGATTGCTTACTTAATAGGTATTTACATACATACTTACATGATTGACTACAATCTCTTTCCTTACTTACTGTAATCTTTTCTTAATTACTTACCTATTTAGTTACTTCCTTACATGTTTATTTACTTATTCACTTACTTATTTTCTTACTTACTTATTCACTTGCTTGCTTACTTAATTACAAACCTACTTCCTTACTTATTTGCTTTCTTTCTTACTAATTTACTTACTTGCATACTTACTAAAGTATATACAGACTTACTTGCTTTTCTATTTTCTTACATACTTACTAAATTATATACTTGCTTGCTTCCTTATTTACATACTTATTTATTCTTCTTTTTCTGCATTCAGACTTTTTGCTCATGATAGATCTGTAGTCTCCTCATTAGGATGAAGTCCACAGTCCTCTCCAGGTCTGATTGGCAGCCCCACAGGTTCTGTCAGCTCGGCTCCCTCTAGCAAGGTTTGGCATCGTATACTGGGCAGTTCTGTAGGATATGTTCGGGGGGTCTAGACTCATGTTCCGCATGGGGGGTCTAGACTCATGTTCCGCATGGGCAGTCACTTGTGTGTGATATTTTGATATTGGTGTCCGGGTAGTCTGCAGTGGCCTGTTCTTAGGCGAAAGATTGTGGTTTGTCAGAGAAGTGAACCAGCTTGTGGTTTTTTGAAACTTCATCTTCTCCTTATTGCTTGTTTAGGCTGGGACTCCAAATTCTTCAATAAAATCTGCTGTTGTTTCAGGGTCTCAATACTACCATAGATTCTCCTCGAGGAGAGTGGGCATGGGCCACATCCTTCTCCTCAGATTTGCATGCTGGCGGGCAGTTGTAAAGTACATGTGCTTCTGTCATGACATAGGCTGGCGGTTTGAATCTTAAATTTGGTGTAAAGGTCGTGTCTAATTTTGTTGAGGCCAATTCGGAGATGAAGTATGATAACCTGGTCTTTTCTGAACAGTTGGTAGTATTTGCCATCTGCGTTGTGTTCGGGGGTGTTCTTCCTGCCACTCTACATTGTTAGTTGTATGAAACAGGTTTCAGTCTTGATCCTGGGTAGTTTTGAGCGTGTTAGGGTGTAGGGACATGGACATTTTGTAGCAAGTTTTAGCTGTGTTAATGTGTAGGGACATGGACATTTTGTAGCAGGTTTTAGCTGTATTAGGGTGTAGGGACATGGACATTTTTCTGTTAGTTGTTAGCAGTGTTAGGGTGTAGAGACATGGACATTTTGTAGCACGTTTTAGCTGTGTTAGGGTGTAGGGACATGGACATTTTGTAGCAAGTTTTAGCTGTGTAGGGACATGGACATTTTGTAGCAAGTTTTAGCTGTGTTAGGGTGTAGGAACATGGACATTTTGCAGCAAGTTTTAGCTGTGTCAATGTGTAGGGACATGGACATTTTTCTGTTAGTTGTTAGCAGTGTAGGGACATGGACATTTTGTAGCAAGTTTTAGCTGTGTTAGGGTGTAGGGACATGGACATTTTGTAGCAAGTTTTAGCTGTGTTAGGGTGTAGGGACATGGCCATTTTGTAGCAAGTTTTAGCTGTGTTAGGGTGTATGGACATGGACATTTTGTAGCAAGTTTTAGCTGTATTAGGGTGTAGGGACATGGACATTTTGTAGCACGTTTTAGCTGTGTTAATGTGTAGGGACATGGACATTTTTTAGCAAGTTTTAGCTGTGTTAATGTGTAGGGACATGGACATTTTGTAGCAAGTTTTAGCTGTGTTAGGGTGTAGGGACATGGACATTTTGTAGCACGTTTTAGCTGTGTTAGGGTGTAGGGACAAGGACATTTTGTAGCAAGTTTTAGCTGTGTTAATGTTAAGGGACATGGACATTTTGTAGCAAGTTTTAGCTGTATTAGGGTGTAGGGACATGGACATTTTGTAGCAAGTTTTAGCTGTGTTAATGTGTAGGGACATGGACATTTTGTAGCAAGTTTTAGCAGTGTTAGGGTGTAGGGACATGGACATTTTGTAGCAAGTTTTAGCTGTGTTAGGGTGTAGGGACATGGACATTTTGTAGCAAGTTTTAGCTGTGTTAGGGTGTAGGGACATGGCCATTTTGTAGCAAGTTTTAGCTGTGTTAGGGTGTATGGACATGGACATTTTGTAGCAAGTTTCAGCTGTATTAGGGTGTAGGGACATGGACATTTTGTAGCAAGTTTTAGCTGTGTTAATGTGTAGGGACATGGACATTTTGTAGCAAGTTTTAGCTTGTTTAATGTGTAGGGACATGGACATTTTGTAGCAAGTTTTAGCTGTGTTAGGGTGTAGGGACATGGACATTTTGTAGCAAGTTTTAGCTGTGTTAGGGTGTAGGGACATGGACATTTTGTAGCAAGTTTTAGCAGTGTTAGGGTGTAGGGACATGGACATTTTGTAGCAAGTTTTAGCTGTGTTAGGGTGTAGGGACATGGACATTTTGTAGCAAGTTTTAGCAGTGTTAGGGTGTAGGGACATGGACATTTTGTAGCAAGTTTTAGCTGTGTTAGGGTGTAGGGACATGGACATTTTGTAGCAAGCTTTAGCTGTGTTAGGGCGTAGGGACATGGACATTTTGTAGCAAGTTTTAGCTGTGTTAATGTGTAGGGACATGGACATTTTGTAGCAAGTTTTAGCAGTGTTAGGGTGTAGGGACATGGACATTTTGTAGCAAGTTTTAGCTGTGTTAGGGTGTAGGGACATGGACATTTTGTAGCAAGTTTTAGCTGTGTTAATGTGTAGGGACATGGACATTTTGTAGCAAGTTTTAGCTGTGTTAGGGTGTAGGGACATGGACATTTTGTAGCAAGTTTTAGCTGTGTTAGGGTGTAGGGACATGGACATTTTGTAGCAAGTTTTAGCTGTATTAGGGTGTAGGGACATGGACATTTTGTAGCAAGTTTTAGCTGTGTTAATGTGTAGGGACATGGACATTTTGTAGCAAGTTTTAGCTGTGTTAATGTGTAGGGACATGGACATTTTGTAGCAAGTTTTAGCTGTGTTAATGTGTAGGGACATGGACATTTTGTAGCAAGTTTTAGCTGTGTTAGGGTGTAGGGACATGGACATTTTGTAGCAAGTTTTAGCTGTGTTAGGGTGTAGGGACATGGACATTTTGTAGCAAGTTTTAGCTGTATTAGGGTGTAGGGACATGGACATTTTGTAGCAAGTTTTAGCTGTGTTAATGTGTAGGGACATGGACATTTTGTAGCAAGTTTTAGCTGTATTAGGGTGTAGGGCCATGGACATTTTGTAGCAAGTTTTAGCTGTGTTAATGTGTAGGGACATGGACATTTTTCTGTTAGTTGTTAGCAGTGTTAGGGTGTAGGGACATGGACATTTTGTAGCAAGTTTTAGCTGTGTTAGGGTGTAGGGACATGGACATTTTTAGCAAGTTTAGCTGTGTTAGGGTGTAGGGACATGGACATTTTGTAGCAATTTTTAGCTGTGTTAGGGTGTAGGGACATGGACATTTTGTAGCAAGTTTTAGCTGTGTTAATATGTAGGGACATGGACATTTTGTAGCAAGTTTTAGCTGTATTAGGGTGTAGGGACATGGACATTTTGTAGCAAGTTTTAGCTGTGTTAGGGTGTATGGACATGGACATTGTGTAGCAAGTTTTAGCTGTGTTAGGGTGTAGGGACATGGACATTTTGTAGCAAGTTTTAGCTGTGTTAATGTTAAGGGACATGGACATTTTGTAGCAAGTTTTAGCTATATTAAGGTGTAGGGACATGGACATTTTGTAGCAAGTTTTAGCAGTGTTAGGGTGTAGGGACATGGACATTTTGTAGCAAGTTTTAGCAGTGTTAGGGTGTAGGGACATGGACATTTTGTAGCAAGTTTTAGCTGTGTTAATGTGTAGGGACATGGACATTTTGTAGCAAGTTTTAGCTGTGTTAGGGTGTAGGAACATGGACATTTTGTAGCACGTTTTAGCTGTGTTAATGTTTAGGGACATTGACATTTTTCTGTTAGTTGTTAGCAGTGTTAGGGTGTAGGGACATGGACATTTTGTAGCAAGTATTAGCTGTGTTAGGGTGTAGGGACATGGACATTTTGTAGCAAGTTTTAGCTGTATTAGGGTGTAGGGCCATGGACATTTTGTAGCAAGTTTTAGCTGTGTTAATGTGTAGGGACATGGACATTTTGTAGCAAGTTTTAGCTGTATTAGGGTGTAGGGCCATGGACATTTTGTAGCAAGTTTTAGCTGTGTTAGGGTGTAGGGACATGGACATTTTTAGCAAGTTTAGCTGTGTTAGGGTGTAGGGACATGGACATTTTGTAGCAATTTTTAGCAGTGTTAGGGTGTAGGGACATGGACATTTTGTAGCAAGTTTTAGCTGTGTTAGGGTGTAGGGACATGGACATTTTTAGCAAGTTTAGCTGTGTTAGGGTGTAGGGACATGGACATTTTGTAGCAAGTTTTAGCTGTATTAGGGTGTAGGGACATGGACATTTTGTAGCAAGTTTTAGCTGTGTTAGGGTGTATGGACATGGACATTGTGTAGCAAGTTTTAGCTGTGTTAGGGTGTAGGGACATGGACATTTTGTAGCAAGTTTTAGATGTGTTAGGGTGTAGGGACATGGACATTTTGTAGCAAGTTTTAGCTGTGTTAATGTTAAGGGACATGGACATTTTGTAGCAAGTTTTAGCTATATTAAGGTGTAGGGACATGGACATTTTGTAGCACGTTTTAGCTGTGTTAATGTGTAGGGACATGGACATTTTGTAGCAAGTTTTAGCTGTATTAGGGTGTAGGGACATGGACATTTTGTAGCAAGTTTTAGCTGTGTTAGGGTGTATGGACATGGACATTGTGTAGCAAGTTTTAGCTGTGTTAGGGTGTAGGGACATGGACATTTTGTAGCAAGTGTTAGATGTGTTAGGGTGTAGGGACATGGACATTTTGTAGCAAGTTTTAGCTGTGTTAATGTTAAGGGACATGGACATTTTGTAGCAAGTTTTAGCTATATTAAGGTGTAGGGACATGGACATTTTGTAGCACGTTTTAGCTGTGTTAATGTGTAGGGACATGGACATTTTGTAGCAAGTTTTAGCTGTGTTAGGGTGTAGGGACATGGACATTTTGTAGCAAGTTTTAGCTGTGTTAGGGTGTAGGGACATGGACATTTTGTAGCAAGTTTTAGCTGTGTTAGGGTGTAGGGACATGGACATTTTGTAGCAAGTTTTAGCTGTGTTAGGGTGTAGGGACATGGACATTTTGTAGCAAGTTTTAGCTGTGTCGGGGTGTAAAGGGTTAAACTCTAGAGAACTCTGTAGCACTCAAACAATCTGACTAACAACAAACAAGGATGCACATGATCATCTTAACCTGTAACAGCCTTCACCATTACTGCTGTAATCATTTGTATAAATACTATTTGATCTGTCATGACTTTTGCAGACAGTGGCAGGACCTCGGCTATCTGATCCTATATGTGTCGGCCAGACCAGATCTTCAGCACAGAAAAGTAGTTGCATGGCTGGCCCAGCACAACTTTCCTCATGGCATGGTGGCTTTCATGGATGGACTTTCTAAGGACCCACTGAAGCAGAAGTACAACTATATCAGGTCCCTACAAACTGAGGTGGGTGCTGTTTATCATTCATCATCATCATACAGACTGACGTCGCTCTCATAATAACCGATCTGTAAGACTCTCAATCTTTGGCCAGCTCTCCCACCTCTGTCAGCATCATCCTCAGAAACTTTGTAATGTTCCGTGTCCATCGTCTCTTCTGTCTGTCTCTGCACTGCCTTGCTTGCTAGGTACTATACCTTCCAGTATCATTTTATTTCTAGGCCAATGTGGTGTCTGATGTGACTAAAGTATTTTAGTTTCCCAGAGGTAACATTTTGGCAATTTTGTTCTATATCCAGCAATGAGAATCAGCAGAATAGAGAAAACACTAAATATAGAGATAAAAAGTACAGAGCTTAAACTATCTATCTATCTATTTATCTATTTTCTGATCCTGGTTTGCCTTTCGGCGTCAAGTGTATAAGTGACATCTGGACAGTGCCTTGGTGTGCGCTTCGTATAAGATGGAACTGGCTGCCTGGTTTATACCGTCAATCCATCTTTTGCGGGGTCGGCCTCCAGCTCTGGTACCGCTGTGTTTAAGTGATAGATCCATCTGTGGAAAGCTGTTGTGTTGCTGTCACGATATATTGTCACCATTGAATTTGCTGTTTCCTAATGAGGTCTAGCAAAGGCTTAGTGCCCATCTGTTTCCTGATCTCATCATTTCTAATTCTGTCTCATCTTGTCATATTTAGCATTCGCCTCAGGCATTTCATTTCTGTTGTTTATATTTCATATCTGTTGCTGTGAGTGTCCAAGTTTGACACTGGTAGCATCGTGTAGGCATGACAATTGTGTTGAACAGGGCTCTTTTTGTGCCAATGTTTACGTGCTTGTTCTTCATTATTGTTGACATATGGCCAATGATTTGGTTTGCTTTTGTGCATCTGGGATAGATGTCTTCTTGTATTCTTTCATTAGATGATACTATGCTTCCTAAATATTTGAAATCCTTCAAATTTGAAATGATTTTTTGCTGTTCTATGTAGATCTTAGCGGTTGTTTCTGTTCTATGTAGATCTTAGCGGTTGTTTCTGTTCTATGTAGATCTTAGCGGTTGTTTCTGTTCTATGTAGATCTTAGCGGTTGTTTCTGTTCTTGCTAATGTCATTGTTTCAGTTTTACTCATGTTGATTCTCATCTTGTGGCCTTCTGCAGTTAAGTTAAAGTTGTTGAAGCGTTGTTGCAGCTGTTCTTCGGTGTTTGCAATGAGTGCTTGGTCGTCAGCGAAGAGGAGTTCACTACAGCCGTTGTCATCGTTAGATTGGGCTTCTTTGCTGATTTGGTCCATGTAGATGAGAACCAGCAGGAGAGATAGTACACACACCTGTCTTACTTCAGTTTTGACAAGAAACCGTTCCGATTCACAGATACTTGTTCACACCGCGCACTGACTATTTTTATAGAAACATTCACATATGCTTATCAAGTGCGGACTAACTCCATAGTTCTTCAGTGTCCTCCACAGCTGTTGTCTGTTGACCCTGTTAAATGCTTTTTCTTGGTCTATGAATGCCAGATAAAGAGTTCCATCAAATTTGATCACTTTTTCTGCTAGTTGTCGCAAGACAAAGATGGCAGTGGTGCAGCCCCTGTTTTTTCAGAAACCCATTTGCGCTTTGCTTAGTTGGAACTCTGTGGTTGGACGAAGTCTTTTTTCTACTATTTTACATAGCATTTTTCCTGTGTGGCTCAGCAGTGAAATTCCTCTGTAAGTTGTGCAGTCTCTCTTACTACCTTTTTTCTACCATATGGGAATGATTATGACATTTCTCCAATCTTCAGGTGCCTCTTGGTTGGTCCAAACTTTGTGGAACAATCTCTGAAGCCAAGCTATTCTCACGTCGCCCGCCGCTTTAATCAATTCAGCTGGTATATCGTCTCCTCCAGGGAACTTGTTTGTTGGATAATTTTGCACTGCTTCTCTTATTTCCAAAATCAATAATTATGGTTCGAATTCTGTAATTGTATTGGAACTGGTTGATTGTTGGAACATGTCTTCAATATACCACCAGAACTTAAACAAGTCAGTGAATTCAAATACTTGGGCGGGGACGGCGTGGCCTAGTGGTTAAGTGGCACGGCTCACAACCAGAAGGTGCTGGGTTCGATCCCCATCACAGCACCGGCCGTTACCCCGGGGAAGCAAACCCTTAGAAAATGCAGGAGGAAGCAGACCCTTACATAAAATGCATGCTGAAGTCGGATGCACTGGGCCGACAGGCGCAAAATAAAAACCACAGTGTAACGCACACACGCCTTGGGGAATAGATAAATAAGGCGAACGCAAAAAAAAAAAAAATACTTGGGCAGCGTGTTTACACGAGATGGAAGGCTAGATAGAGAGGTGGAATCAAGAACACAGAAAGCTAATGCAGTTTCCTATTAGCTTTCACCATTACTAAGACGCAAGCATATACCAATGAAGACAAAGAAACAGCTGATAAATGGTATTTTTATACCAACTCTATGATACCAGTGTCAGACATGGACTCTCACCAAGGCACAAGAAAGAAAAATCATGGTATGAGAAATGAGGTATTTGAGAAAGGCTGTCGGGGTCACAAGGTTGGACAGAGTACAAAACAAAATAATCAAACAGATGGTTGGTGCAACAATGTGCATGGAATACATGGAAAGGCAGAGAATAAAATAGTTCGGACACCTGACAAGAATGAAACCAAAGTTACCAGCTGCTCGTATCTACAATACTAGACATCAGGGTTGCAGAGCAAGAAGCAGACCACGAAAAAGATAGAAAGATGGTGTCAGTGAGACACTAAAGAAACACGGAATGGCAACAACATCAGTTGCAAAGATGGCACATGACAGAAACCTACACCTCCCCACGGCATCTAACGACACAAGTGGATAAAAGATTATGATGATCTAGCTGCTTTAGGATTGCTGTGTTTTTCTTCCTTGCTATCCATGGTATTTTTAGCACTTTCCTGTAGCATTTTAGCTTGTAGGATTCAATCTTCTTCCATTTCTTGCATCTGTATGTTGCCATTGGGAAGATGCAGGTTGTGTTAGTGTTCTGCCAAACGTTTTTCATTTTAGAAGAATGACTATGGCTCTACAGATGTCCCTACACCCTAACACTTAACTTAACGTTCTTCTGCTGGTTTAGAACACCCTGCAAAGTCTGTAAACAACCAGTTTATATTTCCTCTAAAAGCTATGCGCATCCAATCTATTCTTAAATGCATTAATTGTTCCTGCCTCCACTACTTCCTGTGGCAGTGCATTCCAAGCATTGGCCACTCTCTGACTAAAAATGTATTTCCTAATTTCTAATCTGGACCTTTCTTTAGTTAATTTGTAGCTATGCCCTCTTGTTCTTGTAGGTGGTTGTATTTTGAAAAACTTGTTTTAATCTAATTTATCTGTTCCTTTGATTATCTTATAAACCTGTTTTAAGTCAAAATTCTTCTGTTTTCTAGACACTGTAGGCCTGTTTTTTTTAGTCTTTCTTCATAACTGTAATTCTGGAATCTGACTATCAGCTTTGTCGCTCTATTTTGTATCCTTTCAAGCAAGTTTATATCTCCTCTACGATAAGGACTCCACACCTGTACACAGTACTCCAATCTAGGTCTAACTAATGCTTTATACAGTTTGAGTATCACTTCCTTGCTTCTATGTTTATTATTTCTTTTTATCATACCTAACATTGCATTTGCCTTTTTCACTGCTACCAGTACTTGCTCACTCTCTTTACCTGAATGACCTATTATAACCCCTTATAAGGTCCCTTTCCTTTTCTATCATTCTAATATTGTTCTTCTTACTTCTTTTTGGCGATCTCCATTGTTGCTTATAATTTATATGAGATATTCAAAACTTATGACTTCTTGCTTCTCTAGGATAACTTTAGGTCTGGTTTTTACTTTTAGTGCTCTATATCTTGGTCTTACTGATGTTTATGTATATATTTTGTTCCTCGTTGTGTTGTTTAATCAACATTATCATCTGTTCCAGCCCTACAGTGCTCTTGAAAATGATACTGTATTATCTGCATCTCTTACTTCTGGTATTGATTGTGAATGGGTTGAACTTTTTATTCTCTTTGTCATTGATTATCATTCCTCATGTTGTTATTCGTCATTATAACTGAGACCATCCAAACAATATGTGGGAATCACCAATATCAAATATTGCCATGTAAAGTTTCATCTGACTTCTTAACCTCTTCACTCTTTAGATCCTGCACACATTCATTTTTATGATATAAGGACAAGAATAATAATCATCCGAGGCCTCTTGCTTCAGTCAGCTAAATCCGTGACCCACTGCTGTGTTATGGTTCCAGACCTTGTCCAGAACAGAGGGGGAGGGTGCTATTTGCTGGAGCCAACTGTGTGGGGACAGCCGAAGACCTCTTCTGCATTTCCAGTCCAGCAGGAGAGTCATTTGACACTATGAACTTCTTCTGCGTACACAGTCAGACAGTAACCATTATTTTCTCGAGAAAAGCGGCGGTCATCCTGAGACTCTCGCCACTACCATAGAGCTTGTTTTGCAGTTCCACTGGCAATGGCCACATCTGCTCTCTCTGATCCTCGTATGTCGGGCAGTTCTGCAGCAGATGTTCAGTGGTCATTTTACCAGTACCGCACGGGCATTCGTCGGTACACCCTATCTTCAATTTGTTGAAAAGGTGGTACCTCAGTCTGTTGTGGCCAGTGCGAAGTCTGAAGACAACGACCTGCTCTCTTCGGTTCAACTGGTAATAGGCATCGTTTTTGGTGTAACCAGTATGTTCGGTTTCCCATTTGGACATGTACCTGGCTTTGATAAGCCGTTTTGACTCTTCGTACGTCATACTGGTATCTGTTTGTGGTAGCCTTGCACCTTCTTTTGCCAGTCTGTCTGCCTTCTCGTTGCCTTGGATGTTGCAGTGTGACGGAACCCACTGTACCACTACCCTTTTTGGTGCGGACTGCTGGCACAGTTTGCAGAGTGCTGCTTTTAAGTCATTAAGCTCAGTGTTTTTCTGGCTTTTTAGCGCTGTGACTACTTCGAGAGCATCTGTCAGCAGGACTATATGGCTCTCATTTTCACTGTGTGTTACCATTTCTTCCACTGCCGCCCTCAGTGCCTCTGCCTCTGCTCTGAAATTGCTTGTGTACTTACCAGTAGCGAATGACAGTGTTATTTTTCTGCCATTTGGTAGGTTCAGGAATGCTCCTGCCCCTCCGTTCTGTGTAGTGTTTGTTACAGAACCGTCGGTGTATGCATGGGTCCAGTCCATGCTTGGGTAGCTTTTCGTTATGAAGCTTAGGGTAGTGTCTCTCCTTTCTTTTTCAGTCTGGCAGTTTTTGTTTGCAATACCTGGTATATTTTCTACCACCTCTGGAAATATATCCTGCCTCCAAGTAGGTTTTCGTACAGTAGTGATGGGTTTTGGTGTTGTTAGTGCGTTTATGGGATCTTCGTGCATCTTTGCTTTGGCTATTTCTGCAAAGTTTCTCCGCTTTAGTTTCCCATTTCCCAAATTGTTTAGTCTCTGGTACATTGGATGGTCCGTCAGTCTTCGGAGTTTCTCTGACTGCAGCTGGGCTCTGCAGTCTCTTCTATCAGTCATGGATTGCAGTTTTGTAATCTTTTCAAGTTCTACAATTGGCGTTGACTTCATGCCACCTGTTATAATTCTCATGGCTTGGTTTTGAAGTTTGTTAACTTTATCGAAGTTCGCCTTCGCTGCTGTTGTCCATGCCGCAATGCCATACTCGAGAACTGGTCTCACTCTTCCAGTGTACAGTTTCTTTAGTATGCCTTCGTCTGCTCCCCAGCTTGTGACACTATGAACAACTTATGAAGTAATTTGTAGGTTGAGGTTTCCTGATCCAGCTGTATGACGTGTCCGATATAAAAAACTTCAGCGATCAGGTGTTTCAGAGTTTGAGAAGAGACCTGTTTTTTCAGAGACCTCCATGTTACGGATGTAGTCATGCCATCGGATGCCTAGGATACACCGTTGGTTGTGCGTGTACAAGGTTTCTAGTCTTAATATGTCATGTTTGAGCAATGTCCAGGTTTTGAAGCCATAGAGTAGGACTGGGACGACACAAGAAAGAATGATAGATGCTAACCATTGGGTGCATTCTGATGAGATGACCAAACCAACTTATTTTCTGCCTGGAAATGTATTCGGCACAAGACGTAGTGCCGACCATACTTCAAATGTCGTCGTTTCGCATTCTGTCTCTTGGTAACACCAATGAATGTCCTCAAACACTTCATTTCACACTTCGAAATTCTGCTCTCACGTGCCCTGGACAGAGGCCATGTTTAGCACTGGTAGCACAAAGTCTACAAAAATATACTGTTTATCAACTGTTGCTTTGTTGCTAAACTAATACTCGGGTGCCTAAGCAGTGGAGATAGCTGACAAGTCACACCTAGTCTCAATTTCCCTGTCGATCATACCGTCTGTTAAAAAAAAATACTGCCCAAATTCTTCAATTCATGAACTTTACTTTATTGTAAAGAAATATTATAGATGTTGATATTTCATTGTCAGGCTGGAATAGAGCTGAAAGCTGCATATGGTTCTAGTAAAGATATTACCATATACAAGGAGCTCGGTCTTCAGCCTCATCAAATCTTCATTGTTGGCAAGGCATCCAAAAAACAGCATGGACAGGCACAGGTAAGATGTATGTTTGAAGAGGCTTTCACTAGCTTTGTAGATTGTGTCATTAAGGTACATTCCTAGAAATTGTCATTTGTAATGAAGAGGACATTTTGTTACGTTGTTTTATAGGCTGTGATATCTGCGCCTTTCAGCCTGACCATCAATTTTTAGTACGTCAAACTTTTGGACTCTATTCTCAGTCAGACTGCATTGATCCAGACTCTTTCCAGGGTCACCACTTGGAGATAGAGAATAGGATCATGGGAAGGTCTGGTTCACTGACTGAAGCAAGCCGTCAGCTTTAAATCGTTGACTATCATCTAGAATCACTGCGTCATCACAATCCTATTCCTAGGAATTCATTCTTAGAAAAGTAATCTGCCTATTGAGAAGATAACGGTACACTAAAGACAATGATGACAGACCACATTAAAAAGATTTACAAGGGGAAGAGTACAAAAAATCATCTATGCTTCTTTTTCTTTTGTCGTCTCACTTTCTACCGAGTTGTAGCCCCGTGGCGTATGTATTTGTCTTTTTCCTCTCTCGTGGCCCGAGTAAAATTTGTTCCCATTTTGTGCAGGTCTTGTTTGCGGTGCCTATCCACCTTTTCCTCTGTCTATCTCGCGCTTTTCTTCCTGATGTTCTACTGTAGAAGGTTGCATGAGTAATGTGGTCTGGTTGCATTCTCACGATGTGGCCAAACCACTGCAAGAAATTCACACAAATGGCCAACGCTCATGTCAAGAAGTCTACACAAAAGGACAAAGGTTGGACAGCAGTCATTGTCAAGAAGTCCACGCAAATGGACAATAGTCATGTCAAGAAGTCCACACAAATGGACAACAGTCATGTCAAGAAGTCCACACAAATGGACAACAGTCATGTCAAGAAGTTCACACAAATGGACAACAGTCATGTCAAGAAGTCCACACAAATGAACAACGGTCAGGTCAAGAAGTCCACACAAATTGGCAACAGAGAAGTCCATGTAAATGAACAATGGTTGGACAATGGTCATGTCAAGAAGTCTACGCAAGCGAGCAACGGTCAGGTCAAGAAGTCCACACAAATGGACAACGGTCAGGTCAAGAAGTCCACACAAATTGACAACAGAGAAGTCCATGTAAATGAACAATGGTTGGACAATGGTCATGTCAAGAAGTCTACGCAAGCGAGCAACGGTCAGGTCAAGAAGTCCACACAAATGGACAACGGTCAGGTCAAGAAGCCAATTATTTTTTCCTTAGTTAGGATCATAAAATCTATAATGGTAATTTTTATTAGGGATCATAAGGTCTACAATGGAATTTCTGCTTACGATCATGATATCTACAATGGGATTTCTGGTTAAGGGTCATAAAATCTACAATGGGATTTCTGGTTAAGGGTCATAAAATATACAATGGGATTTCTGGTTATGGAGTCATGAGATCTACAATTGGATTTCTGCTATTTTAGAATACATGTCAAGTGATTGCCCATGTGGAACCGGGGTTCGGACAACTGAACATATATTACAAGAACATCCAGAATAGAGAGATTTGTGATGCCAGACCTGGCCAGAGGCAGCAGAACTGATGCAGATCTGTGGGGCTGCCACCTGGATCTGGAGAAGACTGTGGACTTTGTTCTAGCAATAGAATTACAGATCTAGCATTTTTTTAAAAGCCTGAAGAAAAGGAGGAAGAAGAAGGAGGAGGCAGAGGAAGAAGAAAAAGGAGGAAAGAGGAAGAAGGAAAAAGTGTGTAATCTGTTCAATATTTAATTTTTGGCTGTAGTACAGTCGCTAACTATTTGTGGATGTAGTACAGTCACTAACTATTTTTGGCTGTAGTACAGTCGCTAACTATTTTTAGCTGTAGTACAGTCACTATTGTTGGCTGTAGTACAGTCGCTAACTATTTTTGGCTGTAGTACAGTCCCTAACTATTTTTGGCTGTAGTACAGTCGCTAACTATTTTTGGCTGTAGTACAGTCGCTTACTATTTTTGGGAACAGCAGGTTATAATCCTTACAAATATAATGTCAATAAGTCAAGTTTCATTTAGACATAAACATAAAGAAAATAAAGACTATGATAATTGGGAAAAGTGACAAGAAACCATGTATGGAGATAAAAGTAAAAGATCAACTCTGGAACAGGTACAGAGTTTCTCCTATCTAGATCATATAATAATCAAAGAAGGCAGCTGTGAAAAAGAAATCACAAAGAGAATAGGTATATCAAAGTTGGTATTCAGCAACATGTGACACATACCGATATCAAAATAGATAAATCATATTTTGAAAATGAGAATTGTCAGGTGTTATGTATACTCAACACTACTTTATGGCGCAGAAACATGGACAATGAATAAAAAGTTGGAAAAGAGTATTGAAGCCCTCGAAATGTGGGTATATAGAAGATTGGGTCGCATTTCTTGGAAAGAGACGAAAACAAATTTGGAGGTATTTAAAAAGTTGGGAGTGAAAAGAGAATTAATGACCAAAATTAGAGTTAGAAAGTTACATTATTTTGGTCATATAACAAGACATACCTCCCCGTTGAAGACCATACTGGAGGGTAGGGGGGATGGCAGTCGTTCAAGAGGCATACAATGTTTTAATTGGGTGGAAAACATCACGAGATATAGTACACTGGAGACCCATTGCAGGCAACCTTCGATGCAGAGATGGCACTTGAACTGAACTGATAATGTCAGTTCTGCAAATCCACAATATAAATAAACTGCCAGACCTTAACAAAGCCTTAAGCAAACTAAAGAACAGGTAGTGCTATAGTAGATACCATCACAGAAAACAAGAGAGCAAAATAGGGAGCAGCACAAGAACAAATAATCACCTTCTAGAAGAAGACTTTTGTATCCACGACAACAGGACATGAGAGATTGAATAGCCAGTTATACAGTCTAAAATTGGCTCTTTCACCTGTATGTATGTGCACTGACAAGCAGCACAGAGAGCCAAACATTTCCTACAGTATTTATATGCTTAGGCAACTAAGTACTGACCCATAGATGCAAACTTCCACACAAATTTATTTTGAACTCATGAAGAACTCTCCACCTCAGAAACTTTAATAGACTCCAGAGAACTGGACTTTCACGTGCGGACATAATTTAAAAAAAACACTGCGAACGCAAAAAAAGAGAAGACTATTTATCGTATGAGTTATTTTCTGTAAAGTCACTTCGGGTTTTGTTCCTGTTATTTTGAAAAGTATTTTCTGTGACTTCATTTCCATGAAAGGTGAAATCATTCATAATATTTATACTGCTTAACTTAACTGAACTTAGCTTGTTGAGCCGCGTAGAGCAGTGGTTAGCGCACTGGCTTCGCGTCTGAGTGGTCCTGGGTTCATTCCCCAGTTGAGGCGGAAATGTTTTTTCAGACCGCAATGGCTCCCGGGTTGACCCAGCCTTAAAGGGGTACCGGTTCAGTCTGGGAAGTAAAAGCGGCAAGGGAGAGGAGATGGCTACCGCCCTCATATTTACACCTTTGAGATCGCTTACACCTCACACCCCTACAGCAGTAATGCTATGGGTTATTTTACTTTACTTTTACTTAACTCAACCGCTTTATACTGGTTTAGAAGATAAGATACTGACTGATACAAGATACACCAAGAAGGGAAGTTACTAGATACTGATATTGGTGGCTGACACAAAGCAAACAAGAACCAATTGAGTGCAGACTAGTGCGTTATTGATTGAGTGGAGACTGGTGCATCATTGATAGAGTGGAGACTGGTGCATCATTGATAGAGTGGAGACTGGTGCATCATTGATAGAGTGGAGACTGGTGCATCATTGATAGAGTGGAGACTGGTGCATCATTGATAGAGTGGAGACTGGTGCATCATTGATAGAGTGGAGACTGGTGCATCATTGATAGAGTGGAGACTGGTGCATCATTGATAGAGTGGAGACTGGTGCATCATTGATAGAGTGGAGACTGGTGCATCATTGATAGATGGAGACTGGTGCATCATTGATAGAGTGGAGACTGGTGCATCATTGATAGAGTGGAGACTGGTGCATCATTGATAGAGTGGAGACTGGTGCATCATTGATAGAGTGGAGACTGGTGCATCATTGATAGAGTGGAGACTGGTGCATCATTGATAGAGTGGAGACTGGTGCATCTTTGATAGAGTGGAGACTGGTGCATCATTGATAGAGTGGAGACTGGTGCATCATTGATAGAGTGGAGACTGGTGCATCATTGATAGAGTGGAGACTGGTGCATCATTGATAGAGTGGAGACTGGTGCATCATTGATAGAGTGGAGACTGGTGCATCATTGATAGAGTGGAGACTGGTGCATCATTGATAGAGTGGAGACTGGTGCATCATTGATAGAGTGGAGACTGGTGCATCATTGATAGAGTGGAGACTGGTGCATCATTGATAGAGTGGAGACTGGTGCATCATTGATAGAGTGGAGACTGGTGCATCATTAATAGAGTGGAGACTGGTGCATCATTGATAGAGTGGAGACTGGTGCATCATTGATAGAGTGGAGACTGGTGCATCATTAATAGAGTGGAGACTGGTGCATCATTAATTGAGTGGAGACTGGTGCATCATTAATTGAGTGGAGACTGGTGCATCATTGATAGAGTGGAGACTGGTGCATCATTGATTGAGTGGAGACTGGTGCATCATTAATTGAGTGGAGAGTGGTGCATCATTAATTGAGTGGAGAGTGGTGCATCGACTGTCAAAAGGTTACAGGATTAAGGAAGGAGGGAAGAATGTGCCAAAAAAAATTGTTTGTTCTTGATAAATAAAAAAAAGGTTCTACAAACTTGTTCAATATTGATTATCTTGCAGATCTTATCTGATGGTTACTCGGCTCATCTTAGCCAGCTGATGTCTCCTGGTTTCACCCGACCGGCTGTTGGAAACGCCCGAATGTTCCTTCGTAAGTCTAATTTCCGTCTGTCTACCCACGAGCACCACGGCAGAGACGGCAAAAAGTCAGCTCGACGCACAATCTCACATCCGCCAGGAGGACACGTAAGCTCCACATCCGAGTACATGTCCGTGCCCTCAGGGAGCGACGGTGCTGCAACTAAAATTGTTGTCCAGGATTTTTCAAGTGACAACAGCGGTTCTCCCCGAGGAAGAGATCCATCGCCCAGACTGCAGCTAACAGCTCACGGAAAGACTACAGATATTTAGCTTGGATAAACAGTATTTTTACAAGGGCTCACAATAAAACCACAGGTATTTCCTCTGGATAAACAGTTTCATACAAAGGCTCACAAAAACTGACCAGAGGAAAACATTTTAGTTCTTGTTCAGTGCATATAAGATTCTGATACTGTAGATGTCACCTCGTAATATTTACCCTTAAGTTGTACAATTTTTTTTTGTTATGTCCTTCAGTGTACAACACCGTAAAGTGTTAGTTTATTCTCCCAAAGCATTTTGTTATATCAAATTATGTAAATATATATTTTTTGTAATACCAGCTGTCTGTATGACATTTTATAAGAACTGCAGAAACATTTGAACAAATCAGTCCAAAATGTTCTGTCTGTCTGATTATCTATGTTTCGTAGTGTCCTGAAATGGTCATGTTAGTTTTCTGAATGAATTGAATTAGCCAGTAGTATTTAACCTGCTCTGGTAACATTTCCCAGAATTCAACTGTTAGTGGCTGATAATTTTAGAATTGTATGTATTTTGTAGTTAGTCTTTTTGAGGGGTTGATTGATTGGTTGACTAATTTTTTGATTTATTTACCTTCTAACTCCAAGTGAAGCATAGAGCCTGCAACAGCATTTGGCCTCTTACAGGTAACTGTATCGTACATTTGCAGTGGCAGTTTGAATAGCAGTGGTTTTACACGATGACATGGCTACTAGCTCTATGCACAACCCTCCATAGTCATGTTTTATTACATGCTTGGCAGATTGTGGTTGTTTTATTCTCATCAATCTGGGTTTTCAGCTACACGATAGTTATAATTTTCTACCCATTTGATCATTCCCTGCACCACCCTTACCCTATTTTCACCTGTCCAACACTAAAAACACATATAGGTGTGCACTTTCTCATGTACAATTTTGCTCACCTATTTTATTCTACTTCTAAATTTTGCTATCTGTAACTTTTAGAGCAACTCAAAGAACTATTGATGCTTATCCCTATCAATGGATACATGTATATACTGATGGATCCGCATTTAAAACCACCATAAAAGCAGGTTATGACGTTTATATAAAATACCTGGACGGATCCTCTGATGAACTGTCTGATGCTTGCGGGGAGGTTTGCTTCAACTATGAAGCTGAAATCGCTACACTTGAAGATGCTTTATACTATCTGAGGATAGTTTGTTATACCTTTCCATCAAAGGTCCAGAATACTGCTATTTCCACAGATTCAATGTCAGCTCTTCAAGCATTAGAAGTTGCTGGTCATAGTAGACCTGACCTTATCCAAATATCTTTAGACATTGACCACATTATCACTTCCAGTGCTGTCAAAATAGTTCTGAAAGTGCATCACTAGACATTCAAGCACACCAGGCAATGACAAAGCAGACAGACTAGCAAAGGATAGATCAAGACTAGAACAGTCACACATAGCAAAACTTTACAAACAACTCATAAGATCAGCAAACAAAGAAACCTGGCTGAACATGGTCCATCATGGAAAACAGGGGAAGGGAGGTCTACAGACATTTGGCAAGCCCCAGTCCAAATGACAGTGTAAATCAACTCACAAGAAAGGATCAGAGCACCATTTTTCGACTGAGAATCCAACACATCCCACTAAACAAACACCTGAACAGAATCCAACCACAACACACTCCTGAGTGCCAGCTGTGCGCATAACCATATGAAACCGTTGATCATCATCTCTTTGAGTGCTCAACGATTTTAGGAAAATGCTTCTTCCTCCTTGGCCAGATACATGGAACACTTTCTATGGCACTAGACAACAGCTGATAAACACGTCCAGATACCATTACATTGCATTGGGTCGAAGGGTGAGAGCCCGGATGCTGCTGGATCCACAACAACAGCAATTTTGCTAAACCTGTTTTCTTCTACTTCTAGATTTTGCTATATGTAACACTTAGAATTACCTCTGTAGATGACACTGTATAAGCTGTGCAGTTATGGTTTATGTAGAAACTTGTTTTGAATAATGAGGTTGCTGTCACCATGCACACACCTCTTCAGTCATCTTTTATGACATGAGTGGAATGTTACAGTAGCTCTAATCTTTAGATCCCACAAATTGGCCTTCAGACTCCAGGCTGTGATTTACCCTCTTCCCCCTCTAGTGTGGTTTATATCACCCTTCTATATGCACATAAAACAAGGACAGTCTATAGCAGACATGTCAGGAAACCTAATCATTTCCACGTAAACTGTCTCCGCAGACTGCTCAGGATCAGTTGTCAGGATAGAGCGCCCAACTCTGTAGTCCTCAGCAGGGCAAAACTCTGCTCTGGTATCCATACGCTGTTGCAGAAAGCCCAGATCGGATGGACTGGGCATGTCAATCGCATGTCAGATGTGCCTCCCTAAACAACTGTTGAATGGTGAGCTCAGAACAGCATAGCGCTCACCAGGGGGACAGAAGAAATGATATAAAGACACTCTGAAAGTTTCTTTGAATAGTTCCTCCATCAATGTTGCTGCCTGGAAGATGCTTTCTCCAAACCGTTCAGTCTGGTGCTCAGTGGTTTTAAAGTAAGGTGTCCGCCTCAGATTCCGGTGGTCGTGGATTTGAATTACGGAAAGAATTATGGGATTTTTTCATGTGTATTTTCTGGTAACAATTTCTCTGATCTCTGGATGATGAGATCGGACCCCTGTGTTCAGTGTCGAGCACATTAAAAATCCCTTTGCAGTTAGAAATAGAAGCGTACGTTTAGCAGCCACTGTCCAGACAACATTTTTTCATTCTAGTTAAAAATCTACCAAAATTATTTAAACCTTAGGGGGAATTTTGAAGACCTCTTGGCAACTGTCAAAAAAAGAAAACTCGCTTGGTACGGTCACATACCGAGATTAAATGGTCTTGCAAATACGATCCTGCACAGAAAGGTGCGAGGCAGATGATAAAGAGGTCATCCCAAAAAGAGGTGGGAGGACAACATAAAAGAATGGACTAATCTCCGACCAGAAGAGGCACAGTCTGCGGCCACTGACAGAGCAGGATGGCATGGTGTTGTTAGCATGTCTTCATGTATACCCCAACGACCTCACTGATTACAGGATGACCTGACAACTTATAGTCGAAGCCTTTATCTACCTACCAGCAGACATTAACATGCCTGTTTGAATACCAGGATTCCAAGTAACTAACACTACGTAACGTCACTCACAGCCCATGGTTAAGAGATTAAATGTAACTAGAAAGAGAATGATCTTGACTGTTTCTGGTGATCACATTAATATGAGGAATCATAGAAATCAATGTACAAGGTCTGTCAATGACATCCAATATAGCAACTACTATTACTTGCTCAGTCTGTGGTACACACACACACAGTACTTCAAAGGGCTGAACCTCACCTACCAGGTCAGACTCTTGATTGTGCATCCTGATATAGCCAAAAAGATTGTGTCTAAAAGATAAAGTGTAAGCCTAGCAAACAGTCACCCTCAGACAGTTGTTGTTGTCTTTGTTGTTGTTGTCTTTGTTGTTGTTGTCTTTGTTGTTGTTGTCTTTGTTGTTGTTGTGAATGCCCACAATGAGTAGGTTTACTCTTTTGTGCGCCCTGAAAAGGACGTTTAGTGGCAGGTTGCAGTAGCTTTTCTCATATCCCAATAGTGCTGATGAAGGTGGACCGGGGTCTTCCAGGCAGTTGTGTTATGTTTGGCTTTTTCTGCATGTTGCTCACTACTATGGGGATCACATTGATTAGCCAGACTGCCAAGAACAGTCCGTTTCCAGGGGGGTCTTGGCCAGCATATTTTGCCTGACCCTGACTAACTTGCCTGATCAGGCAGTCAAGACAGAGTACTAGCCAATGAGATCTTTATATATAAATTTGTTTAAATGCCACAAGTGATGAGAAATAAAAACAGACATCCTATAGGAGTGGGATACACAACAAAAATGGTTAGTAAACTATAGATGTTTTTGAAGACTACTAAATGTCACAAACAAAGACCAAGTTACAAATGAGGAAATACGAGAAAGAATTACAACAGCATAGAACCATTTGAAGACTTCTTGGTAACTCTAAAAAGACAGAAACGCACTTGATACAGCCACATATCGAGATCAAATGGTCTTGAAAATACGATCCTGCATGAAAAATTGCAAGGTGGACGATGAATAGGTCGTCCCAAAACGAGATGGGAGAACAACATAAAAAAATGGATCGCTGATTGAGAGGGGTGGCGGGGGGTTATCTTCATATATGCCCCAACGACTTCACCAGTTACGGAATGACCTGACCTGACACTATATTATGTCTAAATGCTTTAGCCACATTAAACTTTACTGAAGGATATGGTACCTGACAAGCGAGGCACAGGCTGACCAAGGGCATTAAAGAGGTTCTGTATGTGACAGTGACTGAGGCAAGCTGGTCAAATATCGAGAGTCTTTCAGATTAGCTGTTATCAGAGTGATGTTCAACAAAGTACATGATGATGATGAAAAGTATGTAGCAGACAATTTTCTTCCTGAAAATGTTGAGACGAAAAGCAATTGAAATTTATACATGTGATTAAGCAACCTCACCCCTTAACAACCATTGCTACTGAAAATGTACTGCAAACAAATGGATTCAAATGGTCTGGGTAAGGTAAACCAAATGTAGTGTTGTACCTAGACTCCACTATCTGGAGTGACAGGGGAAAGGATGAGGGTTTGTATCAGACATTGCAGAAGAAATGCTGCAGACACTCCTTGAAAATGTCTCCGAACAGCTTCAATATTGATGTCACTTCCTGGGAGATACTTTCACAAGACCTTATCACCTGGCAAACTAGTATCACTGAAGGTGCTCAGATTGCAGAGAGTACAGCTATCACGGAGGCTCAGCGAAAGCGTGCTGTTTGGGAAAAAAAAGCAATACTTGCAACGTTTTCGCATCCGGCTTTCCCATTAGTGCCCTGAATGTGGCAGGGTGTGCTGTTCCAGGATTGGTCTTTACAGCCATCAGAGAACACATTTCACGACAATAGTCTGATGATGTTGCCATCTTCACTTGCAGTGGGCAACTATTATTATCAGACATGGGTATCAGGATGTTATAGACTTTATTGTACTAGGTTTCAGCTATGTCTAAGGATAGGTCATCAGTTCCCTTCCTATCTCTAACTGTGTCTGGTACCTATTTACAGATGGGTACACTATAGCATATTGAGGCTAGTTATCGAACACTGTCCTGCAGGAGGCATACAGTATAACTTCTTTTTAACTCAGATTCACATGAGGATGCAGCACAGTGAATGAGCTGACAGCAGTCGGCAACTCATGGCTGGCTGCTTGAATCAAGCTCAGCAAACTAAAGCTAATCAAAACCCTATTCCACCTCCAGGTTTGCAGCCCTGGAAACATCCTGCACTAGTGTAGTCTGGCTAAGGTAATAAGGATCGCAGGGGGAAGATAAAACCAGCACCCAAAAAAGTCCGCTGAAATCGGATGTGTCGGACGGAAAGATGCAGATATCGTAGCCTCACTGTAGACTACAATACAAAGTCCTTTTCAGAAGAAACACCGAACGAGGACAATGATATGCATGATCTAAGAATATAATATTTATAGTTGTTGCAAACTATGTTTATATATACATATTAATTGCTGACAAACTGATTTTATAAGTATTTGCTATTCCACACTGCCTCTTCATCTCTTTATTTATTTAACATCAATATTACCATCTTTCTTCTTTCATGCATCTGTAAGCATGGGGTTATAACTGTAGTTGGCCTTCCTATAATAACCCTGTGCAAATGTAATCTATGTACTCTTACAGTGGTCATTTCTGTAGCAGTGTAAGATAATATTGCTAGCCCCATATATAACCCTTCTTAGTCATACTTTTGCATTTGGTAACACAGATGAATGAGTCTGCCTTCACACTTGGTCAGATGGTCAGCTGTTTAACCTTGCAAGGCTCAAGGCCAAAATGAAGATAAGGGAGATCACCATTAGGGACATGCTTTTCATTGATGGTGCTGATATTGTCAGCCACAGTCAGCAGAAACTTCACAGCTTGATGGATTGCTTCTCCCAGGCTTGCAAAGATTTTCATCTCTCAATAAGTCTCTACAAATGTGCTGGGACTAGAAATAGATGCCACATCAATTCTTAGCATCAATAATTATGAACTGGCAGCTGTGCACTAATTCACATACCTGGGGTTCCTCATCAACGGCATTTGAACGTGTGTTTTGAACACAACATGCGTTTTGGAAAACCAGAAACTCACAATTAAAACCAAGGATATGGTGTTCAATGCATGTGTCGTCAGCACACTTCTATATGGCAGCGAAACTTGGACAACATATGCCATACAAGAACATAGGTTCAACATCTTCCATCTATAATGTAATTCATTCTTGGAATTACATAGAAAGGCAGAATGACGATTGCAGAGGTGTACTCTCACACTGGTCTCCCAAGCACATACACTCTCCTTAGAAAAGACTGCACATGGAAGATGGTCACATTCCCAAAGAAATCCTCTATAGACAATTGACAGATGGCAAAAGAAACAGTCGGGCCAATCACAGCTGAGGTTCAAAGAAGTGTGTAAGCATGACAGGAAGGCTCTGGACATGAGTCTGACATCCTGGGATGAAGCAGCAGACCAATCCAAGTGGAGGGCCACCTCACACTTCGTGAAAAGAAGCTCTTGTAATACTGAGAAGTGAAACGACAATGCCGCAAGGAGAGAGAAAGAAAACCTTTCCAAGGTCCTATCATCCTATAGTCAGTCATGGCTGAAAGGACTACGACTAGTCATACTTTATGACATGTAAAATACATTCAAGTTGGCCCGTTTTTTTCATACCCAAGAAAGCTCTATGAGGACATAATGTGGATAACATATATATATATATATACAAGGGACTTGTCATAAGTCTTTATCCTGTCTATGAAAGAGTAGGAGGAGAAAGTTGATATTTGGCACATATGTAGCTCATTCAATTTGTACTGGACTTGAGAAGTATGAATTTCCGTCCTCGACGGGTTTACCCGGTATGATGCATGACGCAACACACCTTATTGACCCGATATGCTACTTTAACAGTTTGTCACAACAATGGAGAAATCAGAGGCCAGAACTGTGATAAAATTCTGGATGTTGCAGGGAAAAACACCTACATAAATACACAGGGAGATGGAACCAGTGTATGAGGAATTCTGTCCGTATGCTTCAGTAATAAAAATTGGTGTAGGATGTTTAAGTGTGACCATTCCCATGTTGCTGATCTTCCAAGATCAGGAAGACCATTCTCAGAGTGCAGGGATGGAAATGCTGCAAGAGTGAAGAAAATCATTGACCAGGATAGGAAAATGACAATTGCAGAGATATCTAGGTCAGCAAAATTCAATGATAGTACAGTTTTAAGAATTTTACACAACAGACTGAACATGAGAAAAGTGTGTGCCCTTGTCTGCTGACATGTGAATAGAAACAAACGAGGGTTGATTGCTGTGGCCAGTTGCTCAAAATGTGTTGGTCGAAAAACATGTTGCCGACCATGGTGACAGTAGATGAGACTTGGGTTCACCATTATGACCCAGGGTTTAAATCTGTAATAGATGCAAATGGGCAGGAACTTGAGGTGGTAAAACGTTTCAAATATCTGGGATCATTGATCAGTGAAGAGGGATCGAAGCCAGAGGTAATTGCATTAATAGCACAAAAAACAGCGGCGCTGACTCAGCTAAAACCTATATCGCAAGACAAGCGACTCGCCCTCGGCATAAAATTTAGACTAATGCGCTCTTTGGTGCTCTCAATATTTCTGTATGCCTGCGAGACCTGGACCATTACAGCAGATATCCAGGGCAGGATCCATGCAATGGAAATGAGGTGCTATAGAAAACTCCTAAATGTTACATATAAAGATCGTGTCACGAACGTAGAAATCTGTCACAGAGTTGAAGACGCTATTGGGCCTTTTGAAGATCTGTTCACAGCTATCAAAAGACGAAAGATGGCCTGGTGCGGGCACGTCGCGAGGTCCAACGGAATGTCCAACGGAATTACCAACTCGATACTCTTTGGTTCCGTACCGGAACAGAGAGGGCGAGGACGTCCAAGGAAGAGATGGGTGGACAACATCACTGAGTGGTCAGGCCTTCGTTCCGGTGAGATACGTCAGGCGGCGACAGACAGAGAGGGATGGCGTGGGATTTTGGGAGTGTCTTCATGTGTGCCCCAACAACCTGATGGGTTACGGGATGAACTGAACTGAACTGAACTGATACACATACATCTCACAACTAATGCATTTCTTTAGGCATTTATCCCAGCAATCAATAATTGTTATATAATATAAAACATGGTAGTGGAGATACCTTTTTATAATTGTATACAGTATTATCAGCTATACAATGCTTCACTAAAGTCACGTTACTACATAGTGTTTTCATACTTGTTCCAGATCAACAATATATCATACTTTTAAAAGATCTTATAGAGTTAGTGTAATACTAACCTTGCAAGCAACATTGCGTTTAACAGTAAATTCTCAGTTTTTTGTTACGACTAAACCGAAGGCTACCCGAAAACTGAATTTTCCTAATAGCTGATCATCACTAAATCAGAAAAATCTGGGAAGTAAATGCGGCAGATGTGATGCTGACCACATCATTCATTATACGCCGTGGGTTACAAAATAATATGGGCCTAACACCATATTTTCCTATGCACCGCATGGTGTGACAGGATCTTTACTTTTTACTACCGTATTTAAATTACCATAACTCTGTACAAAACTCACTAACTTAACTTAATGTTAACTACAGAGTCTATATGCAACCAGTTTCTCAGAGGGTTGTTAACTGATGCGCGAGTCCATTTTAATAGACTCAAACACTAGAGCGAAGTAGACCTGCAGCCTGTTAGGTGCCATTTATGCTGACTAAAACTTAATGTTAATGTACATATGTTGCTAGTGAAGAAATAAAAGCACTATAATCTATATACAGCTCACATCACATTATTAAGACAAAACCGTCTGATGTTGTGGCCATCACTACTTGCAATGGGTGATAACTTTAAATAGTTTTAATATTATAATGCATCAAATATCAACTGAATACTGTCTATAATGAAAATACTTTGTAATCTAATGAATCAGCCTTGAATCATTAAGCACAAGTTCAACAGTATGTTCTGTTATTAGTCTTTTGGAAGAGCCATTTCAGGTTTTGGACACCGCCATTTTAGTGTAACTCTCCATAAAATAAGTTTGCTTTATGACGTAATTATTTGTGCATAAATTGTCCATTCCTAGTACACCTATCTAATGTAGGTCTATGAGACCGAAATACTGGTTGCTCTGGGAATGGATGTTTTTGCATACATACTTATATTTTGGGTTTTTGTGTTAAAAGGATAGTAAGTACTGTCTAATACAGATGTGTAAGACCGAAAGGTGCAAATATCTCAGTCAAGCTGTAAACTAGTGACATAACGCATTCCGTTCTCCTGACTACATCCTGATACTTACAAAGCCTTGTACAGTGCTTATTAGCGGGAGATTGAGAACGAACGCAGAAGAAGAAGAAGAACCGTCTATAGAAATAGACAAGATTACAAGCAATTTTATCAGCAATTGAAACACCATTCTCATCAACAATACCTCCAAAACAAATAAGATTCAATGAAAAGTCAGATGATGGAAATGTGCCATCTCCTGACCTTTTATGCAATAAATATATTTATTTTTCAATATATATTTCTCTACCACAATGAGCCAAAGACAAAACGTTTCCAAGATAAGCAATATATTTCTTTTAGTTTTTGTATAATTATTTTATAGGCCTAGCGCTATTGTGCACTTGATATATAGTAGAAGTAACACGTCATTTTTTGCTATATGCATTTACAAATGATGAAAACCAGGCTGTGATTTGCTTTTGATCTAAATCGGCTATATGGTAGACATCTGGTCCATATGAGTGGAGCACTACTGTATGCATCTTAAATCTGTTCTGACCATGGGTCGATGTGGTCGAAAGGTAAGACACTACTTACCTCTCATAGCGATGAACAGAAACAGTGGATGGTTGAATCTTACAATTTTCAAGCAACCCCTGCTCTCAAGTGAGGTGTGACCAGAGTGCCTGCATCCTGAGTTACCTCCAGTCGTCTTGACTTATGTCTTGTCCAAGTTAGTTCTGGACCAGAGAGTAGGATTGATGACCAGCACAGTTTCTTCCTCACTATAATCCAATTACAGCACAAGTTAAATTATCAAGAAAAAAACCATCTGATGATGTCGCCATCATCGTTTTGCGATAGGCAACTAACTTAAATCTGTTCTGGCAACTCCCTGTTCTGGCAACTCCCTGTTCTGACAACTGCTGCATTTATAAAGTAGTTTATACCAACAAAGGGTTGCTATACCTGAGGTAAGGCGCGAATCTGTCAAGAAATAAAAGCATAAAACGGTGGGTTTTTTTTATCCCACAAATTTCAAGCATCCCCTGGTCTCAAAGAAGGTGATATCTTCACCTAGTCTGGTCGGAGATGAGAAATAAACACAAAGGTCCCATGTACATATTGTGTATGTAATAGAACTCATTGCAGTCTAAAATCTGAACGAGCAGGCTGTTAGCCACAGTCCAGACAAGGCAATGAAATTCCTACTCAAAAATGACTTGCGTGAAGGCCAAAAGGAGGCATCTCTCTCCATCATACAAAAACACAACAGTCCAATCACCTGGTTGTCAGCACACTTGATTACAAACATCTGAAACATAGAAAGTGTAGATCAGACATGTGAAACATAGAAAGTGTAGATCAGACATGTGAAACATAGAAAGTGTGGATCAGACATGTGAAACATAGAAAGTGTAGATCAGACATGTGAAACATAGAAAGTGTAGATTAAACATGTGAAACATAGAAAGTGTAGATCAGACATGTGAAACATAGAAAGTGTGGATCAGACATGTGAAACATAGAAAGTGTAGATCGGACATGTGAAACATAGAAAGTGTAGATCGGACATGTAAGACAGCTAAATCGTGTTCCCATGAGCTGTCAGTGCAGGCTGTTCAGAATTAGATGACATGACAAAGTACCTAACTCTGAAATTCTTAACAAGTCAACCATGTGATCAGTTGATCAGAGGAATGGATAAATTAGACTATAACAAGTTTTTTAAAATACAGCCACCTACAATAACACGAGGGCATAGCTACAAGCTGACTAAAGAGAGGTCCAGATTAGATATTAGGAAATATTTTTTAGTCAGAGAGTGGTGTCTGCTTGGAATGCATTGCCAGGGGAGGTAGTGGAGGCAGGGACAGTTAATGCATTTAAGAATAAACTGGATGCGCATAGCTTTTAGAGCAAGGTGATGTAAATGTAACAAGTTGTATACAGACTCTGCAGGGTCTTCTAAACCAGTATAAAGACGTTAAGTTATGTTGAGCATCCGAATGCTCCTGCAGAAAGCCTGGATAAAATGGACGGGACATGTTGTTGACATGTCCGATGAGTGCCACTCAAAACAGTTGTTGTACGCTGAGCTCAGAACAGGCAGACACTTATCAGAGGGACAGGAGAAATGCTATGGAGACTCCATAAAAATATCTCTGAAAAGTTTCAGCATTGATATCACTTCCTTGGAGATGATTGCACAGAACTGATCTGCCTGGCATGCTGTTGTTGTTTAATGCCCACAATGAGTAAGTTTACTCATTTGTGTGCCCTAAAAAGGACATTAAGTGGCAGATTGTAGTAGCTTTCCTCACATTCTGAGCATGCTGATGAAGGTGGACCATGGTCCTTCGGGTGGCTGTGCTAATCTTGGCTTCATCTGTGTTGTGCTCACTACTACAAGGATCACATCTCATCAGCCAGGTTGCCTTGAAAACAATCTCTTTCCAGGGAACTCTACAAGGAAGAGAAATTGTGGTCTTGGTCAGTGTATTGTGCCTGACCCTGACATGACATCCTGGTCAGTGTATTGTGCCTGACATGACATCCTGGTCAGTGTATTGTGCCTAACATGACATCCTGGTCAGTATGATGTGTCTGACTGGACTAGCGACTCATCACACAATGTGCTGAGATTACTGAGCAGAATATAATCACCATGTCTCGGAGAAAGTGAGCTGCTGAAAAAACATAACACACGATGACCCCATAGCCTACTCCTCAAATTGTGTGTCCCAAGTGATGCATAGTCTGCCATGCCAGGATTGAATTTTACAGTCATATGAGATTACATATCACAGCACATTTTTGATGCTGTTGCCATCACTGCTTGCGATGGGCAACTATTATAATGATATTAAAAAAAGACCTCTACACCCCCGAGGGGTGGAAGAGGCTTTTCTTCTTCGATGAACTGATGTGATGCTTATAGCTCGGTGAGATTTACAAAAGAGGCATTTCAAACCTTCGCAGGTCTCCCACAGCGTTTTGAGCATGGTCACTTCTCGAGGCAGACTGCTTCTCTTTGGTCTGCATAAGTGGGGCAGTCCTACAGGATATGTTCTGGTGTTTTCTTGGGTGCTCCGCAATCAAACGTGGTGGTGTCTCTGAGAACCAATCTGCATGCTTAAGTACCAACCTTGTTATATCAGTTTGTTATACCTCAAAACACACAAAATCAAGGTATATGCAGTCTGAGTGGTGATCTGACAGAAAAATGTTTTGAAAATATTCAGTACCATAATTAGTTATTCGCGTGACATAAAGAGTTTCTCTTTGACCTGGATTTGACTGAAACCCCATTTTGTATTGCTATCATTGTTTTGCGATGGGCAACTAACTTAACACTATACTGGCAACTCCTTGTTCTGACAACTACTCTATTTTTAAAGTACTTTATACCAACAAAGGGTTGCTATACCTGAGGTAAGGCTAGTCTGTCAAGAAATAATAAATATATATTTTCTTTTCTTTCTGTGAGCAGTATATTTATATATATATATATATATACTGCTCACAGAAAGAAAAAGATATTGTAAGTTGTAATCATTTATTACAGAACTGCATGGTTTTTAAAAGTTATAATGTATATATGGACATCGACAGACATACACTCCCTGATTCTCACATACAATTTGATGCTGTCTCTGTGGCATGTGTTGAGCAGGTCAATTTCTTCTTCTTCTTCTTCTTCTTCTTCATCGTACGCAGTCAGACAGTAACCATTATTTTTTCGAAAAAAGCGGCGGTCATCCTGAGGCTGTCGCCGCTGCCATAGAGCTTGTCTTGCAGTTCCACTGGTGATGGCCACATCTGCTCTCTCTGATCCTCGTATGTCGGGCAGTTCTGCAGCAGATGTTCAGCGGTCATTTTACCGGTACCGCACGGGCATTCGTCGGTACCACCTATCTTCAATTTGTTGAATAGGTGGTACCTCAGTCTATTGTGGCCAGTGCGAAGTCTGAAGACAACGACCTGCTCTCTTCGGTTCAACTGGTAATAGGCATCGTTTTTGGTGTAACCAGTATGTTCGGTTTCCCATTTGGTCATGTATCTGGCTTTGATAAGCCGTTTTGACTCTTCGTACGTCATACTAGTATATGTTTGTGGTAGTCTTGCACCTTCTTTTGCCAGTCTGTCTGCCTCCTCGTTGCCTTGGATGTTGCAGTGTGATGGGACCCACTGTACCACTACCCTTTTTGGTGCAGACTGCTGGCACAGTTTGCAGAGTGCTGCTCTTAAGTCATTAAGCTCAGTGTTTTTCTGGCTTTTTAGCGCTGTGACTACGGCGAGAGCATCTGTAAGCAGGACTATATGGCTTTCATTTGTGTGTCACAGAGCCGTACAATAGTACGAACTTGACATTGGAGTTGAAGATCAGTATTTTTGTGGCAGGCTTAATTTATTTCGATTTCCACAAATTCTTTAAAGCAATAAAAGTCCCTCTCACCTTTTTTAATTTAAATTTTAATATCTCCGTCTGTACCTCCAACCGTACCTATATTACTACCAAGGTATATGAATTAATCTACCTCTTGTAATGCTGTGTCTCCCAGTGCAATCTTATTGTCGCTATGCGATTTTATTGTCATAATGTTTTATTTTGTCTGTGTTCCCTCAGACATAATTTCAGTGACCATTTAGTATGTATATTTATTTTATTTTGCATTTGGTTGTGGTGAGAGACAGAAGAGCTAATTCATCAGCAAACTCCAGATCACCAAGTCTTTTCACCAAAAGCCATTGAAATCCATTTTCATATAAATAGAAGTTGTGTTCTTTATAATTCAGTCAATAGCCAGCAGAAAGAGGAATGGAAATAAGAGACAGCCCTGTTGAATAATGATAAGAGACAGCCCTGTTGAATGATGATAAGAGACAGCCCTGTTGAATGATGATAAGAGACAGCCCTGTTGAATGATGATAACAGACAGCCCTGTTGAATGGTGATAACAGACATCCCTGTTGAATGATGATAACAGACAGCCCTGTTGAATGATGATAAGAGACAGCCCTGTTGAATGATGATAAGAGACAGCCCTGTTGAATGATGATAACAGACAGCCCTGTTGAATGGTGATAACAGACAGCCCTGTTGAAGGCTGATAAGAGACAGCCCTGTTGAATGATGATAACAGACAGCCCTGTTGAATGGTGATAACAGACAGCCCTGTTGAAGGCTGATAAGAGACAGCCCTGTTGAATGATGATAAGAGACAGCCCTGTTGAATGATGATAACAGACAGCCCTGTTGAATGGTGATAACAGACAGCCCATTTGAAGGCTGATAAGAGACAGCCCTGTTGAATGGTGATAAGAGACAGCCCTGTTGAATGATGATAAGAGACAGCCCCGCTGAATGATGATAAGAGACAGCCCTGTCTCATGTCAGTTCATATCTCAAAGGACTAAAAGCACTCCATAACTTTCTTAGTTACATTAGTAAACATCAGGGGGACTTCATATTGTCTGAACAATTTCTAGAGTGGTTCCCTGTCTGAACTGTAAAATGCCGTCCCATAATCGACAAACCTATATAAAGTGGTGCGTTCAATTCTACATTTTGTTCAACAATATTCCACAGTGCAGCTTTCTGATCTAAGCTGGATTATTTTGTCAAAAACGTGTTTGTCTCTCAATTGTTTATCTATGGTCCCTTTCAATCTTTCTAACATGATCCTCTTCAATATCTTCCCAGGCACGGATAACATCGCTATACCACTATAATTGGTGCCCTGTTGCTGATTTCCTTTCTTCAGTAATTTCATTACATAGCCTTCTTTCCAGTCTGCTGGTATTTCTTCTCTATCCCAAACTCTACAAAGTAATTTGAATAATAACTGTTGAAGTGTTGTTTGCTCTAATTGATTTCGCTGAGACAACAGAAGCTAGGGGATTTACCATCTTTCAGAAGTAAAATACCTTTCCTGATTTATTTTCTAGTCGGCTTTGAACAATTAACATACAGTTTCAAATCCACCGATTGAATGTCTATGGGATCTTCTAGAACTAACCTATTAAATAGTTCTATACACTATGTAGAAGCTGTTTAATTATGAAAATTTCATGAGAATTTTAACAAAGTATTATATATTTGATTTCAAATGAAAATCTTGAGCTGTAATTTTATCTAATATATATATATTCTCAAAGAATAGTGCATATATTTTAAGTTAACATTTAATTGTATTCTTAAATACTGGTGTTAACTTGTAGGCTTATTCTGATAAAATAGTTATATTTTCACTTAATATTTGTTTATAATTTACCATGAAATAGGATATACTTCAGTTAACCTTTGTGTGAATTCTCATATGGTTATTTATATTTTACATTAACATTTATTTTAATTCTATAAAGGTTGGTGTATATTTCAGTAACGCTTATATGCATTCTGAAAAATGGGTTATATTTCAGTTCACATTTATATGGGTTCTTAAAAAAAAAAAGGTCTTTATTTTAAGTTTTGATGTGCTTTCATAAAATGTCTTAAATCTCAGTTAATATTTGTGCCATTTCAAAGTCATTTAGTTTTTCAGTTGTCATTTATATTTATTCTTATAACATGGGGTATATTTTAATTAACTGTTATGTTTATTCTCATAAAATGGGGTATATTTTAATAAATTTTTATGTTTATTCTCATAATACGGGGTATATTTTTGTTAATGTTTCTGCTGTCATGAAATGGTGTATATTTTAGTTAATTTTTGCTTGTCAATTTAAATCGAGGAGCGCGTGGTCGAATGGTTTCGAGAAATGGTCATGAAATGGTTTATATTTAGTTAATATTTACATGTACTCTCATGAAACGGTGTATATTTCTGTTAACGTTTGTACTTTCATGAAACGATGTATATTTCTGTTAACATTTAGGCATACTCTCATGAAATGGTGTATATTTCTGTTAACATTTACGCATACTCTCATTAAATGGTGTATATTTAGTTAACATTTACGCATACTCTCATGAAATGGTGTATATTTAGTTAACATTTACGCATACTCTCATGAAATGGTGTATATTTTAGCTAACATTTACATTTCTTTTCATCAGGTGTTATAAATCTGAAGTTAACATTCACATATATATTTTAAAAAAAGGTATATATTTTCAGGTGCAGTATATTTGTTCTCCTGATGTATGAAGCATACTTTGTCAAACTCTTAGGAATCATTCATAAATATATGGCTTGTCTTAATGTTGTATATTTGATGTCAGTTTTATACTTCATTTGACTTCAAGAGTTATATATTGTTTCAATGACTGATCTCATTTCATATTGTTTACATATGTCACATATACGCTTTTAGTTCATGTTAATATCTGGATTTCCAACTGCCAGCTTTTAGCATTGCACTATAAAGCTGAACCTTAATTTAAGATATAGCTAAGTGCCATGACAATAATTGCAGTCGGGAATGAACATAACTCTTCATTGACTAAGTCGCATGCTATATGAGGTGGGGGGGGGGGCAGTTCCCTTCCTTGCTGTTTTTACCTTCCCCAACTCACGCGTCAGGTACCCATTTACAGTTGGGTCTACTAGAGAAGCAGTTGTACCAGATACTAACCATGGCCCAGATTTGTTTCTGTCCGTCCATGAATTAGAACCCTGTCGCGCTGTAATCCCAGTCTAGCAAGCCAGCTCACTGTCGACTAGGCTACACGCTCCACATATTAGTTAGAGGTTATTAATTGCAGTCTCACTGGTCATGTGTTGCACAACAAAATATTTTAAAGGTTCACACCAATACAGAAAATACCTCTTTCATTATGTGCATATTTAATATGTTTTGATCAAAAACATGCGGTCGGATAGAACCGGTTGGTAAAATGTCTGTGTTCACCATCCTAACTGCCCCATGTGATGTAGCATAATTATTTTCAACACAAAGGGCCTCAGATCCTCTTACTGATATGAAAAGAATAAGGTCACTGCACGCCCATACATGTAGTCTTCTTCTTCATCTTCATCTTCATCGTTTGTTCTCAAACTCCCACTATCAAGCCCTGAAAAGAACTTTGCAAGTAGCAGAATATTGTACGGAATGCGTTGTGTCGTAATTTACAGGTTGACTGCGGTATTTGCACCTTTCGTCCTGACACATCCGATTTCAGCAGGTATTTTCAGGTACCGGGTTAGCCTTCCCTCTTTGATCCCTTCTCCTTAGCTAGTCTGCTCCTTTGCAGCCAGTTATCCAGGATCACCGCTTGGAGGTGGGTCTTGGCAGCTGTGGTTCGATGGCCCTGACGCTAGCAGTCAGCTTTGGATCACTGACCTCTGCAGCTCATGCATTGTTCACCATCTTGATCCCCATGCATGTAGTAAAAGATGACTAAAGAGATTTGTGCATGGGACTAGCAACCATATTGGGTAAAATAAATTGCCACTGAAACGATATCTGAACAAGCACATCAAGTGCTATGGTGCAGGCTTCCTAATGGAGACCAACTATGGTCGTGGTTCTGTACTCTGGTTGGACGGGAAAAGTGACAAGCAGAATAAAGCATTGCTAGAACTGATTTGTTATAGGCTTTTGCAAGCAAGATATTTTTATAAATTTGCAAAATGAATGAGTTGTGAACTATACATTTTTGGTTCATCTTCCTCTTGGAATTGAAGAATTTGAGCTAACCTGTTCTAGATTTATGATTATTCATTTAACATTCATCATCATCATCATCTGGTTGATCAGTCCTGAGATGTAAGGTTGTCTGAGTATTTCTCTCCACTTGACCCTATCCTCTGCTTGATCAGTTCTAAGACTGGTTGAAAGGTTGTCTGAGCATGTCTCTCCACTTGACCCTATCCTCTGCTTGATCAGTTCTAAGACTGGTTGAAAGGTTGTCTGAGCATGTCTCTCCACTTGACCCTATCCTCTGCTTGATCAGTCCTGAGACTGGTTGTAAGGTTGTCTGAGCATGTCTCTCCACTTGACCCTATCCTCTGGTTGATCAGTCCTGAGACTGGTTGTAAGGTTGTCTGAGCATGTCTCTCCACTTGACCCTATCTTCTGGTTGATCAGTCCTGAGACTGGTTGTAAGGTTGTCTGAGCATGTCTCTCCACTTGACCCTATCCTCTGCTTGATCAGTCCTGAGACTGGTTGTAAGGTTGTCTGAGCATGTCTCTCCACTTGACCCTATCTTCTGGTTGATCAGTCCTGAGACTGGTTGTAAGGTTGTCTGAGCATGTCTCTCCACTTGACCCTATCCTCTAGTTGATCAGTCATGAGATTAGTGGTTTCTCCATTTCACCCTATCCTCTGCAGCTCTCTTCATTTCAGCATAGTTTTGGTGAGTCTTGGTCGTGCCCTTTTTCCTAGATCTAACCCTCTATAGAAGACTTTTGTTTCTCATATTTGGACCCAGCCAATTCAATCTTTGTTTCTTTATCATTTTCAATACTTGTCTCTGTGCGCCCACTTCGGTGAGGACATTGTCATTGTATCTTCTTTCTGTTGAACTCACTTTCATTATTCTATGGCAACACCACATTTCAAACGCTTCCAAGCTTTTTTGTATCCTTCTTTGCTAACCCATGTTTAGCCCCATCCTGGCTATACAAATAATTGACGATTATCATTTTCCTCAGTCCTATCCTGATATTCTTTGAGATTAGCAGATTCTGTTTTTCTTTGAAAGGCTTATAATTTGTATTAATAATTGTTTATCTTGATGTATGATTATGGATCAGTGTCAGTGTTGTTCAACTTGTTTAGTTCCAAGAGTCACTTCTTTTTTCTTCTTTTCGCTTGTGTCTTGTTTGTGCCTTTCAGCGTCAGGTTATGAAGAGGTTTCTTGACAGTATGTGCTTCATTACACGAGGAACATTACTGCTTCTGTTATTTCTACTGTCCATCGTTTGCATGGTCGGCCTTTGGCTTTGTAACCATTGTATCTGTATAACATTGCTTTCTGAGGCATACTATCTGGTGTTTGACGTGTCACATGGCCGAACCATTTGGTTTGCTGTCTCCTGAAAAGGTCTAGCACTGGGGTTGTACCTACTTATTTCCAAATTATCTTCATTTCTGATTCTATCTATTCTTGTTACTCCAAGCATTCTGCGTAGGCATTTCATCTCTCTTGTTCCAATAGTCACATGCACCAATAATGTCAAGCTTGTGTCATTTGTGATAAAATATATCATCATCATGTAGCATGTCCTTTGTAGAACGTCGCTCCCATCACAGTCTGAAAGAAACTCGTTCCCTTGCAAAGCTCCAGCCTCTGCCACAGTCATACCCAGGCATTCCTGTATATCTTGGTGCCATCGTCTTCTTGGTCTACCCCTTCTTTTTTTGCCTGGCACCATACCTTTCATCACTGTCCTCTCGAGACCGTTGTGTCTCATGATGTGACCAAAGTATTTGCATTTTCTGGTCAAAATGGAATTGATAAACCAGGTCTCCTCTATGCTCAACTCTTGCTGAATGTCTACATTTGTTTTTTTCTTTGTCCAGGGTATTCTGAGGATCTTTCTGTAACATTTTGACTCAAAGGATTCGATTCTTTGTCTTGAAGTTTTGGTAATCGTCCATGATTCGCAGCCATAAGCTGACAATTTGGTCAGAACATTGCTCTTTGCCTGACAGTTTTTGTCAGATTTCAAAAGTATTCTGCTTCTTCTGCATTTGTTCTCAATATTCCGCCACCAAGCCCTGAATAGGGCTTTATAAGTAGCAGAATGTAGTCCGGAGAACGGAATGTGTTGTGTCACTTGTTTACAGCTAGACTGCGATATTTGCACTTTTCGGTCCAAAACATCAGTCTTCGGCAGAAAAGTATTCATTATATGTATCATAAAAATTATTTTGCCTAGCAGTTTTTGTCAGAACTCAAAAGTGTTAGTTATACATCTCATAAGAATGCTTTTTGCCAGGCAGTTTTGTCAGATCTCAAAAGTTTTCATTGTATATATCATAAGAGAAATATTGATTCTATGTGCAAATACAAACAAAAATTAACCTTTGCTAAATCTGACCAACAAGATTGTAGTTTGACCAACAAAATGTAGATATATTATAGAGCATCTACATGTTTATCTTCCTTATTAAATCATAAAAGGATGTTTTGTTTACGTTGCGTCATAGTTTGCAGTGAGGCTGCGATATCTGCACCTTTCAGCTCGACACATTCGGTTTCAGCATAACACATTTTTAGGACTCACTTTGCTATCATTTCCTGCATCTTCAACCCTATCTGCACATTTGTGACTGTATGTCTAGATTTATGATTGTGTCTAGATGTATGATTCTGTGTCTAGATATATGATTCTGTGTCTAGATGTATGATTGTGTGTCTAGATTTAAGATTGTGTGTCTATATTTATTATTGTGTGTCTAGATTTATGATTGTGTCTAGATGTATGATTGTGTGTCTAGATATATGATTGTGTGTCTAGATGTATGATTGTGTGTCTAGATTTAAGATTGTGTGTCTATATTCTGTATTGTGTGTCTAGATTTATGATTGTGTCTAGATGTATGATTGTGTGTCTAAATGTATGATTGTGTGCATAAATGTTATGATTGTGTCTCTAAATGTATGATTGTATGTCTAGATTTGTGATTGAATTCCTAGATTTATGATTGTGTGTCTAGACTTATGATTGTTTATCTAGATGTACTGACATTAAATCTCATACCTGTCAACATCACCTTTTAAAAAGCTATACATTTGGCCAATGAAAACCATTTAATAACCATTTAATAGGCGAAAATAAAATAAAATTGAACAAAAATTATGCCTATAAATTAATTGATTCATTCTTCAGATCCATCAACAGTCATAACGTTATAGGTCTTAACAATAAACTCAAATTCTAACATCTTTTTTATTGAATAGTGGTGACAACAATAATCTCTTGAATGTTTTACCATGAGCATACTCCAGCTCGCTCGTTATCAAACATAGGGCCATAACTGCAGATTGAAACTTACAGGTGTTTTATATGCTCATGCGGTGGGGGAATTATTATCAATACCCATCATCCTTTTAGGGCATAGGCCAATGATAACCCTCCTCCACAATTTTGGACGAGCACCTTTTTCTCCCTCTCTCCAGTTGAAATCCAGGGACCGGTTCATTGTCACAGAATCTTCTTCATGTGTTTCTACGTCTACTTCTCTTCCTTTTCTCTATTGGATTCCACGTCAAGACCTGTCTGACCACATTTGACGGTGATTTCCGAGGCATGTGTCCTATCCTGCCGCATTTCCTACGTTTGAGATCTGTTGCTCCACTTGTTATTGTTGGCTGATATCCCATAGGTCTCCATTCCTCATGACGTTCCCATAGGTCTCCATTCCTCACAACATTCCCATGTCTCCATTCCTCACGACGTTCCCATAGGTCTCCATTCCTCACAACGTTCCCATAGGTCTCCATTCCTCACGACATTCCCATAGGTCTCCATACCTCACGACGTTCCCATAGGTCTCCATTCCTCACGATGTTCCCATAGGTCTCGTCTCCATTCCTCACGACGTTCCCATAGGTCTCCATTCCTCACGACGTTCCCATAGGTCTCCATTCCTCACAATGTTCCCATAGGTCTCCATTCCTCACCATGTCTTGCCAGCCGATACCTGTTATCCTCCATAGATATTTTGGCGAACGACTGGAAGTTCCTCTATATTGTCTTTGTTGTTCTCCAAGTTTCCACTCTGTACATTGGCATTAAGTAATGGTGCCTTGAGATTAGTCTTTATTTCTCTGGATTTCTATATAGTTTAGTTTAGTCGAAGAATCAACATCATTGCACAAGTGTTCTGTTTTTCTCCATATTTGTGGAGAATCTCAGTACAATGCACGAACTCCGTAGCACCAATGAAGATACCGTAATAGATTGGGTAGATTTTAAAGAAAATTTCAATTTTACCCGAGCAGCAGCCGTTAATGCTACTCTTTTCGATTTCCAACTGCCTAGGGATTTTTAACATGCGCGACACTGCACTATCTAGAGATCCGAGAAAATACAAGGAAGTCCACATGAAAAAATCCACTCTAACCCCCGTGATTTGAACCCGCGACCTCCAGCACCCGAGACTGACGTCTTACCTCGAGACCACTCAGTTTATTATTGAGTAACAGAAATGCAGACCTTACATTTGCCTCATTGCCCCCTGAAGTATCAGTGGTGCTGCCCAAATATGGGAAGATGTCCACCTCTTTCAGTGTCTTACTTCCACTGGCTTTTTACTTAAGGTGTTGATTTTAAACAGCTTGGCTTTCTTCGTGTTAATTTAGTCTCAGTCTGGCAATATGCTCCCTCACATTATTTAGTTTTTCTTGCATCTGTCTATGGCTGTGTACCTAGTTGTCTGTTTAGTCGAGATCCTCTAACTGTGACCACAATGGCTGTGTTAAACTATATGTGTTGCCTGACGTTGACATCTTCATAATCCAGTCTATCATCATCAGTAACAAGAGTAGTGATAATAGACATCCCTGCCTCACTCCTGCTTGTACTTCAAAACTGTTGATCAGTACTATTCTGAAAACATTGTTTTCGTACATATTCTGTATGAGTGATATTAATTTCTCTGGTATCCCATAGTGTTTTAGTAGTAACCATAAATTTCTTTGGTCAATACTGTCAAATGTCTTCTCAGTTCAGTTCATCCCATGACCTCTTGAGATTGTTGGGGTACACCTGCTGACACTTCCACAATCCTGCGTCATTCCTCTCTGTCTGCGGCTGCTTTGTGTGCCTCCTCGAGTTGTAGGTTAGTCCATTCATGGATCATGTCTTCCCATCGTTTTCTTGGACATCCTTACCTTCGCTTGCCCTGTGCTGTGCCCTGTAGTATGGTGTTTACAAGTCCATTGGACCTCAAGACGTGGCCATACCAAGTCAGCTTTCGACTTTTGATCGTTGTGAGGAGGTCGTCAAACAGTCCACTTGCATTCTCGATTCTTCGTCGCACTTCATCATTTGTGGTACTGTCTTTATAAGGGATATTTAGGAGTCTTCTAAAACATCTTATCTCCATGGTCTAAATTCTTCTCTGCAGGTCTGCTGTAATTGTCCATGTTTCGCAGGCGTATAGGAATATCAAAAGAACCAGAGAGCGCATTAGCCTGACAAATGTCGTCTCAGTCTATAAAATATGTGTCTAGAGGTCAATTCCACTCAATCGCTTGTTCCACTATGATGTGGCTTCTTCTTCTTCTGTGTTCGTTCTCATTATCCCGCAACAAATTCCTGAACAGGACTTTGCAAGTAGCAGGATGTAGTCCGGAGAACAGAATGTGTTGTGTCGCTAGTTTACAGCTTGACTGCAATATTTGCACCTTTTGGTCCGACACATCTGTCTTCGACAGTGCACAAAGTGACTATATGATATGTACATGATCTCTGATGACAAAATTCTGTTGCTTCTCGTCTACTTGCTAGTTGAATATGTCTAAGAAAATTATAGTTGTTAGTCTTCTCTGTGCTATCGCTCCTCCGCGTACGTAAAGTAATGGCAACCTACCGTACTGCACATCTGCTAAGAAACTTATAACAGCAAAGAAGGTTGGCTGTGGTAAGAAATGACATTCTACAAAGGACGTGCTACTTACAGTTGTTCAATGCACAACTCTCTTTAGTTAACTTTGCTATCTGTATATAGGTGCAGTGGTTCTATTCTTTCTTCCCCAGTAAGAGACTTTTAGGATTCGCATGGTGGTAGATCACATTTTTGCCAGTGCCTATATTCGCTTCAAAAAAGTGACCAAACCACTGTACACAATATTTTATCTGAAAACCTATTTAAGATGATTATTAGATTATAAGAAATTGGTTATTGGATTCTACGATAGATCCGTCAACAATACACAGACTGCAGAACTTTGAAATCAAATGCCGGTTGAGCAAAGTTGGGTTATTGATGGACAGGGCAGGAGTGTCTGCAACCAATGAGCCAAAGGAACCATCAGTATATAGACCTTTCTACATTTGCTGAAAGAGATTGAGTACCTATGAGTATGCCTGAGATGCAACTAAGTCGATTTATTAGAAGTGAACAGATTATTGAATTGTTTGAGGGCACCCTAGTGAATTAATTATTAAATTTCTTTTCATGACATTATACACCAGAGACTTTTTAATGTGAGGAAAACGTCAAAAATTGTTATAGGGTATATCCTAAATGATATGTGCAACAAATTATGATAAATTATGGGTAACCACTGCATGTGTATGTATAGATTTATGATTGTGAGTCACAATGTTTCATTATATTTCTAGATTTATGATTGTGTGTCACAATATTTCATTATATTTCTAGATTTATGATTGTGTGTCACAATATGTCATTATATTTCTAAATTTATGATTGTGTGTCACAATATTTCATTAAATTTCTAGATTTATGATTGTGTGTCACAATGTTTCATTATATTTCTAGATTTATGATTGTGTGTCACAGTGTTTCATTATATTTCTAGATTTATGATTGTGTGTCACAATGTTTCATTATATTTCTAGATTTATGATAGTGTCACAATGTTTCATTACATTACTAGATTTATGATTGTGTGTCACAATGTTTGATTGTGATTATCATAATTTGTTGATATGAATATTAGAAATGTACATTTTATGATCTGTGTTCATATCATATGTACATTCAATATATTCATTTAGAATTTGCTGCAAACATATGTCAAGCTTGTACATAATGTCACCTATACATCTCTTAGAGACTGACTACACATGGAGACATTTCTCACATGATTTCCTAAAGATTCATTTTTGTCTATGTGTGTACACAAGCACATATATGAATGTATGGTTCTAATAGTGAATACAGTAACACATCAGATCTCCCACTTGTAAATTGGATTCAAGTACTCATTAACTCCAAAATTGTTAAGAGTTTTTAACGTGACGTTGTTATCACTGAAAAATTATTAGTAATGTCAAGTAGTTTAGATCTAATTTGCCTTTAGTCAAGTTTTATGAAAAACAGCAACAGAAAGAGACAGACTTATACAAATTGTAACGTTAGTATAAAATTTGAAATGGATAACTGCTTGAGAGAACCAGACAGACAACAGAATGGGAGGGAAAGAGAACATGCTGGTGTTTATTTTTCACTTCTCTCATTTCTCCACTAATTCTTTTGTGGGTGCTTCTGTAATCTTTCGACAAATCGATTTGGAATCATGGGAACAGAATGCCATGAATTGTGTTACATAGTATGACAGGATTAAGCATGGAATACAGAAAAACAAGATCCTGATTGCCGATAGGCTAAAGATTCAGCGTTTGAGAGACACGCCACACCATGTGATGCCACAAACAGGCCTGATTTTTCTTGCACACACTGTGCTCGGTTTGGTTTTACGAGTCACATTGGCTATCATCATGAACTGTAGCTACATCACTTATTTCAAAGCACAATTACTATCGTCTGACAAGATGGAAAGAGGCAATGTGTTAATGTATATTCTTTCATCACAAGGTGTTAGTATTTCATCTGTTACCCCAGGTGTTGGGGATTCCGTGGCAAAGTGGTTAAGCCGTTGGCCTCGTGATCAGGTGGTGTGGGTTCGACTCCGGACTCCACCGTCTTTTTCACGGGTGCTTGATGCGGAGTCCCCTGCATCTCGTAATTGCCCCCTAGTCATCTTGTCATTGACTTGCCACTGGGGTCGGGCGGCACGAGACAAGAGAATGAGGATAAAAAGTAGCGCAGTTAATCCTTACTACAAATAGCGCTAGCAAAATTAATTATGCCATCATCGTCTACGATGGACGGCAGCCTTCGCCTTTTCCTTTTACCCCAGGTTCTAATCATTCTCTGTTGCTTACCTAGTACAATGTTGGCAGTACCTATCATAGACTCATTTACACTGTTTGTCAAATGTTTCTATTTCTAGGTCTGCAGTCGTAAGGGAAATTGTCTTTTTTTCTATCAGGCCTTGCTATAGCTCTGACAATGCTGGGGCTTTTAGCTTGTCAAAGTTAAATCTCAACAGTTTTACCATTTTTAACTTGATCCAAAAGTTGAACATCACCAAATGAAGATTGTTCAACACCGGGAAAGTTCTTAGTCTTTCAAGTTTTAATCCCAATCAAAATAATTTCTGGATTAGTATTTATTCAGTTATATTGAGATATAATCCATCAGGGCAGGAACACGCCATGTATGTCATGTCAATACTTAATGTATTCATTACATGTTAACAGGTATTACATGTTGTATATTATAAATTCCAACAGTCAGTAGCCGTGATTATTTGTTATTTCGTTACTGGAAGGACCGACTTTTTGCCAAGCTTCATAGGCATCTAAGCCTAATTTGTCTATCCAATCTGTCTGTGTAATTACAATTTTCAGCTTGTGCGCATCATTAATTACATTCTGCAGTTGGTAATAAACAAAAAATTTGTTTAAACCCACTTAATCTTCCTCATGGTGGTCTGATGTAGGTGCAAAGCTCTGTATCACTGTAATGTTGAATGGTGCGCTCTCAAATGTACCTTCATTGGTCTCAAATGTAACTTAATTGGTCTCAAATGTATCTTAATTGGTCTCAAATGTATCTTAATTAGTCTATCAGATATTGGCTGACACTGTAATTTTGAGTTTCTGGAGACCAGGAATCCTACTGGAAGAATGTCATCTTTCTCTTCCCTGCTATAAAACGGCTTGTGCATCTTCCTCTGTAGGTAGATCACCAGTATTTGGTAGTCTTGCTTCAAAGATCCCCATCTGCTTCAAAGATCCCCATCTGCTTCAAAGATCCCCAACTGTTCCAAAGATCCCCATCTGCTTCAAAGATCCCCAACTGTTCCAAAGATCCCCAACTGTTCCAAAGATCCCCATCTGTTCCAAAGATCCCCAACTGTTCCAAAGATCCCCATCTGCTTCAAAGATCCCCATCTGCTTCAAAGATCCCCAACTGTTCCAAAGATCCCCATCTGTTCCAAAGATCCCTAACTGTTCCAAAGATCCCCATCTGCTTCAAAGATCCCCAACTGTTCCAAAGATCCCCAACTGTTCCAAAAATCCCATCTGTTCCAAAGATCCCCAACTGTTCCAAAGATCCCCAACTGTTCCAAAGATCCCCATCTGTTCCAAAGATCCCCATCTGTTCCAAAGATCCACATCTGTTCCAAAGATCCCCAACTGTTCCAAAGATCCCCATCTGCTTCAAAGATCCCCATCTGCTTCAAAGATCCCCATCTGTTCCAAAGATCCCCAGCTGTTCCAAAGATCCCCATTTGCTTCAAAGATCCCCATCTGTTCCAAAGATCCCCATCTGCTTCAAAGATCCCCATCTGCTTCAAAGATCCCCATCTGCTTCAAAGATCCCCATCTGTTCCAAAGATCCCCAGCTGTTCCAAAGATCCCCATCTGCTTCAAAGATCCCCATCTGCTTCAAAGATCCCCATCTGCTTCAAAGATCCCCATCTGTTCCAAAGATTCCCAGCTGTTCCAAAGGACCCCATCTGCTTCAAAGATCCCCATCTGTTCCAAAGATCCCCAGCTGTTCCAAAGATCCCCATCTGCTTCAAAGATCCCCATCTGCTTCAAAGATCCCCAACTGTTCCAAAGATCCCCAACTGTTCCAAAGATCCCCAGCAAGTGCTGTTTGTAGTTTTGCACTTTATGTATAAACTCTCAAATTGTCCAATTTGTTACAGCGTTTGCACATTCCATTTGACAATTATGGTGTCTGATCTGCTATAAATTGTAAATTGCTCAATTTCACCCGTTAGACATTTATTGCGTCCATGTTGATGCTCAGTGAATAGCGTGGTCACTGCTGGCCACATCGACCACCTAGCTGGCATTTGGTTCCTTATGACTACTTCTCATGTGTCTTGGGCAGTTTTAACCTGTCGGAGCCTAACCATCTCCTGGTGGTCTCAGAACCCCTTTAACCTAGAGCCTCGTGCCACAATTTACCAGTCCGCACTTCATAGCGGGGTGGATGCCTTGTGTAAGCCTGGGACATTGGTAGTCTACTAACTTCACATTTCATCCTTACAAAGAAGAACAATCTCTTCCTGACATTACTGGTGGCATTGCCCAGCTGATACACACGTTGTAGGATGTAAATATCTTGTTTAATGTTATTCAATTATGTGTACTGTACTACTTAAAAATTTATTTTTTTATATTGAAAAGTAGAACTACTAAACATTATTGCTGACCTAGAATTGATAGAAAATATAGCCTGCACAGTGATTCTACCAATAAATACAAGCCCAGTTTCAGAGACAATGAATTACTTATTTTTAATGTCATGATCTTCTAGAGATCTTGGTTCTACTGAATTCAGTTGATATACCCTGATCTGGAGTGTGACTGTATAAGTACTTCTATGATCTGGAGTCTGACTATATAAGTACTTCTATGATCTAGAGTCTGACTATATTAGCTCTTCTATGATCTGGAGTCTGACTATATAAGCTCTTCTATGATCTGGAATCTGACTATATAAGCTCTTCTATGATCTGGAGTGTATCTATACAAGCTATTCTATGATCTGGAGTGTATCTATACAAGCTCTTCTATGATCTGGAGTCTGACTATATAAATACTTCTATGATCTGGAGTGTGACTGTAGTGTGACTGTACAAGCACTTTATGATCTGAAGTGTGACTGTACAAGCACTTTATGACCTGGAGTGTGACTGTATAAATACTTATATGATCTGGAGTGTGACTGTAAAAGCACTTCTATGATCTGGAGTGTGACTGTAAAAGCACTTCTATGACCTGGAGTGTGACTAAAAGCACTTCTATGATCTGGAGTGTGACTGTAAAAGCACTTCTATGATCTGGAGTGTGACTGTAAAAGCACTTCTATGACCTGGAGTGTGACTAAAAGCACTTCTATGATCTGGAGTGTGACTGTAAAAGCACTTCTATGATCTGGAGTGTGACTGTAAAAGCACTTCTATGACCTGGAGTGTGACTAAAAGCACTTCTATGATCTGGAGTGTGACTGTAAAAGCACTTCTATGATCTGGAGTGTGACTGTAAAAGCACTTCTATGACCTGGAGTGTGACTGTATAAGTACTTCTAACACTCCATGACTATAATGGTATCATCTATTTTGTTGTTTACATTTTCCTAGTCAAACCGATATTGCTTTTTTCCACCACATATTCCTCGATAGACTAGAATGTGTTTATTTAAAGTTCTTTTCTTGTCACGTTGGTGCTGTCCAATTTAATTTATTTGTTTTTTTCTTGACATGTTGATATTATACTCTGTGATTGCTATCATGACAGTTTAATATATATTTTGTCATGATTTGTTCTTTGACGGTTGATATATGTTCTGTTGTCGTCTGTTTCCATGACAGGTTGATATTGTTATTTCTCTGTCAATCCTGTTACTTGTTTCATTTTTCTACATTTATGTAACATTTCAATTCATTGTTATTGTTTGTGTAATTTTGTAATTGTCATTCTGAAATTATCATATTTCTTTGTAGTATGCGCAAACAAAATATATTTTGTTTCATTGATGCTTTTACAGAAACAGAAACCTATAGTTGCCATATCATTGTTTTAAATATACTGATACATCTTTTTAAAAAACATGGAATGCATTAGAAGGACAGAATTTATATAAATGAAAGACTGGATATATGAATGAAAGAAATGTTAATGTAAAATGGTAAGATAATGTTGTGCAACTGTTTATGTTACTAGTTAAGTGTTTTTTTTTAATTTTCTCCCAGCTGTCTTGTTGATATTATTGATGACATGTTGTTGAATGACATCCATATGATATTTGTGTGGCACATTGCATATGTATATTCCTTGTTCACCTTTTAATTCCATGCAAAATATAGGGCACCACTACATGGTGAGGTTGCTAGTCCCAGGCACAACCTTCTTAGTCATCTTTTACAACTTTCTTGGAAGATTACTGTGATCCTATTCTTTCTTCCCAGATAACTTCTTTTATCTGTCACCTTCTCGTTCCATGTCGCGCAGAGGGCACTACTGCAGCTGACTCCCTTGCAGGAAGCATTCCAGCACTTCCGTGGCGGTATCAGTAGTAATGGTTTTACATGATGAGGTAGCTAGCCCCATCCACAACCTTCTCAAATTGCCTTATTACAACAAGCTTATAACGTTACAGCAATTTTATACCTTCCACCTATGTATTCCACTTATTTATATATATAATAATAATAACAGTTGCCCATCGCAAGCAAAGGTGTCAATAGTGTCCAGATATGTGTATTCAGATGTGACATTATATGGCTGTACAGTTAGATCTGAGCACAACAAACTCTACCACATGTGAGGCATTCTCAGCTGTTTTGCATTCTGTCCTTTCATGCAACTCACTTTATCTAAGCCTCTAATGATTCTCTTTGTCGGTGATGCGAGCACTATGTGTAACTGCGCCAGACAGAGCGGTTCAGAACAACCTAGGAGACAACATCAATGAAGTAACTGTTAAAAGAAACATTCAGAGAGTTTTTTTATTGTTTCTTCTGTCCCTCCAACGAGCACTTACCTGTCCTGAGCTCACCGCACAACAGCTGCTAAGAGAGGCGTTCATCAAGCATGTCAACAGTGTGACAAGTCCATCTGATCTTAACTCTACAGCAGTGTATGGAAACCCGAGCGCTCGTCCTGCTGAGGACTACAGAGTTAGGCAGCCTTTTCTGCCAGCTGTTCCTCAGCAACCTGGGGAAAGAGATCACGTAGAAATGGTTGCGTTTTCTGACATGCCTGCTATATAAACACAATATTCTCATCGAAGAGAGATTAAACAGAAATGACGCTAAAGGAGCATACAAGATTGTCAAAGAACTGGTAACACCAAGACAAGGCAGGAACTTTATGATCCAGGATAAAAGCGGCAAGTGCCTTAATGCCCCAACGACCTCTCCGGTTACAGGAAGGCCTGACCTGACCTGATTCTCATATGCTTTGAAATCATCCGACACAGCTGACTGAATATTAACATTCAGAATATCAAGCTGTTTAATATCAACAGAAATGAGTCAGTCATGCATTATGGAGGTGATGCACTGGGATTGTTACATATTTGGGCAGCATCATTGATACTTCAGGGGACATAGAGGCAGATGTTAAGGCTAGATTTGGAAAGGCAAGGACAAAGTTTCTCTTACTAAATAATGTATGTCAGGTCAGGTCATCCCATAACCGGTGAGGTCGTTGGGGCACACATGAAGACATCCTCACCACGCCACCCTTCTCTGTCAGCGGCCGGTGCCTGTGCCTCTTCTGGTCAGAGATTGGTCCATTCTTTTATGTTGTCCTCCCATCTCTTTTTTTGGGACGGCCTCTTCGTCGTCTGCCTTGCACCTTTCCGCGGAGGATTGTATTTGCAAGATGTGACCATACCAAGCGAGTTTCCTTCTTTCCAAGGAAAATAAAGACTAATACCAATTTAAGATTCTTTGATTCTAATGTCAAATCAGTACATCAGTACAGAGCAGAAACTTGGAGAACGACAAAGGCAATACAGAGGAAACTCCAGTCATTTTGCAATACATGTCTAAGGAGAATAATGGGTATAGGTTGGCAGAATATGGTGAGGAATGAAGAAAGAAGTCAACAACAACCAGTCGAACAACAGATCAATGTAAGAAATGGGGCTGGATAGAACAAGGCAAAGGCCGCCGTCCATCGTAGACGATGATGGCATAATTAATTTTGATAGCGCTATTTTTAGCAAGGATTAACTGCGCTACATTTTATCCTCTCTCTCTCGTCTCGAGTCGCCCGACTCCAGTGGCAAGTCAAGGACAAGACAACCAGGGGGCGACTACGAGATGCAGGGGACTTTGCATCAAGCACCCGTGAAAAAGACGGCGGAGTCCGGAGTCGAACCCACACCACCTGAACACGAGGCTGACGATTTAACCACTTCACCACAAAATCCCCTGGATAGAACAAACGCTACGGAAATCACCAGAAGGCCCGGACATGGAATCCACAGAGGAAGAGAGGTAGACCAAGAAACACCTGGAGAAGAGACTGAAAATGAACTTTGGTTCCTGGACCTAAACTGGAGAGAGGCAGTAAGGGCAGTTCAAGACCAAACTTGCTGGTGGTTGAAAATTGTCAATGACCTATGCCCTGAATGGAGTAACAGACATTAACGATGATCAATGCTGAAATGAATATTCACATAATGTAATGTTTCAAATATCAGTGTTCTGATCTATTTATGAGTAAAGTAAAAGCTGATTATACTAAGAGTATGCGATATTTCAGAGGTAGTTTTTCATGCATAGTTTAAGAGAAGGATTGTAAGGTCAAGTGGTTATTGTAACAGGCTCTTGAGAAAGAGGACTCGGTTTAAAACCTCGGTAGGGTTAGGTTTTTTTTCTATTGGAGGCAAAAATAAAAACCTAGTCTGTACAGTGTGTAATACTGCTGGGGCTAGTGACCTTTATTCCTATAGCCACAAAGTGGACCTTATCAATGAGAGTAAGGGCCATATTACTATGATTGAGGACATGATTATTAGGAACATCTTTACATGTGGAAGAGGAGACATTGTTCTTCATTCAAACTCAGGGAACTGAGTTTTATAATGAGACAATATGAGTTATATTGACACAAGATGAGTTATGAGACAAGATGAGTTATATTGAGACTGAGTTACAATGATTGATACAAGAGGAGTTTTGAGTTAAAATAAGTTATGAGACAATGTAAATTACAATGAGAAAAGAAGAGTTATAATAACTTAACGTTATAATAATAACTTAACTCTACAGAGTCTGTATACAACCAGTTCTGGAGGGTGCTTTAACTGATATGCGAGTCCATCTTCTTAGACTCAAACACTAGAGCAAAGTAGACCCGCAGCCAGTTAGGCGCCATCTATAGCTGCTTCTTCGTACCTGGGGAAAGGTGCACATAACTTTGGTAGATTTTTAACTTGAATTTTGTCCTGGCAGCAGCTGTTAAGCCTATTCTTATCTATTTCCAACTGCCAAGTAATATTTCATGTACTCGACACTAAACACTAGCGTTCGACCTCACTACCCAGAGATCAGGGAAATTTTAACCACAAGATCCACGTGAAATAATCCTGGACTTAACTGTGATTCGAACCCGCGACCTCCGGCACCCGAAGCGGACACCTTACCTCAAGACCACTGAGTCAAGAGACAAGATGAGTAATAATGAGATAAAATGAGTTATGAGACAGAATGAGTTATAATGAAATACAAGAAATATGAAATATTTCAGTATGGAAACAAAAGCAAAAAAATAAGAATAACCTACATTATGACCGAAAGGCCTTAATCAAGGATGAAAGAACAACATATTAAACAATATTTCAGTAACGTAAATGACAAAGATGACTGCAAATATAGACATCAATGTACCTGAGGCTCTGGTCCTAACAGAGATGACTCGGATGACCAGTGATATTGATAGTAAAAAGGAGTCAATCAAAACTGTTTCAATAAATGCAAGCAAAGTCATCAAACATTGACTTGTTTGTATCTGTTGAAGTTCTTGTGTCTCACAGTTTCTGCAGAATGCCAGCCACATGCCCAACCCTCCTTAGTCACCTTTTATGGCATTCTGGGCAGGTTACAGTGCTACTATCCTTTGCTGCCCTTTAAGGTCCCGTTAGCACTTGGATTATTTCAAGATTGGATGATGATTATTTTTAGGGCAAATATTTCTGATGTAACCAATAAGGATTGGTTGGAATGTCTGATTAGCATATTGGTTGAGCTCTTGCTTGACATGGCAACCGTATGGGGTTCAGCTCCTGTACTAGCATGCTCAAGTTGACCAAATGTTAGTGGGTACCCCTGGCTTACTGTTAGAGAAGGAAAGACAGCAAGGAAGGGAACTGGCCACTTCACCTCATAAACAAGCTGTAGCCTAGCACATTGAAGTCTCTAACACTTCATCCCCAACACAATGCCTGCTATGGGACTACTTTTATATTTAGTGCTTTCTGATATTTCTATTTGACATTTACAACTATAGCTGGTATTTGTCACTAGAAGAAACATGGCATAGATGGTTGTTAGACAGAGAGTGGTGTCTGCTTGGAATGTATTGAGCAAGGTGATGTAAATGTAACTGGTTGTATACAGACTTTGCAGGGTCTTCTAAACCAGTATAAAGACGTTAAGTTAAATGCCTAACAGGCTGCGGGTCTACCTTGCTCTAATTTGCGCTTCCACCACCACTAGTCCTAAAAAAGGTGATCGTATATTCCAGGGGCAACTAAGCTAACAGTTGGTAATAGATACTGGGATTGCCCTGGCAAGTCACCAACGAATTTCCACCTGCCAAAAATAAATACAGCAAAGGAGATCATACCTCTCCATGGCAACTAGCGACAAGTGGACTGAAGATAGAGATACACACTGGTCTCGACAGCAGCCCCATAGCTTCTGTCTCAGCTCTGATCAGGTTTGGTGTCGTAGGTCTTTGTGAGTTGGGCAGTCTTATGGGACATGTTCAGGGGACTAGATTCTGGTTGGACATGTACACTCTGTGTAGTATATCTTGAGCTGGGACAGGTGGCCTAGTAGTCTACAATGGCCTGTTCTCAGGCAGAACAGGGCAGATTGTTGGTGTTTTTGAAATTGGTGGATTGTGTTAGGTCTATAATTCACATTAATCTCTTTCTGGCATACGTTGATGTAATTGCTGTTTAGCTCAGTTTTTATTTCCAGAAACATATGTTCATTTCAAAGTGGAACCAATGGTATGCGAAGTATATATACCTTAGGCGACAAGGGCCAATTGTCCATGGGCATGATGATTAGTTTAGTTCGTTCCAGGCTGCATACAATGAGAATGAAGTCTTTCCAATTTGACCCATCTATGTGTTGCCTCGGGGGGGGGGGGGGGGCATTTCTCATCCTTGGTGTCCCAAGCCTGCTTTAATAGCTATTAGGTAAGGTGTACATGTTTTAAATATGGTCAAACGGCCAGTTTTACAAGGTGAATGTACTTTCGGGGTATACCAGGGGATGCGGATCTGGCTTCAATCCATACAGACTGAGGGTTCAGTGGCTTGATCATGTGACAGGAAAGCCTCCAAGCCTGTCTGTCTTGTGATCTTATAACAACTAATCATTGTCCATACTCTTTGCCTTCGGATGAGGAAGATTGAACACGTGTAGTAACGTCAGTTCTGGACAGAAAATATTTACTTCAATAAATATTTATATAAGTGTGTGAGTTTGTGTGTATATGGTTTTGGGTGGGTGGACAGGCAAACACACAAGCGATACAAAATTGTAGATCGTCTTTGCCTGAGTTACAAGAAGAGACATGGAGGTCTGCTATTGAAAATAATGAAAGGCAAAATTCAGGGGAAAAGAAAATCAAGGCGTAAACAAAAATAAGTATATCACACACGTGGGCATGAACATTGGGTGCAGAATTATACAGATATAAACAGATCTGCTGAGAACAGAAGACTGGCATGACAGGATCAGATCAATTCAACATCAGTCTTCAGACTGACCAACCTGGCAATACAATGTACTAACGATGTATGTGTATATAACGTCTGGCCACATAATATTTTCTTGTAAAAAATTTGTGCTAAACAAAGTATGTTTGTTAGTGACAATGATCGTAAAGACAAGTATTTTTCTGCGCTCAGAGAAACATATATAATGAAAACCACAAAAAAAAATCAAGTAATAGGCTGCCGGATTTGAACTGCGGACTTACAGGTGACGAAAACGACTTGCCACAATGATATGCTAAGATTTAAATATTTTTTCATCGCTTATGTCTACCAGAGGCACTTTTTAGAGCCAAGGAATAAAGATTGCTTGCCCCTATAGTCAAGGTGCAGTATACAGAATTAATTTTTTCCCCACTTATGATAAAGATTCAGTTCTAAGCCTTACCAGGAATTGAACCCATGTCTCCAGTTTAAGAAACCTTACCCTCAAACACTTGGCATTACAGCCTATAAAAGCCTTACCAGGAATTGAACCCATGTCTCCAGTTTAAGAAACCTTACCCTCAAACACTTGGCATTACAGCCTATAAAAGCCTTACCAGGAATTGAACCCATGTCTCCAGTTTAAGAAACCTTACCCTCAAACACTTGGCATTACAGCCTATAAAAGCCTTACCAGGAATTGAACCCATGTCTCCAGTTTAAGAAACCTTACCCTCAAACACTTGGCATTACAGCCTATAAAAGCCTTACCAGGAATCGAACCCATGTCTCCAGTTTAAGAAACCTTACCCTCAAACACTTGGCATTACAGCCTATAAAAGCCTTACCAGGAATCGAACCCATGTCTCCAGTTTAAGAAACCTTACCCTCAAACACTTGGCATTACAGCCTATAAAATCCTTACCAGGAATCGAACCCATGTCTCCAGTTTAAGAAACCTTACCCTCAAACACTTGGCATTACAGCCTATAAAAGCCTTACCAGGAATCGAACCCATGTCTCCAGTTTAAGAAACCTTACCCTCAAACACTTGGCATTACAGCCTATAAAAGCCTTACCAGGAATCGAACCCATGTCTCCAGTTTAAGAAACCTTACCCTCAAACACTTGGCATTACAGCCTATATAATTTCCAACTTTGTTTGAAAAGCAATATTTTATTACTTATTATAAGGGAATGTGTTGTGGAGTGGTTTCTTGTCAATCTCTATGTGTATGACAGAGACGAGAATAAAACCACTGCCACACTCATAGCATGCTATAGGAGCCGACTAGCAGCAATGTCTGAACCCTGTAGGTAGAAAACTCCTCAACTCATGATATTCACAAAAACAAAATCAAAAAATGGGTGTGGTGTAGACCTGATTTTTAAGAAAGCTCTAGAAACAAAATCTCATATATGATAGGAGAATGAAAATGCTGAATCACTGACTTTCCTGCATATCAGAAGGAGAAGAAAATGCAGATTTATGAAACATCATGCTGGTATTGAGAACAGTTTTCCCTTCATTGTTAGGGTTGTTTGTTTTGTTTTTGGTTGTTAGCAATTTCACTTCCAGCCCATTATACTGAACTCATTCCAAGCATGGCTGGAGCAGCTATGTTATAAGGTCTTGTTTCTGATATAATTAATTGTGTTTGTTTGTTAAAGATGTCTGTAGTTATAGCTGATTTGTGGAAATGTACTGATTTCCTTGTGTGAAGTTCATTGTTGAGCAGTTGTCACCATCAAATTCAATAAGTATCACATGTTTCTAGTTGTCACAGGCTCTGAGATAACCTAATTGTTTTAGGAAAAATACAACCACCTACAAGAACAAGAGGGTATAGCTACAAATGAACTAAAGAAAGGTCCAGATTAGATATTAGGAAATATTTTTTTAGTCAGAGAGTGGTGAATGTTTGGAATGCATTACCATAGGAAGTAATGGGGGCAGGGACAATGAATGCATTTAAGAATAGATTGGATGCACATAGCTTTTAGAGCAAGGAAATGCAAATGAAACTGGTTGTTTACAGACTGCATAGTCTTCTAAACCAGTATAAAGACGTTCAGTTCAGTTGTCACATCCCATAAAGTCAGAATAGTTCTGCAGTGGATCCCTGGTCACTCAAATACACCTGGCAATGACAAGTCAAACAGTCTGGATAAGAAGGGATCAGGTCACGAACAACAATACACACCAACAACCCTACAGATAAACAACTACTGAAGACTGTAAACAAAGAGGCTTGGCTGAATAGATGGACAATGGGAATACTGGGGGAGAAATCTACAAATATAAGGCCATCCCAATTCCTAAAGGCAACATCAACCTCCTGAAAAGGAGAGACCAAAATATCATTTTCCAGCTTTGCCCTCAACACATACAACTTAACAATCACTTGAATAGAATCTAACCAAATCAGACTACAGCATGCCGGCTGTGCACACATCCCATGAAACTGTTGAGCACCATCTTTTTAAATGTCCGGCTCTTCCCAGTCAAATGGAACACTTTGTACAGAACTAAAGAACAACTCACAAACACTTGCAGATAACACTATATAGCATTGGGCCAAAGGACAGGATCCCATATACCGCTTGATCAATAACCAATCAACTAATTAACCCAAGTGGTTTTCTGTTAGTTTATGTGTGTGATAGAGATGAAAACAGGCCTACTGCTACACTGAAAGTATATCATAAGAGGCAACTAACAGTGTGATGCAATCCCTATAGATTAGAAGACTCTGCAACTCATAGCATTTTCAGACACCACACTATCAGCACAGGTCGGAAAGCCAACTCAGTGTACAACAGCCTTCTGAGTTTGACAGAATGTTCAAAAACATTTTTTTATACTGCTTTATCTCCGCTCTTTATGTTGATTAGTTTTGTTGTTGGTGCATATTAATTTATCTAAACTCTGTTCATTCAACATTTGTTATTTATTGTCTACATATTGCTATTTTCATTGCCCTAGTCGACTCCTTCTTGCCACCTTTACTTGTGACTAAGTAGGGAGTTTTGTCATTACTCCTCAAACGTTTGGTGGTTTGCTCAGAGTTCTAATTATTTACAGATCTAAAAACTTTTCAGAGCACTGCAGAAAAGTTTAGATATGTATGCTGACCATTATCATCATCATGTTCTTTATAGAACGTTGCTCCCATCACAGTCTGTCTGAAAGAAACTCTTTCCCTTGCCAAAACTCCAGCCTCCGCTACAGTCATACCCAGGGATGTAGCATGTCTTTTATAGAACGTTGCTCCCATCACAGTCTGTCTGAAAGAAACTCTTTCCCTTGCCAAAACTCCAGCCTCCGCCAGTCATACCCAGGGATGTAGCATGTCCTTTATAGAACATCCAGGGATGTAGCATGTCTTTTATAGAACGTTGCTCCCATCACAGTCTGTCTGAAAGAAACTCTTTCCCTTGCCAAAACTCCAGCCTCCGCCACAGTCATACCCAGGGATGTAGCATGTCTTTTATAGAACGTTGCTCCCATCACAGTCTGTCTGAAAGAAACTCTTTCCCTTGCCAAAACTCCAGCCTCTGTCACAGTCATACCCAGGCATTTCTGGATATCTTGGTTCCATTGTCTTCTTGGTCCACCTCTGTCTCTTTTGCCTGGCACCATACCTTCCATCTTTGTTCTTTTAAGACCGTTGTGTCTCTTGATGTGACCAAAGTATTTAAATTTTCTGGCCAAAATGGAATTGATAAACCAGTTCTCCTCTTTGGCAAGAGTTGACCATTATCTGACACCCCAATCCCATAATATGACCAAAAGAACTCTGTGATGAAAATAGAAAACAACTGGCAAATACAAGAACTAAATTTTACATTATCATGTTTCATGTCCACAATATGGTGTCTTGTTTTACCCAGCTGTTCTTGTTAAATTGTTTGACTGGACATTATTTTAACTGTTTTCCACGTTCAATCATCTTAATACACAGACCTCTGCACATTGTCAAAAGCACCAGCATTCAGTGACAATTTGTATTGTTATCTTTACTTACTTGAAAAACTAAATCAGAAATAACAAGTGAAAAATCCATGTTCAGGTTGGGCTGTATATTCATTGTATGGAAGACAACCATAGACACATGCATCATGTTGAAAATCTATATGGTATTTAAGTATAGTTGGCAGCTTTAGTCATTTATTTTCCTTCAAATTTAAATTGGTTGTGATGTTGATGTTGTAGATATTGTTTTATTATTGATTCAAAATATTTTATGAATAATTTCTCTGTATAATTTATTGATTGCTTTCTTGTGTTAGCTATAGCGAGACAATATGATGTTTTACATTTTATCAGATTTTGAATTGTTTGTATCGCTTATAGGAAAAGATTTGTACTACAGATACCAGAAAGAAACATGCTGTATTTTATATATATATTGACATTTTTATGATTTTGTTAATACCATGTAGGCATTTATTGAAAATAGTAACAGCTTCATCGAAGGACAGCAAAAGAAGGTTACATCTCCCCACGACTTCTATGATATTGTTGGATAGGACATATCTTTTGAAAATCAGCTGTTGGCACTCCAAGACAGTCTCTGTTCTGGAAACCTCAGGGTAAGAGATTTAGGGAATACCAAAGAACACATGGAGACGAAAGCTAGAGGTGAATATAAAGAAAACAGGGATGACGCAAAGAGAACTGGAGCAGATATCACCGAACAGAAAGGCTTATGTGTATTAGTTGAAGATGTGTGCTCCCCAGGGGGCTGACCAGGTTTTGATCAATTGATGACTTCTAGCTACAAATGTTGACAGATGAGATGAATACGTTATGAGACAAGTTGCTTTTCTCGAATATTCTCACTTCAGTAAGCTTCTTGCACTCTACGTCTTCTGATCAAGAGATCAGTAAGCTTCTTGCACTCTACGTCTTTTGATCAAGGGGTCAGTAAGCTTCTTGCAGTCTACGTCTTCTGATCAAGGGGTCAGTAAGCTTCTTGCACTCGGTGTCTTCTGATCAAGGGGTCAGTACGCTTCTTGCACTCGGTGTCTTCTGATCAAGGGGTCAGTACGCTTCTTGCACTCTGTGTCTTCTGATCAAGCGGTCAGTAAGCCTCTCCTTGACGTAAGCCACTCCTTGACGTAAGCCAGAGGTCAAGTCAGGAAGTGGACAGCACGGCATATTCATCTTTAGTTAGTCTTTTTAATGGTAATGGTAGTCGCAAAATATACTCTGCTATCGGGGATGAATTGGTTTACACTTCATTGCACTAGGTCTAGACTTGCTCATGAGGGGATCTGGGGGGGCTGCTATAGTAAGAAGGCATGGTGCTTCTTGTCTTTCAAGAAATGAATTAAAGTATAAAACAGCAAGTGTTTGAAACCCACAAGCGTTCCCTGGTCACAAGTGAAGTGAGATCAAGTAGCTTGTCCAGTCGGAGACAGATGATAAACTCAGAGGTCCTGTATAAAGGTTGTGCTTATAACCCTTGACAGTTGAGAATTGAAAATGGCATTCTGTTAGCTGCTGTCTGGGCAACAATTTGGACAAATAATGAAGTTTCCAAATTTCCCCAGGTCTAGTAAGCTGCAGGAAGTATAAATTACAAAAACAACTTGCTTTGGTTACCTTGTAGTAGACATACTCCTGTCTGTTTGAATATCAGAAGTATTTCAAGTGGCCAGTTTCCTTTGTTGCTGCCTTTACATCCTTAACTGTTAATCAGGTACCAATTTTGAAGCAGGGCTAACTAGAGTGTGTTGATAACACATGTCGAGCTACGGTACTTATATTATGAGGAGTAAGCACTCTATTACTCTGCTGTAACAATCAACCATAACAAACTGTTCGTGATTATTTTGTATACCGTTACTGTAAATATTGATCAATTGGCATATCAATACAATTTATGAAAATTGTGCTGGGTTACGTCACTATAATTATTTATAGTTACACGGCTGGCTGGAGGATACAATATTTAGTTTTGAAAATCCAGGATACATATTTTTGGCTGCTAGGGTGTATCAGGGTAATGATCTGTAACTTGGTGACCCCATCTCTAATCCAACACAACTAAAATAGTGGACCATAGCTTGCTGACTTATCTAATCTAATTCTGCTCAAATGGTGGTCCATAGACTGGTGACCCCTTCTCTAATTCAACACTACTGAAATGCTGGTCCATAGACTGGTGACCCCTTCTCTAATCCAACACAACTAAAATAGTGGACCATAGCTTGCTGACTTATCTAATCTAATTCTGCTCAAATGGTGGTCCATAGACTGGTGACCCCTTCTCTAATTCAACACTACTGAAATGCTGGTCCATAGACTGGTGACCCCTTCTCTAATCCAACACTACTCAAATAGTGGGCCATAGCCTGCTGACTTCTCTAATCTAATTCTGCTCAAATGGTGGTCCATAGACTGGTGACCCCTTCTCTAATTCAACACTACTGAAATGCTGGTCAATAGACTGGTGACCCCTTCTCTAATCCAACACTACTCAAACGGTGGTCCATAGACTGGCGACCCCTTCTCTAATCCAACACTACTCAAATGGTGGTCCATAGACTGGCAACCCCTTCTCTAATCCAACACTACTCAAATGGTGGGCCACGGACTGTCAGCGACCAGTCCACAACAAGTGGCCAGTACAAAAGCAAACCATCATAATATGCCATATTTGTCAGCTCATACTTGAGCATTGTTTTATCTCTACAGTCGGCCTCCTTACAGAAAACCAGCATCAAAATATTGATGTTTTCTTGAAAGAGTAGTTTTGTGGTACTTTGTTTGACATGATCAGGTTGCCAGCCCAAGGCACAACCTTACTTTGTTTGACATGTGTAGTCAGAGAACACATGCCCTATCCTTTTCTTCCCAGTAATTTGCCCTGAGAGACAGGAAGTAACATTAAATATTATTTAACAGAAATGACATTGTACAGTGTATTATAAGGGAATAACATTAAATAGTGTATAAAAAGGAAATGACAAATATTCTTTATAAATTGAATAACATTGACAAAGCTGATAATGGGATTCCAGAATTACAGTTATGAGGAAAGACTCAGAAAAACCGAACTACAGTGTCTAGAAAAGAGAAGAATTCAAAGTGGCTTAATTAATACAGGTTTATAAGATAATCAAAGGAACGGATAAATTAGACCATAATTTTTTTTCAAAATGCAGCCGCCTGCAAGAACAAGAGGGCAGAGCCACAAATAAATTAAAGGAAGGTCCAGATTAGATATTAGGAAATATTTTGTTAGTCAGAATGGTGAATGCTTGGAATTGCAACAGGAAGTAGTGGAGACAGGGACTATTAATGCATTTAAGAATAGAATAGATTAGATGCACATAGCTTTTAGAGCAATGAAATGTAAATGAAACTGGTTGTTTACAAACTCTGCATAGTCATCTAAACCAATATAAAAATGTTAAGTTAAGAATATTTTATATAAAAGGAATAACATTAACTATTGTGTGTAAAAGGAATAAGCATTAAATATTATATATGAATAGAAAAGAATTGTCTTAAATATGCGGGCTTTTTTTCATCTTTATTTTCAAATTTAGTATATTTATTTAATATATATTAAAAAGTGTTATAAAATCCTGCAAGTTGTTGACGTGCTTAGTGTCAGTCCCTGGGACAGGTCATCCCCGAGGGTGGCAGTCATCAGCAGTTATATCCACAATATTTTTTGTTAGTATTTGCCCATCACCTTGTTTGATAAGGTGGAGTGCATTGTACTGTGTTTTGCACCTATCGGCTCAGTGCATCGACATGAGCACAAATTTTGTTAATGAGTTTGCTTCCAATAGAGGCATGACCTTGCTGTTTCATAAATCCAAACACAAGCAGGTTTGAGTTGTGCCACGTTCTGCATTGTCACACCACTCCCCGCTGGTCATATTATTATCAATGATTCATCTCTGCTGTTTATGATGTTAGTTTTGATTGTTGATTATTTCATGAAAAGGTCAAGGTAGTCATACACTGCCAATGGAGATGAAGTGTTCAAGACGTCATTGTACTAGTTCTCAGATTTTTCTGTGGTTGGGTGGTCAGCTCCCTTCCTTTAGCCATGTCTTCTCTAAGACAGGTACTCATTTACAGTTGGGTAGACTACAGTGTGTTGATGTACCCATACCCTACATGAGTCAAACACTGTAAGCTGCTACAACACACATCACTACTCATCTCAATGACAGACCTACATCAGTCTGCTAACCACACTTTAATAATCATCACATCCAATGTTTGCTTCTTTTACTTCTTTCTTGAAAAAAAATGCTGGAATTCCTTTCATGAAAACTTTCACTGACTCATTTCTTTCTCTCCCTTTCCCTCTGATATATGCGCCTCACCCTCCCCCTCGATCTCTTTGCCACAGTTTTGCCTCCGTTTCCTGACTGTATGAGTTAGTCTGAAGCCAGGTGGAGGGTCTGTGTTGTTTGATGCATTGAGTATTTTGACTCCACTGTAAATATATGTGCTGCATATTACTGTTACCATTATATTACCTTCAGTGTCTGTGATTTATATTGTGATGTGATTAAATATTCAATATTTCAGAAAACATCATATCAGGCTTGTCTTGGTCATACCAGAAGTATTTTTTTTTTAATTTTATTTTTCATTTCAGTACATTTAAAAATAAAAAATATTACCCTTTTTTTTAATTTAATTTTTTTTTTTTTAAATTTTATTTTTATTTATTTTCTTTTTTATTTGTATTTCATTTATGTTTTATTTTAAATTTAATTTTGTTGTTTCTTTCCTATGTTATTTCTGTTTTTTCTTTTCTTATCTATTTAATTTGTGGGTCATATTTGTTTTATTTCTTTTATATTTTATTTTTTATATTTTATTTCTGTTGTTTTTTTTTAAATATTTTTTTTTTTCTTTATTCATATTTCTTTACTGTTTTCTGTCATTTAAAAAAAATTTCGATTAAGTTTTATTTCTTGCTTTTTTTTAAAGTTTTTTTCTGTTTCTTTACGTGTCGGCTTGATCTCAACTGGTTTTTCTTCGTCCAATTTACAAGTTTGCATTGCACAACGCCAGAGCACGTTCAGTCCACACTGAGCGCACGTGCGTGATTCAGGACTCAATTAAAATGAACTCATTTTTATCTATGTGTTTTTATTTGAATTGCCACATTTGATTGATGGGCTCTCGTGTGTCTTTCCCTTTGCCAAGCATCTCTAATAGATGTTGGACCTGCGGCTGGCTGAGATCATCGCCATGTCATCCTCGAAACGAAGATGATTGAGGCAGATTCCAAAGTATTCACAGTCGCAACAAATTATCGCTGATTCCAAGCACGGGGAGAATAGGTTATGGGAGTCCGGATCTCCCTGGTGGACACCATTTGTATTGGAACCACACCTGAACACTGGAATAGATGTAAGGTGATGGTGCAATTTGTGTAGCAGTTGATAAGAGCTTTGATGTATCCAGGATAGACACATTGTTCCATTAGCGGATTTCACCATGCCCCTCCTGCCAACACAAACAAGCTGACGCTGAAGACAGAAAGGACCAAGAACGCAACCAAGACCTGTGGGACAACTCCTTGCAAAGACTGACACTGGACGATAGCCCAATCTTAGTAATGGACTTTGTAGACAACGAAGAATTCGAGGACTTTTAAAGTATCAAAAACATTTGTGCATAATTCCAAATTATTGAAGTAAGTCTACTTTCATCATACTTTTTCTTCTCCGTCAGCCCAACTGCAATTCCTTCCTTCATTTCTAACTGCCTACTTTCTCACCATCTCTGCACATACTTCTTCTATTTGTGCCACGGGATCTAGTGTCCCTCACGCAGCCTTCTCGATAGAAACTTCTCTTGGGCACCCTTCCCTACCAACTACAACTCTTGATATTCAGTGTACAATATCCTGCTATATTATCTTTCTAACGCCCGAGGTCCACCTTTCTCACGATGACCGTTATTCCGGCTTGCGCACCTCACGTCACTCTCCAAATTACGTCATCCCTCCCTGCATTTTCAAGTACGCCTTTTCCGCACCATTGCACACACAGATAACGATGTGCAACTTTTTCACCAACGTTCTCACGTTATGGAATATAGACTTAATCTCTGTGCCTTCTATCATACATATTCACTTGTACTTGATGCATTCTGAATATATCGAGAAAGCGTACATATGTTTCACTAAATAACAACATCAAATACCGCATTTACACTTGCATACAACACACACAATACATGGCTCCGACAAACAAACTACACATTATATCAGTAAACATCAGAAGCTTACAGCACAAACTAAAACATGTAGCAAACTTGATACATAAACATAAAACCGATTTTCTCTTCATACGAGAAACCCATATACATAACGCCATACAAGCACAACAAATCACAACCAAACTAGGACTTAGACACGTATGGTACAGTCTAGGAACACACACATGGGTGGCAATACTGCAGACCGGATAGATGGGAAGCAACACAGAGACACAGAAGGACGACTACATATAGTACAAATAAAAAGCACATACGAGTGCGACGATACCGACACTTTAATAAATGTTTATGCTCCAGTAATAAAACTTAAACAACCAAAATTCTAAGAAAATTTGTCATACACTCTAAGCCAACAGTTTAAAAAACACAAAATTATAATGGGAGGAGATTTTAATTGCATTTTACACCATCTAGACGCATCACGGGTTACAACAAGGAAAACCACCAACGACACTCTACAACTTACTTTGGATGAACACGACCTCCTAGACGTGTACAGGCGGAAATACCCCGAAAGAAAAGAGACAACACATACAGGAACAACACACCACCATTGTACATGTTATAGACTAGATAGATTCTACATACACGAAAGCTACAAAATAAACAAAATACACCATTTAGACAATAACACTTTCACAGACCACAAACCAGTGGAAATAGTAGTAAATGAAACACGCACACACAACACAACACACACCGAGGCAGCACATTGGAAATTCAACAACTCTTTACTGACTAATGAAAAATACGTTAAACACATAACACTTTTAATACAAGACTACACACAAAACACACCAACCGAAAACCTTGGGGAATATTGGGGTTTATTAAAAGGTACAATTAAAGACGGAACTCAAATAATATCCCAAACTATACAGAATAAAAGAGAAGATAAAAACGAATTATAGAGGAAGCAATAAGGCTAACAGAACTTTTATATAAAAATAGCCCCCAAATACATTTACTTCAAGAAGAGTTAGATAAATTAGAAAACCACAGACTACAAGGGGCAATGTTAAGAATAAAATGGAACGCTTTGGCACAAAAACACCTAGTAAAGAATATATAACAGTAGAACAAAACATGCAACGAGGCAGAATAATACACAAAATAAAGGGGAAAGACAGCCACACTACAACTGACACCGAACAAATAGGTCAAGAGTTAAACAAATTTTACGAACACTTGTACTCAGCGGAGAGCAGTCCAACAGAAACACGTAAAAGTTGTGAAACATTCACACGGTGCTTGAATGAGCAAGACAAACTCAAACTAAACGAACGCAAAACACTGGATGATCTACAGTGTGCTCTCAGCTCCCTTCAAAAGAGCAAGAGTCCTGGCCCTGATGGCCTGACGGCTGAGTTCTACACCACATTCTTTAACGCACTGAGCCCACTCTTCCTCAAGGTCTTACACGAGGCCTCGGACAGAGGAGAACTCCCATATAGCTTCAACCAGTGCTTTATAACTTTAATACACAAGCCAAATACTGACAAAACTGAAACAAAAAACTATAGACCAATTTTCCTACTCAACACAGATTATAAGATATTAACGAAGGCTCTAACATTAAAACTTAAACCATTAATGAAACATCTAATACATGAAGACCAACAATGCAGCTTTCAAATTAGAAACATAAATAAGCACGCACACTTCTTGAGGTACATCATTCAATATGCACACGATAAAAACATACAAACAGCAATACTATCCATAGATCAAGAAAAAGCTTTTGATAGGGTTTCACACCAATATCTACATGAAACATTACAGAGGAACAACATGGGAGAATATTTCACTAATTCGGTAAAAACCTTATATAAGAAACCAGAAAGTAAATTACTAATTAATCATACACTTACAGAAAACATACACTTAAGTAGATCAGTGAGACAAGGTTGCCCACTATCTTCACTACTATACGTATTTTCATTAGAACAAATCTTAGAGAAAATTAGGCAAGATAAAACCATTAAGGGAACTCATATACCAGGGACAGGAGAAAAAAAAATAATAGCCTAAGCAGACGACACAATATTTTTCCATCGACCCAAACATCTATACAAAAAGTCCTAGACACCTTTACAACCTTTTGCAAAAAAGCGGTACAAAATTAAATATCCTAAAATCAAAAGACATGGGAATTGGTAAGTGGAAGTATAAAACGGATTTCCCCTTTCAGTTAATACAGGTTAAAAATTTAAAAATGTACAGTATAGATTACTCGGCCAACCCATTAAACGAAAACAGAGAAATGTGGCAAAAAATTGCAGAACAAATTAAGGACAGATTAGCTCACTATAAATTTAAAGCCACAACAATTTTCGGCAGAAGCGTCATAATAAATACCTTCGGTATCCCCAAATTAATTTACGTATCAAATATCTTTAAACCCCCCCCCCTCCCCCACCCCTTTAAACGCAATCAAAGAAATTAACCAGAACATTTGACGCTTCATTTTAAAAAAAAACCAGGTATAATATCAAAACTTTAACATTAATACAAGACAAAAAGAGAGGCGGAACTGCTCTACAACACATCGAAACAAAAATTCAAGCCCTAAGAATTAAATTTATAAATGAAATAGTTTGCAAATCCAAATGAATACCCACTGGCACACTACTATGTGGGTCTTCCCACTAGCACACTACTACGTGGGTCTTCCCACTAGCACACTACTACGTGGGTCTTCCCACTAGCACACTACTATGTGGGTCTTAGACTTAGCAAATGGTGTAAAATAAATAACAATACGCCAAATTTCTTTGGGAGTCTACCCCCATTCTACAAACAATGCTTTAAACATATACAAGGGAATGAACACCTACTTAAACAAGAAACCAAAATTATATATAAACAGCTAGTGCAATCTAAAGAACCACCACTCAAAAATAGAATAAAAAATGGGTACAACTACTTTATTACAGATTATACAAACATATTTCGCAACCTACACACACTAAAAATATCACCTAAAACTAAAGAAGTATCATATAGATTCTTATTTAATATAACACTCCTTCAAAACAAAATATCATACAGAACACCAACATGTAAACTCTGTAGACAAAACTTTCCAGAGACAGAAAACACATATTCTACGAGTGTACAACCATCTCCCAAACCTTAACAACACTTAGAAAGACAATAAACAAACACACACAAAAGAAAGTTGATATGTATAAAGCAATCATGCTAAACACTATCCCCAAAACAGATAGAAACACCCAAAACAGACTATTAGCATTTTTAGCAGAATTTAAATACTTAATCTGGACATGCAGGAACAAAGCACTTTACGAACAAAGAATATACACTACACAACTTTTCAATTACATATACACACATAGACACAAAATACTGACATAAAATATTCAGACAACACGTAATTGAATGCTATATTTTCTAAATTTTTAGTTTTTTCCCCTTTCATCCTTTCCGGAGATATTTGCACACCAAAAAAATAAATAAATAAATAAATGTCTTTCCTTTTCGCAAATCTTTTCGTATGTCATTCCATATTTACATTGAAATTTTCATTTTTCAAGATTTATAAACAAGTTACGTGAATCTGTACCACACAATGAATCAATAAAAGTAATGTAAAACAAAAAAAGAACGTGCTGTAATCTAATCGAGAAGGCACGAGAGCACCAAACAACGCTGATACTCACATTCATTGACTCCAAAAACCATTTTGCTCGGTTGTAACAAGATTCGTGTGGAAATCGCTGGTCGAGCAATGAGTAGACCTCCACTACATAGAAATACTCAATAAATACTCCAGAAATTCTATGAAGGATGTACAACCGTGATCCGCCCATTGATTCAACCCATCGGCATCATGACAGGAGTACGACAGGGAGGCCCGACGTCGCCGAACCTATTCTTTGCATGCCTGGAGTCGACGATGGGGCACTCCGATTGGGACAACTATGGTATCAAAATAGATACAGACGACTGAATCACCTCAGATTCACAGACGACATCGTCCTCGTTGCAGAGGTCCCTAGAATCGTAGCGACAGAGATGCTGCGGTCACTATACCCAGAAGGCAGGCCTAGCCATGAGCCTAGGGAAAACCAGGGCTATACGCAACCGTTTCGCAGAGCCAAACCCCATACTCTTCAGTGGAACGTCCCTAGAGAATGCTGATGAATATGCCTATCTGGGAAGGCTCCTCAATATGGAGAAAAACATTCAACCTGAGATCGCAAGACAGATAGGAGCGGGTTGGGCAGCCTTTAACTCCTGCATGACAGCAACAGATGCCACAAAGGACACCAGACTACGTGCGGACATCTTCGACTCGTTAGTAATGACAGCGCTCTGCTATGGTAGCGAAACCTGATCTATAACCAAAGCAGCAGAGAACCAACTGAGAACAGCACACGCAGCTCTTGAAAGACGCCTCGTGGAAATAACTACCAAACAACAGCGGCAGAGCGAACTACACAATAGCGACATCCGGAGAATGTCACACATCAAGGATGTCTTACAGCACGTCAAGCATTCGAAACACCGCTGGGCAGGTCATATATCCAGAAGTCAAACGATGGAGTACCATAGTCACTATGTGGTACCCACTCGACAAAAAGACCCCAAAAAGACCCCAACTCGCTGGCGAGATTCACTAGACAAGCACGACACACACGACGCCACAAAAGACATAAAACTGTACCATTAGACGACACGAGCCCGCGACAGAAACGACTTGATCCTGAGTTGGGACACGCTCGCGAGGATCCTGCCGATAAAAGACAGCAGCAAACATCCGCGTTAACTGTTACACTTCTGGCGATTGCCTTTCTTCTTGTAGATATGTTCAGTTGGCGCGTCCTTCATTTCTTGTGGGACTAATCCTTCAGTCCAGATGAAGCAGAAGAGTGCACTGAGCTTCCTAGTGAGGCATATCAACCTCTGATGCTTATACCTCTGCTGGTATTGCGTCTCCACCGGCGGCTCTTCTAAGAGAAAATTCTTTGATGGCCTCGTCTGATTCATCTACAGTTTTGTGGACCAGAAAGACTTTTCAGCGCCTCGTAGAACGTTTTGTGGTCGTGGAGCACAGGGAACGCCTAGGTCCCGTCTGTCCGTCTGCTTAGCCAATGTAGTCGAGCCAGACATAAGTTCTACCAATTTCAATTACCAAGAGATATATAGACAACTTATCCACCTTCTATACCATGTCATATCTCAGGTGCCCTGTGCCTGTTCTATCTAACAAAATAATAAACTAATATACACAATTAACATCTTAAAGCCTTCATCGCTGTTGGGGTGACTGAAGTACAAAAACAATAATATAAAAACAGCATAATATTAACAACAAAATTGGAAACAATAACACAGGAACAATTAGACAGATACAAGCAATTAGAAACAATTAGATTGTTGTTTTCCAAGATTATATTATTGAATTCGGTACTCTTACTGATTTTTCTCTGGACTCCGTTTGTGATAGCTCTTCTTAAATCCGAAGTGTAATAGATAAAGAAAACCTGATCACTCTTCGCTGTAATGTAAATGACAGATTCTCGGTATAGATGACACAACAATGATCACATTAGAACGGAGAGGCCAAGAAGCAGGAGTGAATGAGCTGCAAACCAGAACCAATCAAAACCGTCTCAAACCTCCACGTGGCGAACATGGGAACAGGCTGAACTAGTCATTAGTGTAGTCTGGCCAATGGATATGGATCGCGGGGGAAAGGCAAACTTGGTTCTAAACAAGTCAGCTGAAAACTGATGTGTCGGGTCAAAAGATGCAGATATCGCAAACTAGCTGTAAACTACCACACAACATCACAATGTATTTAGAAACATTATAAAAAGAAGAGGAAGAAGAGAAAGATGAAGAAGAAGAAGAAGAAAAGAAGAAGAAGAAGACGAAAAAGAAGAAGATGTTGAAGAAAAAGACGATCAGATCAAATTGGGAAATAAAGGATTATGTACCTTGTCTATAAGAAGATTTCAACACCAGTCTCTGGACTGACCAACAGAGGACAATGACATAATCAGAAGACTTTAACACCAGTCTCTGGACTGACTAACAGAGGACAGGGACGTGACATTATCAGAAGACTTTAACACCAGTCTCTGGACTGACTAACAGAGGACAGTGACATGATCAGAAGACTTTAACACCAGTCTCTGGACTGACTAACAGAGGACAGGGACGTGACATTATCAGAAGACTTTAACACCAGTCTCTGGACTGACTAACAGAGGACAGTGACATGATCAGAAGACTTTAACACCAGTCTCTGGACTGACTAACAGAGGACAGGGACGTGACATTATCAGAAGACTTTAACACCAGTCTCTGGACTGACTAACAGAGGACAGTGACATGATCAGATGATTTTAACACCAGTCTCCAGTCTGACTAGCTTGATGAAGATGTTGAGTCGGTTACGACAGCTGAACTGATAGTTCTCTATTTGGTGAGACAGAGATGGCCAGTGGTGTATGGGAGATATTTCTATAATTGTCGTTATTGTATCATTGCAGTGTTATTGTACATATTTGGTCTAATATTTATTTGCCTTGTTTCAGTAACTGTTGTTATTATTACCAATTGTCAGCTTATTTCCGTTACTTCTTCCACTTCTAATTCTATCCACTTGTGTCGTTAGACGTCGTGGGGAGGTGTAGATTTCTTTCCTGTGCCACATTTGTCGACGATGCTATTGTTACGTATTTCTTTAGTATTTCACTTAACAGGCTATTCATCTTGTTCATGGTCTCCCTCTTGCTCTATAACTCTCTTGTCTGGTGTTGTAGATCCGCGTGGCTGGCAGATTTGCTTGCGTTCTTGCCAGGTGTCCGAACCACTTTATGTCCTGCCTTCCCACGTAATCCAAGTATGGTGTTCGTATCAACCTTCTGTCTGATTTCTTGGTTTCGCACTCTTCACTGTTTTTCTCAAACACTCTATTTCCCATTTCATGGTTTTCTTCCATGTTTCTTGGTCAGTGACCATGTCTGACACTGGTATTGTAGAGTTGGTATACACATATTATTTCTATGACTGGCTCAAGTTATGTGCTTGTCACCTGAAAATGTAGTGTTTCTTCTATTCGGCTGATTGGCATTGTCTCTGTGTTTTTTGTATTTCAGTTTTACCAATTGTCTTTACTTAGTATCTCCAGTTTTACCAATTGTCTTTGACTTACTATCTCCAGTTTTACTATTTGTCTTTGACTTACTATCTCCAGTTTCACCAATTGTCTTTGACTTACTATCTCCAGTTTTACCAATTGTCTTTGACTCACTATCTCCAGTTTTACTATTAGTCTTTGACTTACTATCTCCAGTTTCACCAATTGTCTTTGACTTACTATCTCCAGTTTTACCAATTGTCTTTGACTTACTATGTTCAGTTTTACCAATTGTCTTTGACTTACTATCTCCAGTTTCACCAATTGTCTTTGACTTACTATCTCCAGTTTTATCAATTGTCTTTGACTTACTATCTCCAGTTTCACCAATTGTCTTTGACTTACTATCTCCAGTTTCACCAATTGTCTTTGACTTACTATCTCCAGTTTTACCAATTGTCTTTGACTTACTATCTCCAGTTTTACCAATTGTCTTTGACTCACTATCTCCAGTTTTACTATTAGTCTTTGACTTACTATCTCCAGTTTCACCAATTGTCTTTGACTTACTATCTCCAGTTTTACCAATTGTCTTTGATTTACTATGTTCAGTTTTACCAATTGTCTTTGACTTACTATCTCCAGTTTCACCAATTGTCTTTGACTTACTATCTCCAGTTTTATCAATTGTCTTTGACTTACTATCTCCAGTTTCACCAATTGTCTTTGACTTACTATCTCCAGTTTCACCAATTGTCTTTGACTTACTATCTCCAGTTTCACCAATTGTCTTTGACTTACTATCTTCAGTTTTACCAATTGTCTTTGACTTACTATCTCCAGTTTCACCAATTGTCTTTGACTTACTATCTCCAGTTTCACCAATTGTCTTTGACTTACTATCTTCAGTTTTACCAATTGTCTTTGACTTACTATCTCCAGTTTCACCAATTGTCTTTGACTTACTATCTCCAGTTTTATCAATTGTCTTTGACTTACTATCTTCAGTTTTACCAATTGTCTTTGACTTACTATCTCCTGTTTTACCAAATGTTTGTTACTCAATGACTCCAGCTCTTTCTCCACTTGTTACAAATTGTCTGTGAGTCACCGACTCCGTATGTATAAACTGTCTGTGACTCTATTTCTTCACTGTTACAAATTGTCTGTGACTCACTGTTTCCATTGTTACAAATTATCTGTGACTCACTGTTTCCATTGTTACAAATTGCCTGTGACTCACTGTCTCCATTGTTACACATTGTCTGTGACTTACTGTTTCCATTGTTACAAATTGTCTGCAACTCACTGTCTCCACTCTGTTAAATTGCAAGTGACTCGCTGACTCCATTGTAACAAATTATAAATGATTCATTGTCATCATTGTTACAAAATTGTGTGATGTCACTGTCTAATTACCTACACACTGACTGTGACTCCCTGTCTCCTTACTTACAAATAGTATGATACTCATTGGCACCAAAGCAACCATTGTCTTTGGCCCACTGTCTCCAGTGTGACCACCCATTATCACGAACAACATTTCCTAACTCAGACTAACATACGTAACATTGTAAGAGATATGTTGAGGTGAGGAGACAACTCGTTTGTGGTTTTCAGGTCTTGTATTTCACTAGAATGTCGTGGATTGTGTCCCTTACATGAATCTTGTAACACTAGAATTCAGAATTGTCTGGCTATCACGATGAGGCTTGAAGCGGAGCATACAGTCCCAACTACATCTTGACCATGTACGAGTAACCTGAATTCAACAATTTAAAGTGACAGTTTTAGTTAGCAATTGGTTTACATAATGAAGTTGCTAGCCTCACGCAAAACATTTTTAGTTGGCTTGGGAGGTTACAGTGGTACTACTTTTTAAATTCGGGTACCAGTCCAGGGAATGGGAATAATATGAACTCAGGAAAAACAAACTAATAAGAAATGTGGTTCTGCGTGAGATACAGGAGAAGCGTTTCATTGAAAGCAAACAGGTATTGATGATGTTCGTTAGAGATCCATCCAATGTCGTTAGAGATACTTGCAATGTCGTTAGAGATACATCCAATGTCGTTAGAGATATTTCCAATGTCGTTAGAGATATTTCCAATGTCGTTAGAGATACATCCAATGTCGTTAGAGATACATCCAATGTCGTTAGAGATACAACCAATGTCGTTAGACATGAATTATTTTGGACACACCAGAGATAAGCAATCCGGTTTTGATGGAGGGAGTGAGGTGGGAGAGGATTGGTACTTGTTTCATGATAGAGAGCATGCTGGAGAGTGTGATGGAGGGCATGATAAAGAGCATAATATTTAAAGAAGAAAATTAGATCAAACTCAGACAACGGATACATATCTTGAAAAACACAACACACATCATTAGAGGTAGTTCTAAGGCGAATGTCATTAGAAATTACAGGTAGATCTATAGCGAATGTCATTAGAAATTACAGGTAGATCTGCAGCACACGTCATATGTAATTACACGGGGATATACAGCACACATCATTATCAATTACATTGATGTCATCAACAAGCATCATCAGAAATTACATTGATGTCATCAACAATCATCGTTAGAAAAAGTACACAGTTTTACTCTGGAGAATTACATTCACGACCCTTAGCATCTTGTCTGTGAAACCGTTTTGATGAGAGCAGAGATATGATTGACGTGTACAGCCGCTGCAGGTTCTTCTAAACCAGTATAAAGATGTTAAGTTAAGTTAAGTTATCATGCGATCAGGGTTAATGCAGTTTGGACAACAATATAGATCATCATCATGCACCATATAAAAGGTCAGGTACAGGCTTTTCCCAAAAAAACATGGTTTATTTTGAGGGAAGAAATCGATTAATCGTGAAATGAATGTGCAAAACCGAAATTGTAAAATACGTTTTCTTTTGCTATAAAAATCTATCAAGAGATGATGCCCAGAGCACTGGATTAACACGAAGAAACCAAATCAAGTATATGCATGTCTCTCGTTCGAGGTACACCCATGTCGATAGAATGTAAGCATCGCTCAATCAAAAACCAGTCAGGTTTTTCACAAAGGTATCAACACAATTCAGGTTTTTTTTATCTCAACTTTCCTTGGCTGGGATTTTTGGTGAGAAATTATTTTCCAGTTAAACAGTACTTTATTCTTGTTGTACGTTGATCACTTGATATTTGTTCCGTTGGTGGCGGTCGTTATCGTACTATTTATAGTTATATTTACTATTGCTAGTGGTTCACGAAGACATACATTATGATGTTGCTACAACTCTTAATTACGGCCTATTTCGTTTAACATAGTTTTAATTTGAAGAAATGTAGATCAGAGTTGTTTTTATTATTTTTTGTTTTCTCTTTCTTTTTCTTCTTGTTATTGTTGTTGTTTTTGTTATTGTTGTTTTTGTTGTTGCTGTTGTTGTTGTTGTTGTTCCTATTCTTCTTCTTCTTCTTCTTTTTCTTCTTCTTCTTCTCCTTTTTCTTAGTCTGTTCTCTAACTTCTTTTGCCAAGCCCTGAAATGAGTTTTTAAAAGTATCAGAATGTAGTCCAGACAACTGAATGCGTTGTGTCGTAGTTTATAGATTGACTGCAATATTTGCACCTTTCGGTCCAGCACATTCGACTTCAGCATTGAGTATTTTGGAACCGGGGTAGCCTTCCCTCTTCGATGCCTTTTCCTTTGCCAGTCTACCATGTAGCAGTCTGTTATCCAGGGTCACCACGTAGAGGTGGAGAAGGGTTTCGGCATTTCTGAGTTGCTGGCCCAACGCTAACAGTCAGGTTTGGGTCGCTGACCGCTACACCTCATGTCCTACTCAGCATCTTGATCCCTTTATTCTGTACTAAACTATTTTCACAAAACATCGTCTGGAAGAGATCAGCCGTAGATACGAAAATAAATGGATTTCTTAAATAGAAGAATGTGTATATGTGTGAGAGGTTGAAGGTCAGAGTTCAAAGCTTAATTGGTCTTTAAACAGTAACAATACTAAATGAGTATGTTGTTGCTGTTGTTGTTGTTGCTGTTGTTGCTGTTGTTGTTGTTGCTGTTGTTGCTGTTATCCCGTAGTTGCTGAGCATGCTTGCTCTTGTCAGCCAATTGCCATTCTTATATAAATACAAGTCTTCGTCAGCTGTTTCATTACTCTGTACAGTTTATTGTCAATTATTGGCAGTGCTTCTAAGAATCTTTTCTTTGGTTCCCATTTTCCTCATTTTCATCAAAAGGCATTTCTTCCATATCCTGGTATATGCCTGCTGTAGATCAATGAACTGCTAATATGCTATTTCCGTCATCTGACGTGTGAACCTAAAGAGTGGATCATCCGTGCGATGTCCACCCTGAACCCTGAGTGGTTTCTTTCATTGAGGTTATTGCTTTCCAGTATAGTCTTGTTTAGCATTCGTTCAACCAGTCTACCTAAACATGAGATGAGCGACACTGGTCTATAGCTTCCATGTGTTCTTGATTGTTTCCCTTTCTTCAGTTCGGATTTAATGGTTGCTGATAGCCAAATTAATGGTAACTGTCCTTCGTCCCATGTTCTGCCGATAAATCATAAAAGTTTCTCTTTGCCTTTGGTCCTAATTTGTTTATCATCCCGTTTTAAACTTTATCTGGTCCTAGTGCCTTATTTTTCATCAACAGTTCATGTGGATTGAAGTAATGTTTGAAGGCCGCTATGATGGTTGAATCGATGTTAAAGGATTCCTTTAAAAATGCTTAATCTGGTAGATTTCTTGGTTGTGCTTTTTTAACCCTCGAAAAATGTGGTACAAATCTCAGCTCTTTTGGTGTTTGATACTATTTCGTCTGTCAGGGGTGTTGTGTTTGACTATCTCTTGATGCATTTAAGGCTACTCAGCAGCCTTCACATATTACTCCCTGCCTTTGTTTACTCTGCTTTCTACAATTTTCTCTCCAAGTCTCCCGCTTGCTTTGTTTAGTGATATACCTTTCTTTTTCCATCCAGTTAATGTACTCTTTTTTTTGTTGTTGAAATACTTCTACCTGGCCTTTGGTCTCTTTTTAACGGCTGCAGCCAGCTCTGGGTTCCTGGCCTTTCTTCTCTCTTTAACGGCTGCAGCCAGCTCTGGGTTCCTGGCCTTTCTTCTCTCTTTGACGGCTGCAGCCAGCTCTGGGTTCCTGGTCTTTCTTCTCTCTTTCACGGCTGCAGCCAGCTCTGGGTTCCTGGCATTTCCTCTCTCTCTTTGACGGCTGCAGCCAGCTCTTGGTTCCGGTACGATTTATATTTCTTTTACCTGTCCTGTCGGATGCTTTCCTTTGCAGCTGTTAAGATGGTGGCATATATATGTTTCAAAGCTGTATTGGTGTCATCATTTTTACTTATTTGAATAAACCCAGCAACAGTTTCCTGGACATATCGATCCCAGCCAGCCTTCCTGAAATGCCATGATTGTTTGTCCAGAAAAACCCTATCCCTATGTGGGGTTTTAATCATTGTTAGGATAGGACGATGTCTTAAGTCTTTAGTGAAGTTGTTTTCTACCAAGTAAGCCATCACAAGTGTCAGACCTGGCCTGCTGGTAGTACCATGCGCTCTATCCAAAAGAGTTGGGTTTCCAGATTGTAGAGTAGTGTAAGGATGGTGCCATTACTCAGCTCTTCGATCTCCAGGCCTCTTTTATAAAACTTATGGTATCCAAGATTTTGCATATGGGCATTTAAATCTTCCACCAACACTATTTTCTTTGATACAGGCTCAAACTCAGGTAAGCACAGTAAATGTTATGTAGTTTGTATGTTATTATATCTATCATCTATAACTTTTGTGTTTAATGGTTAATATCCTCTACAGGATTGTTGGTTACAATGGCATGCATATCATTTCTGACCAGGGTCATAATGCCACGGCATTTGTTGCATTCGCACTTACGCTGCTTGTAGCCTGTCATATTAATTTGTCTCTGTGGTAGTATCGTTTCCTGGAGGAGGGCTATGTGAATGTGATGGCCATGTAGTATTTTAATCAGTACAGGAACCCTGTTTTGTACTCCGGCAATATTAAGCTGTAGAATGTTGATGTTCTCTCTCGCTGACTTCTCGCACAGAGCGGGGGCGATATTTCTGTTGCTCAGGCCTTGATAACCGAGGCGACGCCCGAGCTCGTTTGAATAATGTTCATGGTTTTCTGGCTTTGGAATGTTGGGTTATCTTGCTGCAGACTTCTTCCTCCCAAAGAGCAGGTTGGGTGTGTGTTTCTCCGTGAGGCGTAGATGTATTTGGCTTAGCCACTTCCGTCTTTTGTCATCGAAAGATTCGCTGCGCCGATGGGGCTGAAGTGGGATGCCAGGTGTGTTCACAGAGTACATTCCCCACTGGCTACAGTTGCTCTAGTTACAGATCACATTTCTTTATTCTGCGTTCAGCCCTTTCCCCGTGACTGTGTCACGTCCTGCCCCCTATCCGTTCACGACTGCCCACCCACCCCTCCACATCACCACGGCTCTTCTCTTATAATGAGATCGATTAGATTTGCCTCCCCTCCCCATCCCTAGAGTCAGAGCGCAGTGCGTTGACATGTGAAATGTCAGATCAACCGGTGCTCTCTGGGACGTAGGACTTGGCCCCGATCCTCTCTGGGTACTTCTAGCATTATGGGACATAGGACTTGACCCCGATCTTCTCTGGGTACCTCTACCATTATGGGACGTAGGACTTGACCCCGATCTTCTCTGGGTACCTCTTCCATTATGGGACATAGGACTTGATCCAGATCTTCTCTATGTACCTCTACCATTATGGGACAAAGGACTTGACCCCGATCTTCTCTGGGTACCTCTACCATTATGGGACCTAGGACTTGACCCCGATCTTCTCATGGTACCTCTACCATTATGGGACGTAGGACTTGACCCCGATCTTCTCTGGGTACATCTACCCTAATGGGATCCCTGGTAGGGTTCTCGAAGGTTAGATAAATAAAAGTTGTGTAGCTCAGCAGACGACAGATGAGATGAATATGTAACCCATGGGTGGGGTTTGGGTTTGTAACAGTCAGTGCACATTCCACTCACCGCTGGGTCCTGTGTTGTCCTTTTAATGGGCCCCAAACTTCTCCTCGCCTTAAGAGGCCCTAATTTGCTCGTCGCCTAAAGGAACCCCAAACTGCTCCTCGCCTCAAGGGACCCTAAACTGCTCCTCGCCTTAAGGGACCCTAAACTGCTACTCGTCTTAAAGGACCCCAAACTGCTCCTTGCCTTTAGGGACCCCAAACTGCTCCTCGCCTTAAGGGACCCTAACCTGCTACTCGCCTTAAGGAGTTCAAACTGCTACTCGTCTGGTTGAACCGTCAGTTACTCAGTCGTCACCAAAGGAAACTCAGTAAACAACAGTTCCACCCATGAGAAGGTGTTGCAATGGACACGTTTGTGCAGGAGAGGCCTTGTGCTAGAGGTCAGTAGCTTCCCTGGCGATCACTGCACCCTGGATGTGAGAGACTGCAGATTCGCATCAACATCCATTTGATGTAGGCGAGACCTTGAGCCCAGACCCTACATTGACCACACTAAAAGAGTATAATGACCGTTGCTCTAACGATACAATGGATGGTTAGAGAATACGATGTCGTTGGAAAAATGATATAGGCAACTTGTGAAAAGATGGAAATAACTGCAGAAAAAAGCACGGGACAGATTTTCTTGGAGACGACCAGTCCACCACTGCACGATAATGGCGAAGTAGAATTGGGAACCATGCATGGAGTATTTTTGGCAGAAATGTTCATTAAACCAACATGACTGTACCAAACTGAGCGGGCTTCTGGCTGGTGTGAATAATGGGATGTGCAACGATACACTTGTTGAAGTTCTGTACTATAGAAGGGCTAGACTATGGTCATCTGTAATCTACAGTAGGTCATGGCTAGACTGTACTATAGAAGGGCTAGACTATGGCCATCTGTAATCTACAGTAGGTCATGGCTAGACTGTACTATAGAAGGGCTAGACTATGGCCATCTGTAATCTACAGTAGGTCATGGCTAGACTGTACTATAGAAGGGCTAGACTATGGCCATCTGTAATCTACAGTAGGTCATGGCTAGACTGTACTACAGAAGGGCTAGACTATGGCCATCTGTAATCTACAGTAGGTCATGGCTAGACTGTACTATATAAGGGCTAGACTATGGCCATCTGTAATCTACAGTAGGTCATGGCTAGACTGTACTATAGAAGGGCTAGACTATGGCCATCTGTAATCTACAGTAGGTCATGGCTAGACTGTACTATAGAAGGGCTAGACTATGGCCATCTGTAATCTACAGTAGGTCATGGCTAGACTGTACTATTGTCGCTTCTTGGGGCATGCTGTCAGCGCCATTTATTTATTCTCTGTTCTGCTCCAAATGAAAGCTCCAAAACATCGCTAGAGTCGGTCTCCTTACAAGAAACCTGGCAGTGACGGATTCAACAGTAGTGGCTTTACCTGATGATGTTGATAGCCAATGCACGACCTTTTTTAGTGACTTTAACCACATGTTTGAAAGGACTCAGTGGTATCAATAAGGGTACCACCCCACCCTAAATCTCTTCTTACCTCACACTTTCAGTGTGTCAGTAGTCCTATTCTATTCACTAATGTACACATGGGTTTCTAATAATCTTCCGCCATTGATAGACACAATGATTAAACCAAATCGATTCAGTTCAAGTGCCAACTCTGCATCAAAGGTCGGCTGCAATCGATCTTCAGCTTACTTTATGTCCTGTCGAAATGTTGCAATCTGAGAGGCTTTTCCCAGTCCATCTTCTGATGTTATCCGCTCAGTTAAAACTGCCTCTTCGAATTTTCTTTCACACTACCCTCTAGTATGGTCTTCAACAAGGAGGTATGTCTTGTTATATGACCAAAATAACGTAACTGTCTAACCCTGATTTCGGTCATTAATTCCCTTTTCACCCCCAACTTTTCCAATACCTCCAAATTGTTTTCTTCTCTTTCCGAGAAATGCGGACCAATCGTCTATATACTCACATTTCCAGGGCTTCAATACTATTTTCTAACTTGTTATTTATTGTTCATATTTGTGGGCCATAAAGTAGTGATGAGTATACATAACACCTGACAATTCTGATTTTCATTTTATGATTTATCTGTTTGGATGTCAGTATGTGTCGCATGCTGCTGAATACCATCTTGGCCATACTTATTCTCTTTCTGATTGCTTTTTCTCAGCTGCCTTCTTCCGTTATTATATGACCTAGATATGAGAAACTATGTACCTGTTTAAGTAGCTGATCTTTTATTTGTATCTGCACACATGGTTTCTTGTCACTTTCCGCAAGTATCATAGTCTTTGTTTTCTTTATGTTTTTGTCTAATCCGAACTCTTGACTTTTTGTGTATATTGTTGTCACAAGCTCCTGTAATTCTATCTCACTTTTAGCCATGAAAACTGTATCATTCGCATATCGTAGGTTATTCATTATCACAATTCCGATGACAACTCCTCTATCTCTTTTAATATTTGTTCTGTGTAGATTATAAAAAGACATTATCTCACACCCTCAGACAGAACTAATAAACACACACACGATAATGGCCATACATACCTGCCCCAGACAAAACCAAAGGTCTGTGTTCAGGTCATATAGGTTCCACTTGACTGCCCCGCTTCGTGGTTCATACTTGAGACTTCTGTGTTTGACAACAAGGATTAACGTGCATTGTTGTGACGGTGGCTTGGTTTAGGGCCACTGTAGTCTTGTGTGATAGTGGTTAACGGCCGGGTGTCCATGATCAGAATGGGGATCTGTGAAGTGTCAAATGGGGGTTCACGAATATCTAGGGGCCTATAAAGAGTCAAGTAGGGCACATGATGTATGGGGATTTGTGAAAAGAGACGTGGGGAATACTATTCTGTGGAATCATCGCTGTCGTACCTACTTGGGATTGCATTTATGACTTAGAAGACTTTAGAATAACATGACTTGAGACTTGACTTGATAACCGACGACTTGGAACTCTATAGACCTAGATGGACTTGGCTGGAGTCTTGATTTGTCAAGATAAATGAAGACAAGACTTAAAAGGACTTGACTTGGAATGATACATGAAGATTTCAGACTCGACTTGCGATTTAGACTTGACTTGCGGTGTGACTTTATTTTTGTTAAGATGACATGACTCGAGTTTTGCTGATGATGACTTAAGACTTGACTCGAGTTTTCCTGATGATGGCTTAAGACTTGACTCGAGTTTTGCTGAAGATGACTTAAGACTTGACTCGAGTTTTAGGACTTGACCCGAGTTTTGCTGATGATAACTTACGACTGAACTTCTACTAGAACACATGCGTTTGCTCTGGGACTAATTATACAAAATTATAATTACAGGTTTTATTCAGCATTATAGTAACGGACTTTTTCACAACCTATGTTATCTGAGGTCTTTGTTGAGCTCTGGAGACACATAACCTTGCCAGGAATCGCTTCTTTCCTCTCCTTGAACCTCACACAAATCCGTCTCTGCTCCTACTTCGCCATCAAGACCAAACAACCAGCTGATATTTTTAACGCATGCCGGTTTATGCTGACGAGTGTTCTGCAACAACTTTCATTACCTGACTAGAACTTGTTCCAATTTATAGAACGTCTGGCGACCTGACTAGAGTTTGTTCCAACTTATAGAACATCTGGCGACCGGGATAGAGTTTGTTCCAACTTATACACCATCTGGCGACCTGGCTAAAGTTTGTTCCAACTTATACAACATCTGGCGACCTGGCTAGAGTTTGTTCCAACTTATAGACCATCTGGCGACCTGGTTAGAGTTTGTTCCAACTTATAGAATATATGGTGACCTGGCTAGAGGTTGTTTCAACTTATACAACATCTGGCGACCTGGCTAGAGTTTGTTCCAACTTATAGGACATATCGCGACCTGATTAGAGTTTGTTCCAACTTATAGAACATTTGGCGACCTGACAAGAATTTGTTCCAACTTATAGAACATATGGCGACCTGACTAGAGCTTGTTCCAACTTATAGAACTTCTAGCGAAATGGTTAGAGGTTGTTTCAACTTATAGAATATCTGGCGACAATATATCAATATGTTCCTGTTGGAATGGACGTCTCCTAGACCCCTCTGTGTCTCCGGTGTTTCTCCTTCCATCGAATCTGTAATTTACCCTGAGAACAATTCTAAAGAATCAGTTCCACAAATGGGGTGAAGATGCAGCACATTGAATGAGCTGATATTATTCAGCGTCTCATAGTTGGCTGCGTGCATTAGGGCCAGCAAACCAGAGCAGAAGTTGTATAAGTGGTCTCTCAAACGGCGTTCTGAGAGTATGTTCATGAATCGATCAGACGGGAATCAATTCAGCTTACCTAAATATGTAAAAGATCCGTAGGGCAGGAGCCCATAGGCCGCTGCATCAATAACCAAGCTACCAACCGAAACTGTATATAGAATGTAAGCACATCCAATCTGGAGACACACTGTGGAATAGCCGGTGTATAAGTTCGTGCTGAGGAAGATATAAACACGACAGAGCCTTCATGTTTTCTTCAAACCATTTGAAATGAAATTCCCAACAAGATTACAAACAAAAACAAATAAACAAAACAAAACAACATAAAACAAGAAGTTGTTTTTGTGTGAAGATACTCGTGCTTAGCTTTTCACTCTTGACAACGTTTTATTGGTAGCAGGTTACAGTGTCTCTTCTTATTTTCCGAAGTGTACTGAAGAACGTAAACATTGGTCTTCCTTGCTGTAGTGTAACGTGAGGTTTCTTAGTAGGTTCACCACGATGGGGATCACAGTGTCGGTCCTTACCTGGTTTGCCTAGCTATTGTAACACAACATTTTATCATGATACAACGATGACAACGTGAGATGGAGTCTTGGTCAGTATGTGTGTCACCTGATCCTTGTGTGAGATGTAGTCTTGGTCAGTATGTGTGTCACCTGATCCTTGTGTGAGCTGGAGTCTTGGTCAGTATGTGTGTCACCTGATCCTTGTGTGAGGTGTAGTCTTGGTCAGTATGTGTGTCACCTGATCCTTGTGTGAGGTGAAGTATTGTTTAGCATTTTGTTTACTCTTTTGTGCCCCCTGAAAAGGACGCTACGTGGCGAGTTGCAGTAGCTTTTCTTATATCCCGAGCGTGCTAATGAAGGTAGACCTAGGTCCTCCAGGTGGCTGTGATATTGTTGGATTCATCTGCGTGTCGCTCACTACTACAGGATCACGTCGATCCCTCACCTCGTTAGTCAGGCTGCCATGAAAACAGTGTATGACCCTGACTAACATGTCTGATCAGTATGCTGTGCCTGACTAGACGTTAGTCCTCCTCCCACAAGTCTAAGGAGAAGGAGGAGATGATATAGAAAGAGAAGAAGAAAATGGAGACGAAAAATAAGAAACAGAAGAAGATGAGAAAGAAGAAGAGGAGGAAGAAGAATAGGAGTAAGAGTCTCAGGAGGAGTTGGAGGTGGTGTTGGGAAAAATAGAAAAAGAATAAGAAAAGGAGACTGAGGAGGATGTGGGGGAGACAGAAGAAGAATATGATAAGGTGTGTGAGGAGGCTCAGGAAGAGAAGGAGAAAATGTAGCAAGAGAAGGAGGATATGTAGGAGGTGGTAGAGGAAAATAAGATAAAAGAATAAGTAGAAGAAGATGTAAAAGTAATACACATACAAGGTGTCCTGAACAAACCATCCCAAACGTAACAAAGCAATAATTTGATTAGCTTTAATCAGAACACATTGAACTTCCAAATAATGATGATCAAATATAGAAAATCGAACATGGAAATAAATAAAAACAAATCATTTGCTGAGTCAAAGCTGAAGGACATGTTCCAAATGACCACCTTTCAACTAGTCTTTGTCTCGGATCTATTGTACATCTCTCTCCAAACTTGCTGGTCTGTCTCAAACCATTTATTGATACAATTATATTGTCCCTTATTTCTCAACATAATTTGAGCAAACATGGAAACCTTTATTCTATGTTTGGTTGATTTTGTGTTTGTCAGTCAGTAATCTATGTACACACAGTGAGCACACTTTCCGGAAATCAAATCGATCAGAGGGATCAAGATGCTGAGCTGCGCATGATCTGCAGTGGTCAGCGACCCATAGCTGACTGCTAGTGTCAGGGAAGCGAACCAAAGCTGCCAAGACCCTTCTACAGCTCCATGCGGTGATCCTGGATAACAGGCTGCAGCAGGGCAGACTGGCTAAGGAGAATGGATCGAATATGGAATGCTAACCCGGTACAAAAAAATGCTTTCTGAAGTCGGATGTGTTGGACCGAAAGGTGAAAATATCACAGTCAAGCTGTAAACTACGACACAGTGCATTCCGTTCTCTGGACTATATTCTGCTACTTAAGAAGCCCTTTCAGTGTTTGGTAGTGGGAGATTGAGAATGAACGAAGCCACGCTAAGCCAAATCGATTATGCATTATACTGTAGACTAAACTATGCGAACACACGAATGTATTTGTTTCACTTTGATATGACCTTCATACATAGAAAGAATACTCATTAAGTTAATCCAGAACCTGGATGAAAATTAAGATCCGATTATTTCAATATCAGAAGATCTTAATGGTCTAGTTTCCATAAGACAAGGGGTACGACAGGGCTACTCGCTTGCTCCGAGTCTCTACATCGCATATTCTGAGATGATGATGGACAAGGTTAGGTTTGGTGACGACTGAGTAACTGACGGTTCAACCAGACGAGTAGCAGTTTGTGTTGAGAATTGCTCCAGGTGTAAGAGATTTTTTTTAACTTTTGAAGTGAAGCTTGAAGATACTGCACTGCAAATTGGGTCCTCGGAGATCAATTATGGTTGGGATGGATCGTGGATAGTCATCATTTGTATTTTTAGGAGGTTGTGGGTGGATTTAGTGGACATCGGAGGAGGGTGGAATTATGACTTTAATAGGTTTGGACAGAGATTGCTGGTGCCGTACTATGAGGCACAGCACAGGATAAAAGAAACGAGGAGGTCCAAGAAAACAATGGGAAGACAACATCCATGAATGGACTAACCGACGACCAATGAGGCACAAAAAGCAACCGCAGACAGAGAAAGATGGAGCAGGGTTGTGGAGGTGTCAAAAGGGGCGCCCCAACCATCTAAGGAAGTCACGGAATGCACTGAACTGAACTGAATAACGATAGATAGGCCAGCTTCAGACATTTCAGCTAAAATGAAAGACTATTCACGTCACTTCAAAAAAGAGTAATACTTCTTCTAAATGATTAAATTTATGCAAATCCAGAAACAGACTGAATTGTTTGTCTTGCTCGAAACAGATCTGGGTGTACGGAATAATAATGGCTACTGTGAAACCAATAATTTTTACAAAGCCTAATCAGGACGAGACACAAAAAGCAACCGAAGACAGAGAAAGATAGAGCAGGGTTGTGGACGTGTCAGCAGAGGTGCCCCAACGATCTCAGGAGGTCACGGGATGAATTGAACTGTGTGCCTAGAACACTCGCAGTTTTAGAAGCACTGTGGGAAATGTTAGTCCAGGGTCCAGATGCATGTAACGCGCTAGACGTTCATTCACTAACATCCTGATGAGACTGACTGTAATAATTGAGTAAGGACATCACACGAAGGTACGCCATGACTCCGGAAGTTTTACTCCAGTGGCCGAGATTGCGGGACACTACACAATTTGTTTTATTTTCTCTTTGATGGAAAAATGGGCCGAATTAGGCAACAAACTGAGTATTTAGAAATTATTCAGGATAATGAAGATTACCAGTGAGAACGTTGGACATTTCTATCTTCTTGTCTCTATCTTGGCCTTGTTACAGTTTAGCTCTGAATCTCTTATTAATAATAATAATAATGTTCGCGTAGGCATCTAAGGCCTGTTGCATCGATCAACCACTACCAAGTCCAACTACCGAGGCTTGTTCATACGTAGTGTGTCGACCGAGATCTCTATAGACTCTCCAAGTGGAGCTGACTGCTCCACTGCCGTAAGAAGAGGGCAGCGAGGAGTGTGTGTTGGACTAATGTTTGTGTCTGGCTTTCTTTGTCCGTGTTTGACTCCATGTTTTTACGCGTTCTGCCCCTGAGGTATCTGGATTGTATCCACCTTCGGGCCAGCGTGACTCTTGCTGTACTTAGAATTACTGGGTATGGAGAGGTATCGTGTAACCTCCAGTGGAGGGATGGGGGAGGATGAAGGGGGCCTCAGTCCAAGCAGGAAGGCCCTTGAGTATTTATAACCTGGACTGAATTCCTGTGAGCAGTGAACTGGGACGTTGAACGTATTATTGGACCGATTTCCCGCGGCTTAAGTCGAGAGCGCAGCTATCAGGCGCGGCCACATTACTTTTGTTTTCTCTAATTTGATCTCTGATTACTGCATTGCAATTCTGGTATTCCATCGAGCACAGCTTGTTTAGGCGGCACGACTGACGCACCAGCGCGTACAAATACAGGTGTAAAGATCATAATTAAAAAGACAAGAATGACTTCACTGACAATGAACAACATTTGAAGATCCAAATAAATCACGATTCACACGAAAGTTAAAATATTCAACGCATTGTCTCGTCTGTGCTGTTGTTGTTAAGAAGGAACGTGGAGAACAGCCAAGGCAACACAACAAAGACTCCAGTCCTTCGTTAACAGATACCCAGGATTGAAAATGGGCATTAAGTGACAGGCCATGGTGAAGAATGAAGACATGCGTTAAGGAGCCAACTTCAGACACTGGGACAAGAAATTAAGATTAGAAAATGGGGCTGGATAGAACATACGCTAAAGAAGGCTCCGTATAACATAGCCAGACAGGCTGTCACGTGGTGTCCCCAAGGAAAACGAAAGAGAGATAGACATATAAATTACACAAAGAAGATAGTGTGAGAAGAAACTACGCATAAAAGATTACACTTGGGGAAAACTGATAAAGTAGGTCAGGATCGTGTTACTTTGGCGGGATATGGTCAATGGCCTACACCAAGATCAGTGAAAGCCTTTGATTGGCTGATGCGTCCTATGACAGGTAGCAAAATGTAATCTAAACTCATCTAAAGTTTAGTAAGAAGAAGAAGAAGAAGAAGAAGAAATACAAAATTGGACACAACAAGGCAGTGAGAAGATTGAGACAAGAAATTCTTCTTTTTCTTCTTCTTTTTCTTCTTTATTTTCTTCTTCTACTCCTTTTTCTCCTTCTTCTTCTTCTTTTCTTTCTCTCTTTCTTCTTGCTCTTCTCCTTTATTGGGGATCCCAGCTTTGCCTTCCCACTGCGATCCATATAACATCTTTGCCTTCCCACTGCGATCCATATAACATCTTTGCCTTCCCACTGCGATCCATATAACATCTTTGCCTTCCCACTGCGATCCATATAACATCTTTGCCTTCCCACTGCGATCCATATAACATCTTTGCCTTCCCACTGCGATCCATATAACATCTTTGCCTTCCCACTGCGATCCATATACCAGCTTTGCCTTCCCACTGCGATCCATATAACATCTTTGCCTTCCCACTGCGATCCATATACCAGCTTTGCCTTCCCACTGCGATCCATTTACCAGCTTTGCCTTCCCACTGCGATCTATATACCAGCTTTTACTTCCTACTGCGATTCGTATGCTCTTATTCAGGATACAGCAACGCAGCCCATTTCCAGGACCGTCACTTGGAGACGGAAAAGGATCTTTGTCAGCTCTGGTTCGCTGACGATGATACAACAAGTCAGCTATGGTTCGCTGTCACTGATACAAGAAGTCAGCTATGGTTCGCTGACGCCGATACAAGAAGTCAGCTATGGTTCGCTGTCCCTTATACAAGAATTCAGCTAAGGTTCGCTGATGCCGATACAAGAAGTCAGCTATGGTTCGCTGTCCCTGATACAAGAAGTCAGCTATGGTTCGCTGACCCTGATACAAGAAGTCAGCTATGGTTCGCTGACGCCGATACAAGAAGTCAGCTAAGGTTCGCTGATGCCGATACAAGAAGTCAGCTATGGTTCGCTGTCCCTGATACAAGAAGTCAGCTATGGTTCGCTGACCCTGATACAAGAAGTCAGCTAAGGTTCGCTGACGCCGATACAAGAAGTCAGCTATGGTTCGCTGTTCCTGATACAAGAAGTCAGCTATGGTTCGCTGACACTGATACAAGAAGTCAGCTATGGTTCGCTGACCCTGATACAAGAAGTCAGCTATGAGATGCTGGCTGCTGACAACTCAATCACTTAAGATCAGAGATGAAAATAAAGTGACCTGGACATCGATAACCCATTTATCAACACAACACTTGACAATCAGAACATAGGCTAGTCAACTAAAGCATTAATTGTCCACAATAAAACACGCATTGGTGAACTCTTAAATGAACTTCCTTTTGTTGACGATCAAGCAAACATAACAACTTCAGAACTAAAATTGCGGCAACATATTTATAAGCAAGATACAACTTGAAAAAGAATACGGTATGATAATCAATGTAGAAAAAATCTGAGGTCATGAAAATATTTCACATACTTATGGAGCCCGTTATCAGCAGACAGAAGAATTACCCAACAAAGATGCAATAAGGCAGATCAGATCATTGGACAATCAACTCCAATACTTAATTGCAAGCACGTTACAATAACTAACAAAAGAGCTTTATACAACACGATTATCGTGAAAAACACAACATCCTAACAACAGAAATGAAATGCCTGCGAAAAATATTGGGCATTTCAAGGTGAAACATCATCATCAACTAGTAGGAACAACACCAGTATCAGACTACATTAAAGGACAGCTCCTAGAATGGTTTGGCCACGTAACAAGACTACCACCACACAGCGCACACCCCTCCCTCCCCGCCACAAGCAATGCTATTTAGATACAACGGATTCAAAGCCAAAGGCAGACCACGAAAAAGGTGGCTTACAGAAATATCTGAATAAGTAAATGCTACTGTGCGTGAAGAACACAGACGGGCACGTTCTAGAGATCTCATCATAACCTGACGCTGGAAGGCACACATGCGTGCTCGTTCTAGAGGTCTCATCATAACCTGACGCTGGAAGGCACACAGACATATCGTTCTAGAGATCTCATCATAACATGACGCTGGAAGGCACACAGACTGATCGTTCTAGAGGTCTCATCATAACATGACGCTGGAAGGCCCACATACGGATCGCTCTAGAGATCTCATCCTAACCTGACGCTGGAAGGCACACAGACGGATCGTTCTAGAGATCTCATCCTAACCTGGCTCTAGAACGATGGTCGATGGAGCACGGCGACAGCAGTCTTGTATCCCCGAGATAAGAAGAGACCGTTGGGAAGACCTCCAATGCGTTTGTCAGACTCCCTTGGTGTACGCTGCAACATCTGAGATGCCTCTAGAGAACCACTTACCCCACACTGGACTTCCGTGTTCCAAGACATGGTCCGATAAAGATCAAGATCAAGATCATGATTCTAGAATAATTGATTTTTAGTTCCATTTCCAATCATTTATTTACTCAGGCAAAATGTCGTTGCCATCCGTATCGGTAGAGAGAGAGAGAGATAGAGAGAGAGAGAGACAGACGGAGAGAGATAGATGGAGAGAAAGAGAGGAGAGAGATAGAGAGAGAGACAGAGAGAGAGACAGAGAGAGACAGAGATAGAGAGAGACAGAGAGACAGAGATAGAGAGAGACAGAGAGAGAGCGAGAGAGAGACAGAGAGAAGGAGATAGAGAGAGATAGAATGTAATTGTGTTGTGGAAGATTCGTTAAATCTTTAGGTGCCAGGGATTTCATAGAACAACTTAATATTATTTGGAATGGACTAACCTAAACCGTTGCTTTCCGAGTTAAAGACGATTACAAAAATGTGTACTCGATATTTGATGAAAGGAAAATGACAATGTAATTAGCTGGATGCGTGGATGCACAACATTATCGAAATTGTATTGTTGACCATGCCTTCTGTTTTCTAGCGAGATCATTATTTGGACCAAGTCTTGAGTTTCAGATTTCAATAATCTACAAAGCTTACAGAAACGACACTCAGAGTCGCATTGTTTCTGTCATAGCTCTAAAACAGTTTAGGAAAACTAGAATAGGAATTTCACTAAGCAATTCAGAATCAACAAAGAAAACTAGAATTTGAGCTTCACTAAGTCAGGAATTCAGAATCAATAAAGAAAACTAGAATATGAGCTTCACTAAGTCAGAAATTCAGAATCTTACATAAGACATCAATGAGACGTCTTGTAACGTGATTATTATTTCTAACGAGTCCATCGTGTTTTTCTTTGTTGATTCTAAATTGCTGACTTGGTGAAGTTTATATTCTAGTTTTATTTGTTGATGTCTCCTGTAAGACGTCTCATTGATGTCTCCTGTAAGACGTTTCATCGATGTCTACTGTAAAACGTCTTATTGATGTCTCCTGTAAGACGTCTCATTGATGTCCCCTATAAGACGCCTCATTGATCTCTTATGTAAGACGTCTCATTGATGTATCATGTAAGACGTTTCATTGATGTCTCCTGTAAGACGGTTCATCGATGTCTCTTGTAAGACGTCTCATTTATGTCTCATGTAAGACGTCTCATTGATGTCTCTTGTAAAACGTTTCATTGATTTCTCCTGTAAGCCATCTCATTGATGTCCCCTAAAAGACGTCTCATTGATGTCTTCTGTAAGACCTCACATTCATGTATCATGCAAGACTTCTCATTGATGCCTCATGTAAGACGTTTCATTGATGTCTCATGTAAGACGTTTCATTTTTTCCGATGTATGACGTCTCATTGATGTCTCATGTAAGACGTCTCATTGATGTATCCTGTATGTTTAGCAGAAAATGAGTTTTCTTTCCTTGGACATGATGCATCTAGGGCGTCTTCTGATAAAGGAAACTAGGTTGAGTTAGTCAAACTGATAACTAGCATTGGCAAGGATGCCAATTCACATCTTGAAAGTGGTGACCATCCCAGCTACAAGCGGTTACCATCCCAGCTACAAGTGGTGAACATACAACCTACAAGTGGTGACCATCCCAGTTACAAGTGGTGACCATCTCAGCTACAAGTGGTGACCATACAAGCTACAAATGGTGACCATCCCAGTTAAAAGTGGTGACCATACAAGCTACAAGTAATGCCCATCCCAGTTACAAGTGGTGACCATCCCAGTTACAAGTGGTGACCATCCCAGCTACAAGTGGTGACCATTCCAGCTACAAGTGGTGACCATCCCAGTTACAAGTGCCCCCAGTCAACGGTCATTTTTGAGTTTAGAAAGAGTCAAGACCTACTTACACAATTCTCAGAGTAAAAACATAATTTCTACCCTATCACTGATATCTATTGAAAAGACACTGATTTCAAAATTTAAAATAAAACCTCCGTTCTACGACGACGTAATTGATTTTTTCGCCCAGAAAACCCGACGCATAGAACTTACATTCCAGAAGTAGGATGTGGCTAACATGTTTAGATCTAGACTTAACTACATCAGTGATGGAAATTAACTGCTAAAACGTAAACCTCAGAGCGTTGTGCACGTAAAAAAAAAACAGACAACAAATGCTATGAAGTACATCAGCTTAAAAAAAAACAGAAAACACATTCTATCAAGTACATCAGCCTAAATGTCTGCTACGCTACTGTCAGATCTGCCAGCATCAGATAAGGTCTTGTTTTAATTCTTGATGAGTCTGCTCAGAGAGGTCAGAGACTCCAACTGCATAGTGGTTGGAGATTTCAACAGCCACTCGGAGAGATGGGGATACTCTGACACAGACAGCAGAGGTGACGAAGTGGAAGATTGGGAGATAGATGCAAATCTCTCCCTAATCAATAGGCCGGAGGATAGCCCTAGCTTCTATTCAAGAGCATGGCATACCACCTCGACTCCAGATTTGGCCTTCTCCACACAGGACATACACTATAAAATAGACCGCCAGGTGCTAAACCAACTGGCAGGTAGCGACCACAGGCCGATCAGGCTAACCATTGACATGGAAGTAGGCCCACAGGAAACAAAACCGCTCCCACGTTGGAATTACAAACGAGCCGACTGGGACAGATTTGCAATCCTGACAGATGGGCTGTGTGAAACCATCAACACACGAAACACCAAAATGAAGCCCATGGTAGAGAGCCTAAGCAAGGCAATAATGCAAGCCGCCACTGAAACCATCCCAAGAGGAGCTAGGAAAAACTATAAGCCCTACTGGAATGATGAGTTACAGAAAGTGGAAGATGCAGTAACAAATGCTAGGAACATGGCAGAACGAGAAAAATCCGTGGAGGCAAACATCGCCCTCAAAGCCGCCGCGGCGAAGTACAAACACACTCTCAAGCATACAGCAAGAGAAAGTTGGAAAAATAAAACGGAAAGTTTAAACCTGGACAAAGAAGGGAACAAGCTATGGAAGCTAGTTAGAGCCATGAACGACGAAACCCCGTCAAATAAACAAATTACTATCAAGCAAGGCGAGAACTTGATCACAGGTAAGAAAGCCGCAAACGCCTTTGTCGATCACTATGCCAGAGCAAACCACATCGAGGTCCCTGCAGATAAGCATACAGACATTAGCGAAGAGCTAAAGGGGCACGAAAACATAAATACGGCTCCTGAAGAGCATATGATGGCCAAACTGACAATGCGCGAAATGGAAGAGGCTATGAGAACACTAAAGAGAAGGAAATCTCCCGGAAAAGACGGGATAACAAACGAAATGCTGATGGGGCTGGGCCAAACAGCGAAGAAAAAACTACTATCAGTCCTGAACCAAAGCTGGAAAAGGGGTATTGTACCCCAGGCATGGAAAGATGCAATACTGGTACCAGTACCAAAAACAGGAAAGGACAAAACAGATCCGAATGGATACAGGCCCATAAGCCTACTGAGCTGTGTCGGCAAGCTGATGGAACGGATGATAAACACCAGACTGATGTGGCATCTGGAAGAAAAACGAATACTAATTCCACAGCAAGCCGGCTTTAGACAGCACAGATCCACTGAGGACCAGGTCATCCTCATAGCCCAGGAGATAGAAGATGCCTACCAGGCACAGAAACACACAGTAGCTGTTTGGGTGGATCTGGAAAAGGCATTTGACAAAGTCTGGAAGGATGGACTTAGAGTCAAGTTAAGAAGAAGTGATGTTTGTGGGAAGATGTACAAGTGGATCAACCACTACCTCAAACAAAGAACGGCCAGAGTCCAAGTACAAGGGCAGATGAGCAAAAAGGTGACACTCGAGCAGGGAGTACCCCAAGGGGGAGTACTGTCACCCACACTCTTCCTGGTATATATAAACGATATCACAGAGAATATACCAAGAAGAGTCCATAGCTCAATGTTTACAGACGATCTGGCTATGTGGACTTCTGAAAAGAATCTCACCATAGCAAGAAATCGGATGCAAACGGCCCTAACATCGCTGGAAGAGTGGGCGAACTCATGGCTGGTCAAAATAAACGAGGAGAAAACCACGTGCACAATATTCTCGCTCTCATTAAAACCCCAAAGTACCAAATTAAGCCTAAATGGCAAAATCCTGCAGCCAAACGACAACCCAACCTATCTGGGAGTCACATTTGATCGGCGCATGACATGGAAAAGTCAGATTGAGAGAAACCGAATGAAAGCCAGAGAAAGAATGGCGATCATGAGGAAACTTGCTGGCACAAGCTGGGGAGCAGACGAAGGCATACTAAAGAAACTGTACACTGGAAGAGTGAGACCAGTTCTCGAGTATGGCATCGCGGCATGGACAACAGCAGCGAAGGCGAACTTCGATAAAGTTAACAAACTTCAAAACCAAGCTATGAGAATCATAACAGGTGGCATGAAGTCAACGCCAATTGTAGAACTTGAAAAGATTACAAAACTGCAATCCATGACCGACAGAAGAGACTGCAGAGCCCAGCTGCAGTCAGAGAAACTCCGAAGACTGACGGACCATCCAATGTACCAGAGGCTAAACAATTTGGGAACTGGGAAACTAAAGCGGAGAAACTTTGCAGAAATAGCCAAAGCAAAGATGCACGAAGATCCCATAAACGCACTAACAACACCAAAACCCATCACTACTGTACGAAAACCTACTTGGAGGCAGGATATATTTCCAGAGGTGGTAGAAAATATACCAGGTATTGCAAACAAAAACTGCCAGACCGAAAAAGAAAGGAGAGACACTACCCTAAGCTTCATAACGAAAAGCTACCCAAGCATGGACTGGACCCATGCATACACCGACGGTTCTGTAACAAACACTACACAGAACGGAGGGGCAGGAGCATTCCTGAACCTACCAAATGGCAGAAAAATAACACTGTCATTCGCTACTGGTAAGTACACAAGCAATTTCAGAGCGGAGGCAGAGGCACTGAGGGCGGCAGTGGAAGAAATGGCAACACACAGTGAAAATGAGAGCCACATAGTCTTGCTGACAGATGCTCTCGCCGTAGTCACAGCGCTAAAAAGCCAGAAAAACACTGAGCTTAATGACTTAAGAGCAGCACTCTGCAAACTGTGCCAGCTGTCCGCACCAAAAAGGGTAGTGGTACAGTGGGTTCCGTCACACTGCAACATCCAAGGCAACGAGGAGGCAGACAGACTGGCAAAAGAAGGTGCAAGGCTACCACAAACAGATACCAGTATGACGTACGAAGAGTCAAAACGGCTTATCAAAGCCAGGTACATTACCAAATGGGAAACCGAACATACTGGTTACACCAAAAACGATGCCTATTACCAGTTGAACCGAAGAGAGCAGGTCGTTGTCTTCAGACTTCGCACTGGCCACAATAGACTGAGGTACCACCTATTTAACAAATTGAAGATAGGGTGTACCGACGAATGCCCGTGCGGTACTGGTAAAATGACAACTGAACATCTGCTGCAGAACTGCCCGACATACGGGGATCAGAGAGAGCAGATGTGGCCATTGCCAGTGGAACTGCAAGACAAGCTCTATGGTAGTGGCGAGAGTCTCAGGACGACCGCCGCTTTTTTCGAAAAAATAATGGTTGCTGTCTGACTGTGTACGCAGAAGAAGAAGAAGAAATTATGGGAACAGGACGCCATGGATCATTTTGCATGGAGGGACAACATTAAGCACGGCATACAGACAACAGAGATACTGATTGAAGATAAGATAATGACTCATTGTTGAAGAACACATGCCACACCACGCGACATAGCACAATTCTGATTTTCCGTAACAAAACAACACAGACAAGTAAAGCTCACGAACATGAACATGGCCTGTAAACCACCATTTATAAGGACTATCCACCGTACAAAAACATTACTGATTATATCAGACATGATGTCAAGGAAAGTGTTGTAAAGATATCAACTTTGTTAACTCGCTAATAATGTATTTATGGATTTATCAAATTAAACAAAAGCAGTTGCATAACAAACACTGAGGCATGTGATGCAGTGGTAGAGTTCACTGTAAGGTGTCTCAGCTGGTGTGAGGTGAAGGTGACCGGTCCACTGTCTCGCTTGTTTGTCTTACACATCCCAAGGAGATACATTTAGTCAATGATGTTAGTAATGAAATACTAGAGGCTTCATTGTCCCGAGACAGCAAATTTTATGAGACCCAGTTCGTTTACTCTTTGTCATATCTTGTCTAATAACCAAAAACGTATCCATTTACACAACGAAACCATGAAACGAACCCTGTACCTTCCCAGTAGAAGATTCTGCACTGACATTGCCATATAGGCTCTACATACATGTTCTGGAGTTTTATAATGCTGTAATTGTGTTTGCTAGTACCTTGTTATGCCTCTATGGGAACAAACCAAATTTGTATCTACTATTTATATTTGTAACAATTATTCCATTCTGGCTCAAAGATCTTATTATTTATTTTCTAGTAAGTTCTTGATGCTAGTTGTAGATAAAAGAAGTTCATAGCGAGGTCTGCAGTAAATGTGGTGTGTTTGACATATCTTTACATAATCGATATAAATTGTGTAAAAGTTGGAAGAAGTTTTGGATATTCCAATTCGAACTATTATTGACGTTGAAAGATTTCAAAACAAAGTCTGCTAAGATGTCTATATTTAGAATATTAAAGGGTTGCAACCACATAAATTAAAAACATTTAAAGGAACCAAGAGTTATCTTCTCCTGAATGTTGTAAAAAAGTCGCAAGAGAGAACCTGCCTTTGGCGTCTCCCCTCAGTCTAGGGGTAATTTAATAGCGCCTAGAAAGAGTGATCTATGGCCCTGCAGCAGATCCACATGGCTGTACATATTGCGAGTATGCACGTAGGATGTAAGGTTTTAATTTTCCACCCGACCAAATTTCTCTTGCTTGCTTTCGTCCTATTTACTTGACATATGGGGAGGAAGCAGCTCTGACCCCAATCGACCGTGTGAAAGATCGCATCTTACACTGAGCTCAACCTTGAACCTACACGGAGGCGTCTAAGTCGCGGAACGGACTAGGCAAGTGGCTGCCGAACACAAACACTAGCTGGTCCCAACAGTTGCAAATAGTAAATTTAGAGTTAACTTATATACCGCAAACGGTGGAAGACGGGTCACTTCTGGTTTCCATTATTTGTATACCGTTTTGAAAATGAATTTAATCATATACGTTCAAAACAACTAACTGTTATAACTTCCTCCAACGTAATTTGTGTCATAAATTGAATTGTATCATTACATAAAATTATAGGTACAAATTTGCGTTGATGAAATATTAAACAATTTAGTAAATTGAGTATTGATTTATTACCATCCTTTGATGTATAAAGGGAACCAAACGATGGTAGAATTCATTGGCTTTCTTTGTTGTAAGGGATACATTGCCCTTGTGATGAGGTAAACATTGGTCCTGTGAATATTGTTCACGACTAGGTCGTGTAACTGTTGTCTGTGTAATTTGATTTCCTATACTGGATGATGTGTAGGGTTTATATATAAGGTGCTTATACTAAATACATGTATTGCTTTATGTGTTGTTTGAGTATTGGATAATAACACGACGTTAGCAAAGGTATGTGTAATTTTGTTTATACATTTTCTCTAACAAATCATCTATAAAAAGTTTAATCTCACTGCAAATCTCTAAACGCTACACTGACCTTTTTCAAGCAGATAGCGTCAACTACTATCATTATAATAACATCAATCATATGGAGTCTTGCAGGTTTGCTGTTGGCTAGATAATTGTGGACGTAGTAGTCATAGTGTGACATTTGAAACACGTAGACATGAAACTATAGGTTACCTTAGTATGTATTTGTTTGTTGTTTATATAAACGTGTTTTATTACCTCAAGTTGTTACATTCGTGAATGTAAACAAACAGTTGAGACAGATTCTTACAGTACTGGTACTGACACAAACACACATTACCTTTCAAGAGAGTAAATAGTCCTTAGCGTTCACTTTTATACCTTTTGTGAGGGTGTATTTTCCTTACCGCCCCATTTTATACCTTTCGTCAGGGTCAATTTTCCTTATCATCCACTTTTATACCTTTCGAGAGGGTAAATTGTCCTTGCCGCCCCCTTTTATACCTTTTTGTGATGGTAAATTGTCCTTACCACCCACATTTATAACATTCGTGAGAGTAAATTGTCTTTACAACCTCCACTTTTTTACCTATCATATGGATATATTATCCTTACCGCTCACTTTTATACCTTTCATGGGGGTAAATTGTCCTTACCACTCACTTTTACATCTTTTGTGAGGGTAAATTGTCCTTACTACCCCCTTTATACCTTTTGTGAGCGTAAATTTTCCTTACCGCCCACTTTTATAAATTTTACGAAAATAGATTTTCCTTACGGCTCACTTCTATAACTTCCTCTAGGGTAAATTGTCCTAACGGCTCAATGTTATAACTTTCATGGTGGTAAATTGTCCTTACCACTGACTTTTATACCTTTTGAGAGGGTAAATTTTCTTACCGCCCCCTTTTATACCTATCGTGAAGGTAAATTTTCTTTACCATCCACTTTTATAACTTTCCATTGGGTAAATTGTCCTTTCCGCCAACATTTATAACCTTTCATTTGGGTAAATTGTTCTTAGCGCCCACTTTTATAACCTTTCATTTGGTTAAATTGCCCTTAACAACCACTGTGATAAATTTAGCGAAAATAAATTGTCTTTACTGCCCACTTCTATAATTGTCTTGAAAATAAATTGTTCTTACCGCCTACTTCTATAACTTTTGTTAGGGTATATTGTCCTAACCGCCCACTTTTATAACTTTCATTTATATAAATTGTCCTTACCGCCCCCTTTTCCACCTTTCGCAAAAAATAAATTGTCCTTACTGCCCACTTTTAAAACTTTTATGAGGGTAAATTGTCTACACCGCTGACTTTTATGAATTTCACTAGGGTGAAATGTTTTAGCCGCCAACTTTTACAGCTTTCGTTAAGGTAAATTGTCTTTACCGCCCACTTTAAAAACTTGTGTAAGGATAAATTGTCTTTACTGCCCACTTCTATAACTTTCATTTAAGCAAATTGTCCTCACAGCTCACTTTTAGAACTTTCATTAAACTAAATTGTCCTCACCGCCCACTTTTAAAAATTTTATTTAGGTAAATTGTTCTTACCGCCCACTTTAATAACTTTTGTGAAAGTAAATTGGTCTAACCGCCCATTTTTAAAACTTTTGTGAGAGGAAATTGTCCTTACCGCCCACTTTTATCAATTTCAATAGGGTAAATTGTCCTAACCGCATATTTTTATAACTTTCATTTGGGTAAATTGTCTTTAACGCTCACTTTTATGACTTTCAATTGGGTAAATTGTCCTTACTGCCCTCATTTATAACCTCTAATTTAGGTAAAATTTCCTTACCACCCACATTGATACACTTTCATTTGGGTAAATTGTTCTTACCGCCCACATTTATAACTTTTCATTTGGGTAAATTGTACTTATTGCCTACATTTATAACTTTCATTTCGCTAAATTGATCTTACCGCTCACTTTTTTAATTACTAGAGGGTAAATTGTCCTTACCACAGACTTTTATAATTTCATGAGGGTAAATTGTCCTTACTGCTGATTTTTATAATTTCATGAGGGTAAATTGTCCTTACCACTGACTTTTATAATTTCATGGGTGTAAATTGTCCTAACCACCCACTTGTATAACTTTCATTTTGGTAAATTGTCTATTTCACCCATTTTCATGACTTTCATTTGGGAAAATTCGACTTTACCGCCCACTTTTATGACTTTCAATTGGGTAAATTGTCCTTACCGCCCACATTTATAACCTTTTATTTGGGTAAATTGTCCTTACCGCCCACATTTATAACTTTCATTTCGCTAAATTGTCCTTACCGCCTCCATTTATAACCTTCAATTTGGGTAAATTGTCTGTACCGTCCACTAGCATAACTTTCATTTCGCTAAATTGTCCTTACCGCCCACTTGTATAACTTTCATTTCGCTAAATTGTCCTTACCACCCACGTTTATAATTTTGTGAAGATAAATTGTCCTTACCGCTTACTTTTATAATTACTAGAGGGTAAATTGTCCTTACCGCCCACTTGTATAACTTTCATTTGGCTAAATTGTCCTTACCACCCACTTCTATAACATTTGCTAAAAAAATTTTTTTAACAACGCACTTTTAAAACTTTTGTTAAGATAAATTGTCCTCACTGCTCACTTTTAGAACTTTTGTTTTGGTAAATTGTCCTCACTGCTCACTTTTAGAACTTTTGTTCTGGCAAATTGTCCTCACTGCTAACATTTATAACTTTTTTGAGTGCTCGGCGTTCAACAGTGTTAGTAAAATGTTTCTTCCTCAGACGTCAGATCAATGGATCACTTTGTATGGCAGTAAACAACTATCATGTGCAGATACCATTACATGGCATTTGGTAGAAGGCCAAGAGCCCCTGATGCTTCTGGATCGGTAACAATGTAGGGTCAAGCAAAACATACTGATCGGACATGTTAGTCAAGGTTAGGTAAATAACAATAAAAAAATAAGAAATGGTTAGAAACAGGCTTACTTTCAAATGAGCCAGTCGATGCTTCAGATTGGATCCACTACTAGGGGATTACATGTATACATTTTGATTCGCCTTATTATTTTATAGGTCTAGCGATATTGTGAGCTTAATATCTGAGTAGCAACATGTCACTTTGCCGCTTTGTGCAATCACAATAAAAACACACATGATACTCTGTACAAGCAACATCTTACCTCTAACCCACTGTATGACCGGGGTACTACAGTAAACATCCCGAGTGGCCAGCATGGGTCTGTAAATAACAAGGACAAGAATAGCACCACTGCCCCAGAGAGTATGTCGAAAGAAGGGAGTACCTGTATATGACATGGCATAACACAGGTCATGGTTAGGTGGTTTGTTAAGAGCAGCAAAGATGGCGCCTAACAGGCTTAGGGTTAATTTTGCTCTAGTGTTTAGAGTCTATTAAGATGGACCTGCACATTCTGTTAACCACACTCCGCGACGCTTGTCCCAATGCAGTAGAGCAATAAGATTTTATGGTTTTTATTTCCCGCTTCAATGGCGCATTTTGCATTTGCATGTGTCATTATCTTGCAATGAGGTTTTGTGCAAAATGCAACCAGAGCAAAAAGCAATCAACTGCATATCTTAATATATTTGTACATGTTATTTAAAATAATATACACGCAGACATACGTACACGCGTATACACACACACACACACACACATACATCCACACATGCATCACAGTTCCAGGCAACACGGAAACATCTCTGTCTAAAAACATATATCTTCATCCCTACATCGCTTCAGCATACGCCTGCATACACTTTTCCATACATTACCGACTCTCCCACACACATGGGTACTCATGCATACACATTTATCCACATGTACAGGCATGCACCCTATTTACATCAATATTTTCATCCTAGTACCCGTGTATTCACTTACAACCACCATACATTCTCGTTCACACTCACTGGTTCAAAAAATCCATATATATCTATCCTTTACTCCCAGGCAGTCCGTTGGTCCTGCCCAGAATATTCACAGATCGTGAAACACCTGGGCAAAGAACCTACTCATTCCCATAAAAAAAAATATAGAAAACTGCCTGGTGTGCCCGTGGTAGAGAGCTCTACACCGACAGGTCCATACTAAGTATCTGAACTCTGCCGGTATTGTTAGGAGTTTGTTTTGTGTGTCTCTATCTGTCCATGGAAGTGTATGAAGCATTATGGCCCTAAACATGTCTACTTTTATTTTAGTAAATTTGCTCATTGTTTATCTAATTTTATCTAGTGTTGTGCTGACTACTTCACAAAAATAGAATAAATGATTTTCTGTTTCTTGTATGTTTCTGTTGCAAAGATGGCATTTTTGTGTTACGTGTCCTAGCTGGGTTTGAGTTTGTTTACGTATTGGTGTTGTTCCGAAAATTAGTCTGTAAGTAACTTCTTTAATGTGTGGTGATACTTTTAGGTTGTGTAGATTGCAAAAGTTATGTGTGTAATTAGTTATAAAATACCCGTATCGTCGTTTAATCCTATCTTTAAGTGGGGGTTCCTGAAATAATATTAGTTTTTTGTAAATCGTGTCTGGTTTTTGTGTGAGTAATGTTTCGTTTACTGTAATGTGTCTAATGCATTGTTTGCAAAACATGGGTATATTTTTAAAGCAGTGTTGGATATTGTTATTTAACATACATAATTTGATTATCCTTAGTCCTAAATAATAAAGGGATAGTGGGTATTCATTAGGGTATTTTATGATTTCTTGTACAAATTTGATTCTTAGTGATTGAATTTTAATTGTTGTGTCTTGTAGGGCGATCCCACCTCGATTTTTTTCCTACGTTAATGTTTTAGATTGGATATTATGTACTGTGTTGTGGAATATCTTCTTCTTCTTCGTACGCAGTCAGACAGTAACCATTATTTTTTTCGAAAAAAGCGGCGGTCATCCTGAGGCTGTCGCCACTGCCCTAGAGCTTGTCTTGCAGTTCCACTGGTGATGGACACATCTGCTCTCTCTGATCCTCGTATGTCGGGCAGTTCTGCAGCAGATGTTCAGCGGTCATTTTACCTATACCGCACGGGCATTCGTCGGTACCACCTATCTTCAATTTGTTGAATAGGTGGTACCTCAGTCTATTGTGGCCAGTGCGAAGTCTGAAGACAACGACCTGCTCTCTTCGGTTCAACTGGTAATAGGCATCGTTTTTGGTGTAACCAGTATGTTCGGTTTCCCATTTGGTCATGTATCTGGCTTTGATAAGCCGTTTTGACTCTTCGTACGTCATACTAGTATCTGTTTATAGTAGTCTTGCACCTTCTTTTGCCAGTCTGTCTGCCTCCTCGTTGCCTTGGATGTTGCAGTGTGATGGGACCCACTGTACCACTACCCTTTTTGGTGCGGACTGCTGGCACAGTTTGCAGAGTGCTGCTCTTAAGTCATGAAGCTCAGTGTTTTTCTGGCTTGTTAGCGCTGTGACTACGGCGAGAGCATCTGTAAGCAGGACTATATGGCTTTCATTTTCTTTGTGTGTCACCATTTCTTCCACTGCCGCCCTCAGTGCCTCTGCCTCCGCTCTGAAATTGCTTGTGTACTTACCAGTAGCGAATGACAGTGTTATTTGTCTGCCATTTGGTAGGTTCAGGAATGGTCCTGCCCCTCCGTTCTGTGTTGTGTTTGTTACAGAACCGTCGGTGTATGCATGGGTCCAGTCCATGCTTGGGTAGCGTTTCGATATGTTGCGGAATATGAAACTTCTAACTGCTTTATGTATTTCTTTGATTGTTGTTAGGGGTGGGCATAATATGTTTGCGACATATATTAGTTTTGGTATTATAACTGAGTTAACTATTATACTGCGCCTAAATATTGTTGTAATTTTGTATTCAAATTTTTTGAGGATGTTTTTATTATTTACAGTAATTTTCTCCCATATTTCTTTATTATGGTCAAGTGGATTTGCAGAGTATATTATTCCATATATTTTTATTTTATTTGCTTGATTTAGGTGAAAGGGAAAATCGAATTTATTTATCCACTTGCCAATCCCCATTATGGATGATTTGGGGATATTAATTTTGGATCCGCTTTCTGTGCCGAATTGTGTGAAGGTGTTTAGGATAGTTTGGATTGACCTACTATTAGATGGAAAGAAAGCGGTTTCGTCCGCGTAAGCCATTAATTTTTGTTCCCCAGACCCCGGTACATGAGTCCCTACTATTGTTGGGTCCTGTCTAATCTTCTCTAGTAGGGGCTCCAAGACTAGGGTATAGAGTGTTGGGGACAGCGGTCATCCTTGCCTAACTGATCTTGTTAGGGGGAAACTATCTGTTAAATGATGATTAATCATTATTTTGCTTTCGGGTCTCTTATATATTATTTTTATTCATTTGGTGGGGTATTCCCCAAGGTTATTTTTATTTAATATTTCGTGGAGAAAAGAATGTGAGACTCTGTCGAAAGCTTTTTCTTGATCGATTGAGAAAATGGCAGATTGGCTGTTTTTGTCGTTAGTAAATTGTATAAGGTCTCGTAGAAAGTGTGCATTTTTACTGATTTTCCTATCCTTTACGCTACATTGTTGGTCTTTATGTACTAGATGTTGCATAAAGGGTCTAATCTTTAGTGTGAGGGCTTTGGTCAGAATTTTGTAGTCTACGTTCAGGAGAGAAATTGGTCTGTACTTTTTGGCCTCTAGCTTGTCACTGTCCGGTTTAGAGATCAGTGTAATGTAAGCTTCATTAAGGCTATTTGGCATTTCGCCTGTTTCAAATGATTCATTTAAAAATTTTAAAAGGGTTGGCCCAATACTGTCGAAGAAGGTTACGTAGAATTCTACGGTCAAGCCGTCAGAGCCTGGGCTTTTGTTTTTCTGAAAGAAGTTGAGTGAGTTTTTTAAGTCAATTAAGGACAGGGGTGTACAGTAGAGCAATAAGCTGCTCGAGTCTAGCCCGTTAAGCAGGAAATCCTCATCCCGGCTACATCCAGCTCAATCCAGAGCTAGGACATACACCTGGACATCTGCCCATGTAGAAGCACAGGTCGACTAAGACGAAGACTACAGTAAACACGACCAACTTATACAAATATTTCTTTTATTTGCAGGTTGTCTACTTTTGACACCACACGAAACACAAGACCTCACCACTAATAGAGTCGTCCATGTGGTCACCCTTGGAACAACTGCCTGAAACATTTCGCCTCTGCTCCATCTGTCGTCCACGTTAGCGGGTCATCTTTCGTCTCGGCACAGCCCCCATGACAGCAGTACACAGTTTCCAGTCATGTCCATCATATACCGACAAAAGAAGTAGCATTTGGCAGCAGCCAGTGTCCTTCCCCGAGACGCTGTACGGAAGTGCACGGACCCTCAAGTCGACTGCTGCCTTTGTTAGAGTCATTGAAGTCGAGGTCTGAAGACAAACGAGGACGATCTATCTTCTTGTCTTTATTGACTCAGCTGGAGCACAACAGTACCAACACGGTCGACCTTCATCAAGAAGCCTGCGGCAAAGAACTGTGCATGCTCGTCCAGTAGGGGTTTCTGTAACAATGTGCTTGCATGATGAGTTTGCTAGTCTCAAGCACAACTCTCTTCAGTCACGCCTTTCAATGCATGCATGAAGTCCAATCAACCAAAGCAAGATCCCGCCTCTCCATTTGTTGAAACACAGGTCCAGCACTGTATTTGGCTTCCCATTACGAGCTATTAGAAAATACATGTTCTAGTAATTTGCAGTACTGTAGCAATAATTGACACATTAATGCACAACCTTTAGTGGCATCTTACAACATGTCATCATCATGTAGCATGTCCTTTATAGAACGTCGCTCCCATAACAGTCTGTCTGAAAGCAACTCGTTCCCTTGCTAGAACTCTAGCCTCCGCCACAGTCATACCAAGACATTCCTGGATATCTTGGTGCCATCGTCCTTTTCGTCTACCCCTTCCTCTTTTACCTGGTACCATAACTTCCAACACTGTTCTCTTGAGACTTGTGTGTCTTGATCTTCTTCATCTTCTTCTTCTTCGTACGCTGTCAGACGACAGCTTGAATTTGTTCGAAGAAAGCAGCAGTCGTCCTAAGGTTGTCGACACTGCCATAGAGTTTGTCTAGTGTTGGCACTGGTGATGGCCACGTGTGCTTTCTCTGGTCCTCATATGTCTGGCAATTTTGCAGCAGATGTTCAGTGGTCATTTTCCCTGTAGCACCTATCTTCAGTTTATTGAATAGATGGAACCTCGGTCTATTGTGACCTGTACGGAGTCTGAAGACCGCCACCTGCTCTCTTCTCATCAACTGGTAATAAGCATCATTAGGTGTGTAGCCAGTATGCTCTGTTTCCCATTTGTACCTGGCCCTAATAAGCCTTTTGGACTCTTCGTAGGTCACACTAGAATCAGGTTGTTGCAACCTTGCACCTTCTTTTGCTAGCCTGCCTCCTCGTTGCCTTGAATGTTACCCACTGTACTACTACTTTATTGGGTGTGGACTGCTGGCATAGTTAACAGAGTTCTGCTCTTAAGTCATTAAGTTCTGTATGTTTTTGGCTTTTTAATGCAGTAACCACGGACATGACATCTGTAAACATGACTATCTGGCTTTCGTGTGTCTTGATCTGACCAAAGTATTTGTATTTTCTAACAACAACAACAACATGTAATGAATGAAATAATTTGTCATATTGTCTTCATCACCCAGGAGAAATAAATACATCGCCTGCCGAAACATTTGTTGTCCTTGACTTACTGTGGCAGTATTCAGCAACGGTTATATTCTGTCATTCCCAATAAGGGGCCCCGGGATCCAATGGGGGTGGGGGGATGCTATCTTATTGACAGATGTTAAACAAGCAACGACAACGATAGTATTGATATCAATTTGTATTGTATGTCATCATCATCTGGTTGATCTGTCCCAAGACTGGTTGTAGGGTTGTCTGATTATGTCTCTCCATTTGACTCTATCCTGTAGTTGATCAGTCCTAAGACTGGTTGTTAGGTTGTGTGATTATGTCTCTCCATTTGACCATATCGTCTAGTTTACCAGTCCTAAGGCTGGTTGTAAGGTTGTCTGAGTATTTCTCACCATTTGACCCTATCCTCTGTAGTTCTCTTCATTCCAGCGAAGTTTGTACTTTAATGTCCCTGCTTGCCTGAGATCTAAAGGTGAGTCTTGGTCGCCCCGGTCCTCTCTTCCCTTCAATCTTGCCCTCTAGTATCTTATCTAAAATATTTTCTTGTCTCATATTGTGGCTCAGCCAACTCAACCAACGTTTTTGTACAAAACGGAATATTTGCTTTTGTGCGCCCACTTCAGTGAGTACATTCTATCATTACATCTTCTCTCTTTCCAACTAGCGCTTTCCATTAACTTTGACTTTCTATTACAACTCCGCATAACCTTGTCCATCATCATCTCAGATTATGCGCTGTAGAGACTCGGTGCAAGCGAGTAGTCCTGTCGTACCCCATGTCTTATGGAAACTGCACCATTGAGACGTTCTGATATTGAAATAATCGGCTCTTAATTTTGATCCAGGTTCTGGATTAACTTAATGAGTGTTCTTTATATGTATGAAGGTCATATCAAAGTGCTCATAAGTGGCGGAGGAGCTACCATGGCTTGCTAACAAAACATGTCTGTGTTCAGATCTCTGGGGTCGTAAACTTATGGGATGTGAGCCCATTAAAAATACGTGCTCAATATGGATTCACCAGGCTGTAAGGTGCAAAACACAGAACAAAGTACTCCGTCTTAGGAGACACGGTGAAGGGGGAAACAAATATGTGACCTTGCAGTTTTGTCTCTAGTATTTCATTGTTTTTTAAAAAAATATTTGATTAGGTAAGTCAGTAAGTAGGTCACACACTAAATTGGGATATCTGTCAAATGTAGTTGCTGGTTTCTAAATGTGTCAATGGGGACTACGGGGCCACAACATCTAGTTTTGTGATTACTTAGGTAACAGACAGTAGTGGGCAGCAACATCCAGTTTTTTGTATTACTTAGGTAACATACACTAGGGACAGCAACATCCAGTTTTGTTATTACTTAGGTAACAGACACTAGGGGGTAGCAACATCCAGTTTTGTGATTATTTAGGTAACAGACGCTCGGGGGTAGCAACATCCAGTTTTGTGATTATGTAGGTAACAGACACTAGGGGTCAGCAACATCCAGTTTCGTGATTACTTAGGTAACAGACACTAGAGGGCAGCAACATCCAGTTTGTGATTACTTAGGTAACACACACTAGGGATCAGCAACATCCAGTTTTGTGATTACCTAGGTAACAGACACTAGGGGGCTGCAATATCCAGCTTTGTGATTACTTAGGTAACATACACTAGGGACAGCAACATCCAGTTTTGTGATTACTTAGGTAACAGTCACTATTGGGCAGCAACCTCCAGTTTTGTGATTACTTAGGTAACAGACATTAGGGGACCGCAACATCCAGTTTTATGATTTCTTAGGTAACAGAAACTAGGGGGCAGGAACATCAGGTTTTGTAATTACTTAGGTAAGACACTAGGGGGCAGAAACATCCCGTTTTGTGATTACTTAGGTAAGGCAATAGCGGACCGCAACATCCAATTTTGTGATTACTTAGGTAAGGCACTAGGGTACCGCAACATCCAGTTTTGTGATTTCTTAGGTAACAGACATTAGGGGACCGCAACATCCAGTTTTGTGATTACTTAGGTAACAGACACTAGGGGACCGCAACATCCAGTTTTGTGATTACTTAGGTAACAGAAGCTAGGTGTCGCATGTACGTGCGCAGTACATAAACACAATGTCATCCATACTCACAGAGTGAACATCAATAATAGCACCCTGTAGTGTAGTTGGTTTTATTTTGTGGGTGGTGGGTGGGGGCTGTCGAGGACTTCTAAGGATATTGAAAAGGAAATGATTTCTGACTGTCGATAAATTCCCAAAATGGCGCGACATCATTGTTGATTAAGCTTGACCTGGTCGTCCCTTTCAGATTCCAATAGAGGGATCTGTGCGGCTGGTGTGGTAGAACTAACAGGCCAGTAATGATAAACATTGTAGCAAATGTAACATAGGGATCTGTGCCGCGGGTGTGCGAGAACTAACAGACCAGTAGTGATAGCCAGTGTAGCAAATGTAATAGTGTTCGCATAGTTTAGTCTACATTATAATGCATGATCGATTGAATTTCCTGAAAGTGTGCTCACTTTTAATACGCAGATTAGTGACTGTAAATACAAAATGAACCGAACGGGATCTTTTCCTTGCGATGATAAAGAGACGGAATACGTGTATCAATGTTTGCGCAAATTATGTGGAGAAATAAGGTACAATATAATTGCATCAATATATGATTTTCAAACTCGTATATCATTTTATTGAATGTATCCAGTTGTGACATATTTACTGACGTGCTCTCATAGAACGGAGAACATGTTCTCTAACACTGTCAACTCGTTAAGAGGAGCAGAATGATAGCATGGTCCTTCTGAATCCATCTGAGGAACAAACTGTACGGGGATCACTGACGCCTGAGACAGACCAGCAAGTTTGGAGAGAGATGTACAGTAGACCTGAGACAGACCAGCAAGTTTGGAGATAGATGCACAGTAGACCTGAGACAGACCACCAAGTTTGGAGAGAGATGTACAGTAGACCTGAGACAGACCACCAAGTTTGGAGAGAGATGTACAGTAGACCTGAGACAGACCACCAAGTTTGGTGAGAGATGTACAGTAGACCCTGAGACAGACCACCAAGTTTGGAGAGAGATGTACAGTAGACCTGAGACCGACCACCAAGTTTGGAGAGAGATGTACAGTAGAACTGAGACAGACAACCACGTTTGGAGAGAGATGTACAGTAAACCTGAGACAAACTAATTGAAATGTGATAATTTGGAACATGTTCTTCACCTTTGACTCAGCAAATTATTTGTTCATATTTATTTCCATGTTCGATTTTCAATATTTGATCATCTTTATTTGGAAGTTACTGATGTGTTCTGATAAAAGCAAATAAAATTATTTCTTTGTTACGTTTGGGATAGTTTGTTCTGGCCATCTTGTATGTGTGCGGCCGACTTTTTATTCTTCTTCTCCTTCTTCTCGTCAACTTCTTTGTTACTCATTGAAAACCCCATTGAAGTAGGAAACACATTCGAAGTATTGATGCCGGCACACGAGCATATGTCTTTCAATGAACTGGCAACACAGACGAGAGGTGTGTTACTCGATGCAACACGGGATCTGATCCCTAGGAAATGTATCAGAAGCAGAACTAAATCACATAAGGTGTTCTACAACAAAGAGGGAAGAAGAAACCGAAAACAAACATGTATTTACCACAATAGCGATGAATGCAGAGATTGCACTACAGAAATCAGAAGAAAGATCAGGAAAGACAAGAAACAATTCATAACAAACAATTGCAACAAAATCGAAGAATTCCAACAACATGGGAAAAAAAGAAACCTTCAAAGAAATCGGAAAACTGAGGAGAGAATCCCAACAATCACTACAGGCAATCAATGACAAGAATAGTGATGTGAGGACTGAGAACAAAGAAATTCTAGAAATATGGAAGGAATACTGAATAGAGAGCCAGAACCCACATTGGACGAGGTACGTGCAGCAATCAAAGAGATGAATAAAGGAAAGACTCCAGGATGTGACGACATAACAGCAGAACTAATACAGGCAGAAGGAGACGCATGCATACACATAAACCAAGCATTAGGCACAACAAATTTGGTACAGTTCAGAATGGTCTGCAGAATGGAGAAGATCAGTGTATATTCCGGTACCAAAGAAAGGGAACCTAAAATGATGCACTAACTAGCGAACTGTTGCCCTAATAAGCCACATCATCAAGATATTATTACGTATTATCATGAAGGGACTAGAAAAGAAAGTGGAAATTGAAATATATGAAACACAGGCAGGATTCAAACAAAGCAGAAGCACAAGAGATCACATCTTTAATTTGAGAAACAGCTTTGAAAAATGCAGAGAACACATTACTGACCTAAATACACGCTTCCTAGATTACACCAAAGCGTTTGACTGTGTACAACATCAGCAACTGTGGCAAATAATGAAATACATAGGCTTCGTTACACATGGAAAACATCTAATAGAAACACATGGCAGTGCCTAACAAGCCCCTGGGAGAATTAACGAACGCACCTCAGATTGGTTTGAGACCCTTAAAGGTGATAGGAAGGGATGCATCCTTTTCCAATATTTATTCAACATGTACGAGGAGAATATCAAGCGAAAGGTAAAAATAGATAAAAGTTATATGATACTGTCATGATACGCTCCACATATGGACACTTGTCATCTGTCCAAATCCTCATTTTGTTGTAAACATGACCCTTTAGTCTGTTATGCCCAGTTCTCAGTCTGAAGATGATGACTTGCTCTTCTCTAGTTAAGTTAAAGTAGCTGTCCTCTTTTCGGAAGTCGAGGTATTGATCAGCCCATTTTACCCTAAAGTTGGCTTTAATTATGGTCTTGGCCTCATTATATGTGATACTCAGGTCTGTTTGTGGGGATGCTCCTCCACACTCTGCTAGTTTGTCTGCAGCTTCATTGCCTTTAATATTGCAGTCGGATGGGATCCACTGTATGACCAATCTTGGGTGTTCTGCTGAGAGCTGTGTCAGGGAGAACATACATTGCTCGAGATCTTCATCTTTGTGTTGCTTTAGCGCTGCTAATACTGACGCGGCATCAGTCAAGAATTCTATGTTTTCTTGGTGGATATCTTTATCTTGGATTACAAGCTCAGCTGCGGCGTTCAGTGCCTCTGCTTCTGCACAGAAATTATTGGAATATGTTCCCGCTGTTAATACTCGAATTTGTTCTTCTCCATTCCTTAGTTTGCAATAGAACTCTCCACCTCCATTGGATGTGGCTTTGTTAGATGAGCCATCTGTATATACGTGTATCCATGTTTCTGGTGGGTATACTCTCCTAAGATATTTTTATGTAACAAATTTCCTTTTTTCCTATAAAAATGCTAAGGTCTGTACAATCTCAGGGGACTTATCTTTTTTCCATGGTTGAATTTAGAATGTTTGTTTCAGATCTCTAAACACTGCCTGTCTTATGATTTGGTCTGCTCTTGTAAGTTCTTTAGTTTTTGATATGAAGTGGTTTCTCTTTAATCTCCCTCTTCCCATGCGATTTATTCTGTCATATATTTGGTGATCAGGCATTCGTTTGAAATTATCCCCCTGTTGGATTGTTTTGTTTTTTATCTCTGCGCGTCTCAATACTTTCAATTCATTTGATGTTCTCCATTGCATTTAGTGGTGTTGTTCTCATAGCTGAAGTGATGATTGTATACCTTGATTTTGAGTAGTTCTTTTTTGTTGAAAGTTATTCTTTGTTGCTGTGGACCATGCTACTATCCCGTATTCTAGCACTGGTCTCACATAACCTGTGTACAGCTTCTTTAGGGTACCCGTGTCAGCTCCCCATGTTGAGCCTGATATCTTTCTCATTATGGCCATTCTGTTCTAAGCTTTTTTGGTGGCTTTCTTTATTTGGTTTTTAAATGTCAATCTTGGGTCGATTGTTATTTCCAGATAAGTTGGACTTATGTCAAGGGGGAGAGTCTGGCCATTTACATTTAGTCTATTTTTTGTGTGATTGGGAGATAGAGAGAAGATTGTCTACGTGATTTTGGATTCGTTATAGCGATTTGCCAGTTTTTTGTTCCGCCTCTATTGTATTTAGGGCCTCTTGCATTTGGTTTCTAGCTATAGGTGTAGATTCTTCGGATGTCCATAGTGCCAGGTCATCTGCATATAGTGCACTGTGTACTCTTTTAGGGATTTCTGGGATTATATCATTGATATATATGAGGAAAAGCATGGGCGAGAGTATTCCACTTTCATCTTTTTGCTGATGTGTCCTTGGAGTTTCCCCCTTGCTGTCCTGTTATCTAGGTAATCACTGATCCACTTATACATGTTGTTGGTTACACACATTTGCAGTAGTTTGAGTTTTAACCTGCTTTTCCATAATTAATCAAATGCTTTTTCTAGGTCTATCTAGACTGCCAGTGTTTTTTTTCTTCTTGAAATGCATCTACCATCGCCAACGAGATATATGTCACCTGATATGTCACCTGATCTTCGGTTGATCTGTTTCTACGAAAACCTTCTTGCTGGGAGGATAAGTAAATTATTTGATTCCATATGCCAGGTTATTCTAGTGTTAACTATTCATTCCATTAGTTTACCCACACAGCTGAGTAGACTAATAGGTCTGTAACTGCCTGGCTTCATGTTGTCTTTCCCATTTTTAAGGATGGGGATAGTCCTTGCCTCCTTCCACACTGTGGGGACAGTTCCTTGTTTCCAGCTTGTGTTAAAGATGTGTAGCAGTTTGTTCTTTGCTATTTCTCTCGTGCTAGAGAGCATTTCATTACTTATGGCATCCTTTCCTGGGGCTTTTCTTTTCTTGAGTTTAGTAATTGGTGACTCCAGTTCTGCCTTGGTGATTTTTACTATCAGATGTTTTTCAGGTACTCACATTGAGTGCCCCATGTGGTTTATTTCTTTCGTAACATACTTTTTCATGTCTGTTGGTATTTTATTTCTACTAGTTTCTGCGTAATTTTGGATTAGAGCATCCGCAGCTTTTTTCCCAGTTAGTACTTTCCTTTATTTTCAATTGCAATTTTTAGCTTGTAGCTGTTTTCATCACTCAAGGCCTTTGCTAGTTTTCAGAGCTTCTTGTTCTCTCTATCAAAGTTGAGGGTTTCTGTATGCCCATGCGAAGCTGTTCCTGCAATAGTTGACTGTTTTTCTGTATCTTGCAGCAGCTGCATTGAGTGCGATGTGGTTTTCCTGATTCGGTCAATTTCCACTTTGTCTCTTGCCTCTTTTAGGTAGTCCCATATGTTGGACTTCATTTGACCAATACGGTTTGTGGTCCCATCTGTTGGTGACCAATACGGTTTGTGGTCCCATCTGTTGGTGACCAATACGGTTTGTGGTCCCATCTGTTTCACTTCAGGTGATCAATACGGTTTGTGTTCCCATCTGTTTGTGACCGTACGGTTTGTGGTCCCATTTGTTGGACTTCAGGTAACCAATACGGTTTGTGGTCCCATCTGTTGGACTTCAGGTTACCAATACGGTTTGTGGTCCCATCTGTTGGACTTCAGGTTACCAATACGGTTTGTTTTTCTTGGACTTTATAACTGAAGAAATCACAAAGTTTACCTTCTCATACTTCTTTGTATTCTCTGAGTTGGTCATTGTTGCGACCGGAACTTAGATCAGCTAAACGTTCCTTTTGTTTCCCAGTGAAAGCTGTCAGATCAGAAAACAACCATTGACGCCTTTTGGGGTTTGACGAGCTGAAATATGATGTTGAATTCGACACCAGCCTCGCGCCTTTCTAAGATGACACCTTCACTCCAAAAGACTGTGTAGCTACATACAGCTTATGTGATCGGGACCGTATCGGGTAGATGTGTCCCATTTATCGCTTCTATATCACTGTTGTACGGTCCAGTTCACTGGCCACCAGAGCGACCTTTTTTCTGGTCTTCCGGCATTCGTGCTGTTTTATAACGTTCGCAGGCTCCACGTATTACAGACAAGGACCTTATGTTTTTCCTTTGCTCTTGTTCAAACGTATTGGCTGGATTTCCTCCAGCCCTTCAGGGCAAGTCAAAGCAGGCTATATTTAGGACACCTTTTCTAGCCCCTTTCTATGTCTGTGTAGGTGAGCAGATCATGTCTACAGAGGCCTGCTCAGGATCTCAAAGGACTATAATTTCTCGGTGGCTTCTAGGACCAGCGAAGAGTGGCCCTTTGCCTGATCCGTCTGTGTCTAAGTTTGTGACTGCAGCTTCAGGGTTGCACGGTTAAGGCGTGACTAAAAACTGATGCTGATGTGCAAGACCGAATATCATGGCGCGCATCTCTTCGTGACGGTGGAGCGCCATGCGAGACAACCATACCAATAGCAGCTAAACAACGGAGACATGTTAGAAAAGCCCGTCAAATGAAGACTTCATATCAGGCCTACATTCCCTGCCCGCAATGACTGAGGCATTTAGTGGACCGGAGTCCTCCATATGATATGCTCTTGCTGCAGGCTGGTCAAAATGCGTTCTAACTAAATGACCAAACTACTTGATTTGTTAGTCGTCAATGTAGGCACTAACTGGGTTTGTCCCCACTGTCTGCCTCAGCGTGGTGTTGAGGGTTCGATCACGGATTGACTTTCCGGCTGCACTTCTCACACAGCGCATCCCACAGCCCTGGATCTTACTCTTATGTGTTTCTAGTAAGGACAAAGCCTGACATTGGTTACACAATGTAGAAATAAACAGTGAATTGATGAACCTCTACTTAGTTGATAGAAGCCTACTAGAGTATTTTCATATAGGTGCACACAGTAGATCTGTTCTTCTTCTGAATTCTCTGTACAATCCTTCTGTCCACTCTGTCGTCATCAGTGAACATGCTAACTACGTATTTTAACTCCTGTACTTGCTTGAGGCCTGACAATTGTGTGATTGTTGTGGAAACTTCCCTGCTCGTGTTCACGCGGTATCAACATAGTCTCGGTCTTGCTTGTCTGTGTTCATGTCTTGTCATATTCGTTACAAGCAGAATTGAGACAGGTCAGGCGGCGTTGTAGGTCTTCTCCATTTTAGTAGATGACCTGATCATCAGCAAACTACAGTTTAATTACAGATTTCTAATGAGGGTTAGCTAACTGTGTGATTTTATCCATATAAATTGTGAACAGAAGTTGAGAAAGAACACATCCCTGCCGTACGCCACTGATCACTGGAAACCAATCCGTCATACCGGCATTTGTTCGCACTGAACCTTCACTGTTTACGTATAAACGCGAAGGCTATCCAGTATTTGACCCTCCACACCATATTTCTCCATTACCTGCCCTGGCCTACATCGGTTTACCGTGTCAAACACCTCTTCCTGACAAATGAAGGCTACGAGAAGTTTTTGTGTATGTATTCTAAGTTTTGTTTACAGTTAAGTGTCTGGAGCGTAAATATAGCATCCGTACATCCCTTGCTATTCGATTAAGAAGCCATGGCAGTGATCCTGAAGCACTTAGCTGTGGCTATACAATAGCTCGTACTCGCTGTTCAAAGGCACGTGCGAAAATGTTTCCGAGGTGGCTAAGAAGGGATATTTGACTATACGAGCTGCAATCCTTCCTGGTGCCCTTGTTTTTTTCTAAATAGGTACAACCACTGCCCTTTGGCAATCACCAGGTACCTTCCCTTCAATCCACACCTGATTTAAGATCTTTGTGAGCAATCTTACTCCTACATGGTGACAAGCTTTAATGGCATGTGCCGATATGTTGTCTACATAAGGGGCCCTGTAGTTAGGGATTCATCTAATTACATCCCTGGCTCCTTGCTCGAGTGATACTTTGTCAATATATTTCGGGGTTTGTACCAATCCGCTGAGCGTGAGGCCCTCACGGTGAAGCCCTTCCATAGCACTTTGGCTGAGCTAGCTTCTGAGGGCGCACAAACCTAGCTAGGTATATACAGATGCACACATGCATCCAAGCACTGGTTTATGCGTCCTGATATCGCCCAAAGGACTAAGGTCTGGAGTGGAATGGGCGCGCATTCGCCAGTAGAAACTAGTGAGGCAAACGCTTAAGAAACAAACAAACAGACACACACGTGCATCCAGGCACTGGTTAATACGTCCTGATAGCACCTAAGAGACCACGGTCCAGGTGGAAAGGGTGAGCCTCCGTCAGTAGGATTCAGACGGGCAAACATTTAACGACAAACAACAAACAAACGACAATAACTGAGGCATTTCTACAATTTGTGTTTGAGTGGTCAAAGGGATGGAACTCGCCAATTTTGCTTTTAATTGTCAAAGGGATGCAGCTACAATATTTTTTTATCACATAATAAACTGGTGACACAGATCATTCTTATCTTTTGACTAATTGTGTCTTCTGCTTGTTCATCAGTTGGGCCTTATTTAGAGAGCTCAAGTCTGATAGCAAGGATTCGCAGGACCCTCGAGGAGACACAACCGAACAAGCTGGATTCAGACGAACCTACAGTGCACTAGATCACATACCGACGTGCTGTAATCTGATCGAGAAGGCACGAGAGCACCAAACAACGCTGATACTCACATTCATTGACTCCAAAAACCATTTTGCTCGGTTGTAACAAGATTCGTGTGGAAATCGCTGGTCGAGCAATGAGTAGACCTCCACTACATAGAAATACTTCATAAATTTTATGAAGGATGTACAACCGTCATCCGCCCATTCACTCAACCCATCAGCATCATGACCTGGCTCGGGATCTACTATGTCTAATACGGCAGTGCTCCTTGTCAGCTTGGTATGATAATTCTGATCTGTACGGCCATTGGCCCCACAGCCTGATATTTTCTTACTTTACCAGGTTCCGAACCCATTTTTCGGAGAGCGGTACTTACGTCTGCGTAATCCTAGCAGTAGGTTTACGCAACATATATAATCTTATTTTTCGAATAGTCCGTGCGACTATGTCCGCTTCCAAAATAATGAAGAGAGAGTATTGATTTCAAAACAGAAGAATTTCTAGAAGCAAAATCGATTCATTAAGCTGGCACCTTGGTGATCACTGTTTCAGGCCCAAAAGCCAAAAGAGTGTCATACTCTCTAATTTCAAGCATACTTGCCGAGCCAACTTGATTAGGCCCACACGGTGTCAGCACGCTCATTCACTTCCAAAACCCGAGAGTGTTCTATGCGCGACTTACTCACTACCAGAATTTGCATGGGAAACGCTTTGAATGGCAACATCCCAAGATCAGTGTAGTCATTGAACAACTGGAGAATATCAGGAGGAAAGGCATGATTCATTGGGCGCCCGGGCCCGTGAAGAAGGAAGCCTTCAAGAAAGTCGCAGCTCTCATATCAGGAGACCAAGATCCTGAGATATACCGATTGCCCAACGCATCGGACAAATGGACTTTCCTGTTTAAAAAGACGTCGAAAACTAGCCCTCACTACGTTACCATCAATCTCTGCAGCGATATAACCACAGCATGGCGGATGTGGGTCACCCTTACAGGAAGGAAGACTGCCCGTGATATCTGTGGCGAAACATCACACTGGACCAGCCAATGTTTTACTAAATCCGCCCAGCAGAGGAAATGACACAGCCAGAGGCCGAGACCACAGGACAAGAACAAGAAACAGTACCACCCAAAACACAAACGCCCACACCATCAAAGAGTGACCATGGATATATAGAAGTGGAGAACAGAAGAAAGAGAAAATACAAACCTCAAAATGGCAAGGAATCTCCAGAAGAAAAACGGGACAACATCGGCAGCCCCGTGAAATCACCGCAACTGACGTCAAAACAGCCGACACCTCTTAAACCACAGTCGCAGCGAGTCCACACCTCTCCAAAACAGCAGACACCTCTAAGACCACAGTCGCAGCGAGTCCACACCTCTCCAAAACAGCAGACACCTATTAGACCACAGTCGCAGCGAGTCCACACCTCTCCAAAACAGCAGACACCTATTAGACCACAGTCGCAGCGAGTCCACACCTCTCCAAAACAGCAGACACCTCTTAGACCACAGTCGCAGCGAGTCCACACCTCTCCAAAACAGCAGACACCTATTAGACCACAGTCGCAGCGAGTCCACACCTCTCCAAAACAGCAGAGACCTCCCAGACAACAGTTGCAGCAGAAACAACAACCTTCACCACCTCAGAAACCCCAACGCAGACCAACATCACCACTGAAACAGCAACCACCCGCAACCTGCACCCAGCCAAGCCTTTCATCACCGCAAGCTGACGCTGAAGACAGAAAGGACCAAGAACGCAACCAAGACCTGTGGGACAACTCCTTGCAAAGACTGACACTGGACGATAGCCCAATCTTAGTAATGCACTTTGTAGACAACGAAGAATTCGAGGACTTTTAAAGTATCAAAAACATTTGTGCATAATTCCAAATTATTGAAGTAAGTCTACTTTCATCATACTTTTTCTTCTCCGTCAGCCCAACTCCTTCCTTTATTTCTAACTGCCTACTTTCTCACCATCTCTGCACATACTTCTTCTATTTGTGCCACGGGATCTAGTGTCCCTCACGCAGCCTTCTCGATAGAAACTTCTCTTGGGCACCCTTCCCTACCAACTACAACTCTTGATATTCAGTGTACAATATCCTGCTATATTATCTTTCTAACGCCCGAGGTCCACCTTTCTCACGATGACCGTTATTCCGGCTTGCGCACCTCACGTCACTCTCCAAATTACGTCATCACTCCACGCATTTTCAAGTACGCCTTTTCCGCACCATTGCACACACAGATAACGATGTGCAACTTTTTCACCAACGTTCTCACGTTATGGAATATAGACTCAATCTCTGTGCCTTCTATCATACATATTCACTTGTACTTGATGCATTATGAATATATCGAGAAAGCGTACATATGTTTCACTAAATAACAACATCAAACACCGCATTTACACTTGCATACAACACAACACACACAATCGATGCCTCCGACAAACAAACTACACATTATATCAGTAAACATCAGAAGCTTACAGCACAAACTAAAACATGTAGCAAACTTGATACATAAACATAAAACCGATTTTCTCTTCATACAAGAAACCCATATACATAACGCCATACAAGCACAACAAATCACAACCAAACTAGGACTTAGACACGTATGGTACAGTCTAGGAAAATACACATGGGTGGCAATACTGCAGACGTCGGACAGATGGGAAGCAACACACAGTCACAGAGACACAGAAGGACGACTACATATAGTACAAATAAAAAGCACATACGAGTGCGACGATACCGACACTTTAATAAACGTTTATGCTCCAGTAATAAAACTTAAACAACCAAAATTCTATGAAAATTTGTCATACACTCTAAGCCAACAGTTTAAAAAACACAAAATTATAATGGGAGGAGATTTTAATTGCATTTTACACCATCTAGACGCATCACGGGTTACAACAAGGAAAACCACCAACGACACTCTACAACTTACTTTGGATGAACACGACCTCCTAGACGTGTACAGGCGGAAATACCCCGAAAGAAAAGAGACAACACATACAGGAACAACACACCACCATTGTACATGTTATAGACTAGATAGATTCTACATACACGAAAGCTACAAAATAAACAAAATACACCATTTAGACAATAACACTTTCACAGACCACAAACCAGTGGAAATAGTAGTAAATGAAACACGCACACACAACACAACACACACCGAGGCAGCACATTGGAAATTCAACAACTCTTTACTGACTAATGAAAAATACGTTAAACACATAACACTTTTAATACAAGACTACACACAAAACACACCAACCGAAAACCTTGGGGAATATTGGGGTTTATTAAAAGGTACAATTAAAGACGGAACTCAAATAATATCCCAAACTATACAGAATAAAAGAGAAGATAAAAACGAATTATAGAGGAAGCAATAAGGCTAACAGAACTTTTATATAAAAATAGCCCCCAAATACATTTACTTCAAGAAGAGTTAGATAAATTAGAAAACCACAGACTACAAGGGGCAATGTTAAGAATAAAATGGAACGCTTTGGCACAAAAACACCTAGTAAAGAATATATAACAGTAGAACAAAACATACAACGAGGCAGAATAATACACAAAATAAAGGGGAAAGACAGCCACACTACAACTGACACCGAACAAATAGGTCAAGAGTTAAACAAATTTTACGAACACTTGTACTCAGCGGAGAGCAGTCCAACAGAAACACGTAAAAGTTGTGAAACATTCACACGGTGCTTGAATGAGCAAGACAAACTCAAACTAAACGAACGCAAAACACTGGATGATCTACAGTGTGCTCTCAGCTCCCTTCAAAAGAGCAAGAGTCCTGGCCCTGATGGCCTGACGGCTGAGTTCTACACCACATTCTTTAACGCACTGAGCCCACTCTTCCTCAAGGTCTTACACGAGGCCTCGGACAGAGGAGAACTCCCATATAGCTTCAACCAGTGCTTTATAACTTTAATACACAAGCCAAATACTGACAAAACTGAAACAAAAAACTATAGACCAATTTTCCTACTCAACACAGATTATAAGATATTAACGAAGGCTCTAACATTAAAACTTAAACCATTAATGAAACATCTAATACATGAAGACCAACAATGCAGCTTTCAAATTAGAAACATAAATAAGCACGCACACTTCTTGAGGTACATCATTCAATATGCACACGATAAAAACATACAAACAGCAATACTATCCATAGATCAAGAAAAAGCTTTTGATAGGGTTTCACACCAATATCTACATGAAACATTACAGAGGAACAACATGGGAGAATATTTCACTAATTCGGTAAAAACCTTATATAAGAAACCAGAAAGTAAATTACTAATTAATCATACACTTACAGAAAACATACACTTAAGTAGATCAGTGAGACAAGGTTGCCCACTATCTTCACTACTATACGTATTTTCATTAGAACAAATCTTAGAGAAAATTAGGCAAGATAAAACCATTAAGGGAACTCATATACCAGGGACAGGAGAAAAAAAAATAATAGCCTAAGCAGACGACACAATATTTTTCCATCGACCCAAACATCTATACAAAAAGTCCTAGACACCTTTACAACCTTTTGCAAAAAAGCGGTACAAAATTAAATATCCTAAAATCAAAAGACATGGGAATTGGTAAGTGGAAGTATAAAACGGATTTCCCCTTTCAGTTAATACAGGTTAAAAATTTAAAAATGTACAGTATAGATTACTCGGCCAACCCATTAAACGAAAACAGAGAAATGTGGCAAAAAATTGCAGAACAAATTAAGGACAGATTAGCTCACTATAAATTTAAAGCCACAACAATTTTCGGCAGAAGCGTCATAATAAATACCTTCGGTATCCCCAAATTAATTTACGTATCAAATATCTTTAAACCCCCCCCCTCCCCCACCCCTTTAAACGCAATCAAGGAAATTAACCAGAACATTTGACGCTTCATTTAAAAAAAAAACCAGGTATAATATCAAAACTTTAACATTAATACAAGACAAAAAGAGAGGCGGAACTGCTCTACAACACATCGAAACAAAAATTCAAGCCCTAAGAATTAAATTTATAAATGAAATAGTTTGCAAATCCAAATGAATACCCACTGGCACACTACTATGTGGGTCTTCCCACTAGCACACTACTACGTGGGTCTTCCCACTAGCACACTACTACGTGGGTCTTCCCACTAGCACACTACTATGTGGGTCTTAGACTTAGCAAATGGTGTAAAATAAATAACAATACGCCAAATTTCTTTGGGAGTCTACCCCCATTCTACAAACAATGCTTTAAACATATACAAGGGAATGAACACCTACTTAAACAAGAAACCAAAATTATATATAAACAGCTAGTGCAATCTAAAGAACCACCACTCAAAAATAGAATCAAAAATGGGTACAACTACTTTATTACAGATTATACAAACATATTTCGCAACCTACACACACTAAAAATATCACCTAAAACTAAAGAAGTATCATATAGACTCTTATTTAATATAACACTCCTTCAAAACAAAATATCATACAGAACACCAACATGTAAACTCTGTAGACAAAACTTTCCAGAGACAGAAAACACATATTCTACGAGTGTACAACCATCTCCCAAACCTTAACAACACTTAGAAAGACAATAAACAAACACACACAAAAGAAAGTTGATATGTATAAAGCAATCATGCTAAACACTATCTCCAAAACAGATAGAAACACCCAAAACAGACTATTAGCACTTTTAGCAGAATTTAAATACTTAATCTGGACATGCAGGAACAAAGCACTTTACGAACAAAGAATATACACTACACAACTTTTCAATTACATATACACACAGAGACACAAAATACTGACATAAAATATTCAGACAACACGTAATTGAATGCTATATTTTCTAAATTTTTAGTTTTTTCCCCTTTCATCCTTTCCGGAGATATTTGCACACACACAAAAAAAAAAAAAAATAAATAAATGTCTTTCCTTTTCGCAAATCTTTTCGTATGTCATTCCATATTTACATTGAAATGTTCATTTTTCAAGATTTATAAACAAGTTACGTGAATCTGTACCACACAATGAATCAATAAAAGTAATTTAAAACAAAAAAAGAACGTGCTGTAATCTAATCGAGAAGGCACGAGAGCACCAAACAACGCTGATACTCACATTCATTGACTCCAAAAACCATTTTGCTCGGTTGTAACAAGATTCGTGTGGAAATCGCTGGTCGAGCAATGAGTAGACCTCCACTACATAGAAATACTCAATAAATACTCCAGAAATTCTATGAAGGATGTACAACCGTCATCCGCCTATTGATTCAACCCATCAGCATCATGACAGCATTACGACAGGGAGACCCGACGTCGCCGAACCTATTCTTTGCATGCCTGGAGTCGACGATGGGGCACTCCGATTGGGACAACTATGGCATCAAAATAGATACAGACGACTGAATCACCTCAGATTCACAGACGACATCGTCCTCGTTGCAGAGGTCCCTAGAATCGTAGCGACAGAGATGCTGCGGTCACTATACCCAGAAGGCAGGCCTAGCCAAGAGCCTAGGGGAAACCAGGGCTATACGCAACCGTTAAGTGACAGGCCATGGTGAAGAATGAAGACATGCGTTAAGGAGCCAACTTCAGACACTGGGACAAGAAATTAAGATTAGAAAATGGGGCTGGATAGAACATACGCTAAAGAAGGCTCCGTATAACATAGCCAGACAGGCTGTCACGTGGTGTCCCCAAGGAAAACGAAAGAGAGATAGACATATAAATTACACAAAGATGATAGTGTGAGAAGAAACTACGATTAAATGATTACACTTGGGGAAAACTGATAAAGTAGGTCAGGATCGTGTTACTTTGGCGGGATATGGTCAATGGCCTACACCAAGATCAGTGAAAGCCTTTGATTGGCTTATGCGTCCTATGACAGGTAGCAAAATGTAATCTAAACTCATCTAAAGTTTAGCAAGAAGAAGAAGAAGAAGAAGAAGAAATACAAAATTGGACACAACAAGGCAGTGAGAAGATTGAGACAAGAAATTCTTCTTCTTCTTTTTCTTCTTCTTTTTCTTCTTCTTTTTCTTCTTCTACTCCTTTTTCTCCTTCTTCTTCTTCTTTTCTTTCTCTCCTTCTTCTTGCTCTTCTCCTTTTTTTTGGGGATCCCAGCTTTGCCTTCCCACTGCGATCCATATAACATCTTTGCCTTCCCACAGCGATCCATATACCAGCGTTGCCTTCCCACTGCGATCCATATAACATCTTTGCCTTCCCACTGCGATCCATATACCAGCTTTGCCTTCCCACTGCGATCCATTTAACATCTTTGCCTTCCCACTGCGATCCATATACCAGCTTTGCCTTCCCACTGCGATCCATTTACCAGCTTTGCCTTCCCACTGCAATCTATATACCAGCTTTTACTTCCTACTGCGATTCGTATGCTCTTATTCAGGATACAGCAACGCAGCCTGTTTCCAGGACCGTCACTTGGAGACGGAAAAGGATCTTTGTCAGCTCTGGTTCGCTGACGATGATACAAAAAGTCAGCTATGGTTCGCTGTCACTGATACAAGAAGTCAGCTATGGTTCGCTGACGCCGATACAAGAAGTCAGCTATGGTTCGCTGTCCCTGATACAAGAAGTCAGCTAAGGTTCGCTGATGCCGATACAAGAAGTCAGCTATGGTTCGCTGTCCCTGATACAAGAAGTCAGCTATGGTTCGCTAACCCTGATACAAGAAGTCAGCTATGGTTCGCTGACCCTGATACAAGAAGTCAGCTATGAGATGACTCAATCACTTAAGATCAGAGATGAAAATAAAGTGACCTGGACATCGATGACCCATTTATCAACACAACACTTGACAATCAGAACATAGGCTAGTCAACTAAAGCATTAATTGTCCACAATAAAACACGCATTGGTGAACTCTTAAATGAACTTCCTTTTGTTGACGATCAAGCAAACATAACAACTTCAGAACTAAAATTGCGGCAACATATTGATAAGCAAGATACAACTTGAAAAAGAATACGGTATGATAATCAATGTAGAAAAAATCTGAGGTCATGAAAACATTTCACATACTTATGGAGCCCGTTATCAGCAGACAGAAGAATTACCCAACAAAGATGCAATAAGGCAGATCAGATCATTGGACAATCAACTCCAATACTTAATTGCAAGCACGTTACAATAACTAACAAAAGAGCTTTATACAACACGATTATCGTGAAAAACACAACATCCTAACAACAGAAATGAAATGCCTGCGAAAAATATTGGGCATTACAAGGTGAAACATCATCATAAACTAGTAGGAACAACACCAGTATCAGACTACATTAAAGGACAGCTCCTAGAATGGTTTGGCCACGTAACAAGACTACCACCACACAGCGCACACCCCTCCCTCCCCGCCACAAGCAATGCTATTTAGATACAACGGATTCAAAGCCAAAGGCAGACCACGAAAAAGGTGGCTTACAGAAATATCTGAATAAGTAAATGCTACTGTGCGTGAAGAACACAGACGGGCACGTTCTAGAGATCTCATCATAACCTGACGCTGGAAGGCACACATGCGTGCTCGTTCTAGAGGTCTCATCATAACCTGACGCTGGAAGGCACACAGACATATCGTTCTAGAGATCTCATCATAATATGACGCTGGAAGGCACACAGACTGATCGTTCTAGAGATCTCATCATAACCTGACGCTGGAAGGCCCACATACGGATCGCTCTAGAGATCTCATCCTAACTTGACGCTGGAAGGCACACAGACGGATCGTTCTAGAGATCTCATCCTAACCTGGCTCTAGAACGATGGTCGATGGAGCACGGCGACAGCAGTCTTGTACCCCCGAGGTAAGAAGAGACCGTTGGGAAGACCTCCAATGCGTTTGTCAGACTCCCTTGGTGTACGCTGCAACATCTGAGATGCCTCTAGAGAACCACTTACCCCACACTGGACTTCCGCGTTCCAAGACATGGTCCGATAAAGATCAAGATCAAGATCATGATTCTAGAATAATTGATTTTTAGTTCCATTTCCAATCATTTATTTACTCAGGCAAAATGTCGTTGCCATCCGTATCGGTAGAGAGAGAGAGAGAGATAGAGAGAGACAGACGGAGAGAGATAGATGGAGAGAAAGAGAGGAGAGAGATAGAGAGAGAGACAGAGAGAGAGACAGAGATAGAGAGAGACAGAGAGAGAGACAGAGATAGAGAGAGACAGAGAGAGAGAGAGAGAGAGACAGAGAGAGACAGAGAGAAGGAGATATAGAGAGATAGAATGTAATTGTGTTGTGGAAGATTCGTTAAATCTTTAGGTGCCAGGGATTTCATAGAACAACTTAATATTATTTGGAATGGACTAACCTAAACCGTTGCTTTCCGAGTTAAAGACGATTACAAAAATGTGTACTCGATATTTGATGAAAGGAAAATGACAATGTAATTAGCTGGATGCGTGGATGCACAACATTATCGAAATTGTATTGTTGACCATGCCTTCTGTTTTCTAGCGAGATCATTATTTGGACCAAGTCTTGAGTTTCAGATTTCAATAATCTACAAAGCTTACAGAAACGACACTCAGAGTCGCATTGTTTCTGTCATAGCTCTAAAACAGTTTAGGAAAACTAGAAAAGGAATTTCACTAAGCAATTCAGAATCAACAAAGAAAACTAGAATTTGAGCTTCACTAAGTCAGGAATTCAGAATCAATAAAGAAAACTAGAATATGAGCTTCACTAAGTCAGAAATTCAGAATCTTACATAAGACATCAATGAGACGTCTTGTAACGTGACTATTATTTCTAACGAGTCCATCGTGTTTTTCTTTGTTGATTCTAAATTGCTGACTTGGTGAAGTTTATATTCTAGTTTTATTTGTTGATGTCTCCTGTAAGACGTCTCATTGATGTCTCCTGTAAGACGTTTCATCGATGTCTACTGTAAAACGTCTTATTGATGTCTCCTGTAAGACGTCTCATTAATGTCCCCTATAAGACGCCTCATTGATGTCTTATGTAAGACGTCTCATTGATGTATCATGTAAGACGTTTCATTGATGTATCCTGTAAGACGGTTCATCGATGGCTCTTGTAAGACGTCTCATTTATGTCTCATGTAAGACGTCTCATTGATGTCTCTTGTAAAACGTTTCATTGATGTCTCCTGTAAGCCATCTCATTGATGTCCCCTAAAAGACGTCTCATTGATGTCTTCTGTAAGACCTCACATTCATGTATCATGCAAGACTTCTCATTTTTGCCTCATGTAAGACGTTTCATTGATGTCTCATGTAAGACGTTTAATTTTTGTCCGATGTATGACGTCGCATTGATGTCTCATGTAAGACGTCTCATTGATGTATCCTGTATGTTTAGCAGAAAATGAGTTTTCTTTCCTTGGACATGATGCATCTAGGGCGTCGTCTGATAAAGGAAACTAGGTTGAGTTAGTCAAACTGATAACTAGCATTGGCAAGGATGCCAATTCACATCTTGAAAGTGGTGACCATCCCAGCTACAAGCGGTTACCATCCCAGCTACAAGTGGTGAACATACAAGCTACAAGTGGTGACCATCCCAGTTACAAGTGGTGACCATCTCAGCTACAAGTGGTGAACATACAAGCTACAAGTGGTGACCATCCCAGTTAAAAGTGGTGACCATACAAGCTACAAGTGATGCCCATCCCAGTTACAAGTGGTGACCATCCCAGTTACAAGTGGTGACCATCCCAGCTACAAGTGGTGACCATTCCAGCTACAAGTGGTGACCATCCCAGTTACAAGTGCCCCCAGTCAACGGTCATTTTTGAGTTTAGAAAGAGTCAAGACCTACTTACACAATTCTCAGAGTAAAAATAGAATTTCTACCCTATCACTGATATCTATTGAAAAGACACTGATTTCAAAATTTAAAATAAAACCTCCGTTCTACGACGACGTAATTGATTTATTCGCCCAGAAAACCCGACGCATAGAACTTACATTCCAGAAGTAGGATGTGGCTAACATGTTTAGATCTAGACTTAACTACATCAGTGATGGAAATTAACTGCTAAAACGTAAACCTCAGAGCGTTGTGCACGTAAAAAAAAAACAGACAACAAATGCTATGAAGTACATCAGCTTAAAAAAAAACAGAGAACACATTCTATCAAGTACATCAGCCTAAATGCCTGCTACGCTACTGTCAGATCTGCCAGCATCAGATAAGGTCTTGTTTTAATTCTTGATGAGTCTGCTCAAAGAAACAAGTTGTACTTCCCCAACCTCCATTGAGGTCAATGATACCCATTAAAATAATAATTTTTGTTAAAAGAATTATTATTTTGAATTACTAGATAAATATTATTGAAACTGTGTTTACATTTGTCTTTAGAATGTGTGTTTCCTGGATAATATAAGTAACAATAGATCGATATGGGTGGTGTGTTGCCTAAGATTGCTTACAGTTCTGAGAAGGTCACCCCTCGCCACTGCAAGAAACGATTTTAAATTATGGGAACAGGACGCCATGGATCATTTTGCATGGAGGGACAACATTAATCACGGCATACAGACAACAGAGATACTGATTGAAGATAAGCTTATGACTCATTGTTGAAGAACACATGCCACACCACGCGACATAGCACAATTCTGATTTTCCGTAACAAAACAACACAGACAAGTAAATCTCACGAACATGAACATGGCCTGTAAACCACCATTTATAAGGACTATCCACCCAACAAAAACATTACTGATTATATCAGACATGATGTCAAGGAAAGTGTTGTAAAGATATCAACTTTGTTAACTCGCTAATAATGTATTTATGGATTTATCAAATTAAACAAAAGCAGTTGCATAACAAACACTGGGGCATGTGATGCAGTGGTAGAGTTCACTGTAAGGTGTCTCAGCTGGTGTGAGGTGAAGGTGACCGGTCCACTGTCTCGCTTGTTTGTCTTACACATCCCAAGGAGATACATTTAGTCAATGATGTTAGTAATGAAATACTAGAGGCTTCATTGTCCCGAGACAGCAAATTTTATGAGACCCAGTTCGTTTACTCTTTGTCATATCTTGTCTAATAACCAAAAACGTATCCATTTACACAACGAAACCATGAAACGAACCCTGTACCTTCCCAGTAGAAGATTCTGCACTGACATTGCCATATAGGCTCTACATACATGTTCTGGAGTCTTATAATGCTGTAATTGTGTTTGCTAGTACCTTGTTATGCCTCTATGGGAACCAACCAAATTTGTATCTACTATTTATATTTGTAACAATTATTCCATTCTGGCTCAAAGATCTTATTAATTATTTTCTAGTAAGTTCTTGATGCTAATTGTAGATAAAAGAAGTTCATAGCGAGGTCTGCAGTAAATGTGGTGTGTTTGACATATCTTTACATAATCGATATAAATTGTGTAAAAGTTGGAAGAAGTTTTGGATATTCCAATTCGAACTATTATTGACGTTGAAAGATTTCAAAACAAAGTATGCTCAGATGTCTATATTTAGAATATTAAAGGGTTGCAACCACATAAATTAAAAACATTTAAAGGAACCAAGAGTTATCTTCTCCTGAATGTTGTAAAAAGGTCGCAAGAGAGAACCTGCCTTGGGCGTCTCCCCTCAGTCTAGGGGTAATTTAATAGCGCCTAGAAAGAGTGATCTATGGCCCTGCAGCAGATCCACATGGCTGTACATATTGCGAGTGTGCACGTAGGATGTAAGGTTTTAATTTTCCACCCGACCAAATTTCTCTTGCTTGCTTTCGTCCTATTTACTTGACATATGGGGAGGAAGCAGCTCTGACCCCAATCGACCGTGTGAAAGATCGCATCTTACACTGAGCTCAACCTTGAACCTACACGGAGGCGTCTAAGTCGCGGAACGGACTAGGCAAGTGGCTGCCGAACACAAACACTAGCTGGTCCCAACAGTTGCAAATAGTAAATTTAGAGTTAACTTATATACCGCAAACGGTGGAAGACGGGTCACTTCTGGTTTCCATTATTTGTATACCGTTTTGAAAATGAATTTAATCATATACGTTCAAAACAACTAACTGTTATAACTTCCTCCAACGTAATTTGTGTCATAAATTGAATTGTATCATTACATAAAATTATAGGTACAAATTTGCGTTGATGAAATATTAAACAATTTAGTAAATTGAGTATTGATTTATTACCATCCTTTGATGTATAAAGGGAACCAAACGATGGTAGAATTCATTGGCTTTCTTTGTTGTAAGAGATACATTGCCCTTGTGATGAGGTAAACATTGGTCCTGTGAATATTGTTCACGACTAGGTCGTGTAACTGTAGTCTGTGTAATTTGATTTCCTATACTGGATGATGTGTAGGGTTTATATATAAGGTGCTTATACTAAATACATGTATTGCTTTATGTGTTGTTTGAGTATTGGATAATAACACGACGTTAGCAAAGGTATGTGTAATTTTGTTTATACATTTTCTCTAACAAATCATCTATAAAAAGTTTAATCTCACTGCAAATCTCTAAACGCTACACTGACCTTTTTCAAGCAGATAGCGTCAACTACTATCATTATAATAACATCAATCATATGGAGTCTTGCAGGTTTGCTGTTGGCTAGATAATTGTGGACGTAGTAGTCATAGTGTGACATTTGAAACACGTAGACATGAAACTATATGTTACCTTAGTATGTATTTGTTTGTTGTTTATATAAACGTGTTTTATTACCTCAAGTTGTTACATTCGTGAATGTAAACAAACAGTTGAGACAGATTCTTACAGTACTGGTACTGACACAAACACACATTACCTTTCAAGAGAGTAAATAGTCCTTAGCGTTCACTTTTATACCTTTTGTGAGGGTGTATTTTCCTTACCGCCCCATTTTATACCTTTCGTCAGGGTCAATTTTCCTTATCCACTTTTATACCTTTCGAGAAGGTAAATTGTCCTTGCCGCCCCCTTTTATACCTTTTGTGATGGTAAATTGTCCTTACCACCCACATTTATAACATTCGTGAGAGTAAATTGTCTTTACAACCTCCACTTTTTTACCTATCATATGGATATATTATCCTTACCGCTCACTTTTATACCTTTCATAGGGGTAAATTGTCCTTACCACTCACTTTTACATCTTTTGTGAGGGTAAATTGTCCTTACTACCCCCTTTATACCTTTTGTGAGCGTAAATTTTCCTTACCGCCCACTTTTATAAATTTTACGAAAATAGATTTTCCTTACGGCTCACTTCTATAACTTCCTCTAGGGTAAATTGTCCTAACGGCTCACTGTTATAACTTTCATGGTGGTAAATTGTCCTTACCACTGACTTTTATACCTTTTGAGAGGGTAAATTTTCTTACCGCCCCCTTTTATACCTATCGTGAAGGTAAATTTTCTTTACCATCCACTTTTATAACTTTCCATTGGGTAAATTGTCCTTTCCGCCAACATTTATAACCTTTCATTTGGGTAAATTGTCCTTACCGCCGTCTTTTATAACCTTTCATTTGGGTAAATTGTTCTTAGCGCCCACTTTTATAACCTTTCATTTGGTTAAATTGCCCTTAACAACCACTGTGATAAATTTAGCGAAAATAAATTGTCTTTACTGCCCACTTCTATAATTGTCTTGAAAATAAATTGTTCTTACCGCCTACTTCTATAACTTTTGTTAGGGTATATTGTCCTAACCGCCCACTTTTATAACTTTCCTTTATATAAATTGTCCTTACCGCCCCCTTTTCCACCTTTCGCAAAAATAAATTGTCCTTACTGCCCATTTTTAAAACTTTTATGAGGGTAAATTGTCTACACCGCTGACTTTTATCAATTTCACTAGGGTGAAATGTTCTAGCCGCCAACTTTTACAGCTTTCGTTAAGGTAAATTGTCTTTACCGCCCACTTTAAAAACTTGTGTAAGGATAAATTGTCTTTACTGCCCACTTCTATAACTTTCATTTAAGCAAATTGTCCTCACAGCTCACTTTTAGAACTTTCATTAAACTAAATTGTCCTTACCGCCCACCTTTAAAAATTTGATTTAGGTAAATTGTTCTTACCGCCCACTTTAATAACTTTTGTGAAAGTAAATTGGTCTAACCGCCCACTTTTAAATTTTTTGTGAGAGGAAATTGTCCTTACCGCCCACTTTTATCAATTTCAATAGGGTAAATTGTCCTAACCGCATATTTTTATAACTTTCATTTGGGTAAATTGTCTTTACTGCTCACTTTTATGACTTTCAATTGGGTAAATTGTCCTTACTGCCCTCATTTATAACCTCTAATTTAGGTAAAATTTCCTTACCACCCACATTGATACACTTTCATTTGGGTAAATTGATCTTACCGCCCACATTTATAACTTTTCATTTAGGTAAATTGTACTTATTGCCTACATTTATAACTTTAATTTTGCTAAATTGACCTTACCGCCCACTTTTTTAATTACTAGAGGGTAAATTGTCCTTACCACAGACTTTTATAACTTCATGAGGGTAAATTGTCCTTACTGCTGATTTTTATAATTTCATGAGGGTAAATTGTCCTTACCACTGACTTTTATAATTTCATGAGTGTAAATTGTCCTAACCACCCACTTGTATAACTTTCATTTTGGTAAATTGTCTATTTCACCCATTTTTATGACTTTCATTTGGGAAAATTCGACTTTACCGCCCACTTTTATGACTTTCAATTGGGTAAATTGTCCTTACCGCCCACATTTATAACCTTTTATTTGGGTAAATTGTCTGTACCGTCCACTAGCATAACTTTCATTTCGCTAAATTGTCCTTACCGCCCACTTGTATAACTTTCATTTCGCTAAATTGTCCTTACCACCCACGTTTATAATTTTGTGAAGATAAATTGTCCTTACCGCCCACTTGTATAATTACTAGAGGGTAAATTGTCCTTACCGCCCACTTTTATAATTACTAGAAGGTAAATTGTTCTTACCACCCACTTCTATAACATTTGCTATAAAAAAAATTTTTAACAGCCCACTTTTAAAACTTTTGTTAAGATAAATTGTCCTCACTGCTCACTTTTAGAACTTTTGTTTTGGTAAATTGTCCTCACTGCTCACTTTTAGAACTTTTGTTCTGGCAAATTGTCCTCACTGCTCACATTTATAACTTTTTTGAGTGCTCGGCGTTCAACAGTGTTAGTAAAATGTTTCTTCCTCAGACGTCAGATCAATGGATCACTTTGTATGGCAGTAAACAACTATCATGTGCAGATGCCATTACATGGCATTTGGTAGAAGGCCAAGAGCCCCTGATGCTTCTGGATCGGTAACAATGTATGGTCAAGCAAAACATACTGATCGGACATGTTAGTCAAGGTCAGGTAAATAACAATAAAACAATAAGAAATGGTTAGAAACAGGCTTACTTTCAAATGAGCCAGTCGATGCTTCAGATTGGATCCACTACTAGGGGATTACATGTATACATTTTGATTCGCCTTATTATTTAAAGGTCTAGCGATATTGTGAGCTTAATATCTGAGTAGCAGCATGTCACTTTGCCCCTTTGTGCAATCACAATAAAAACACATATGATACTCTGTACAAGCAACATCTTACCTCTAACCCACTGTATGACCGGGGTACTACAGTAAACATCCCGAGTGGCCAGCATGGGTCTGTGAATAACAAGGACAAGAATAGCACAACTGCCCCAGAGAATATGTCGAAAGAAGGGAGTACCTGTATGACATGGCATAACACAGGTCATGGTTAGGTGGTTTGTTAAGAGCAGCAAAGATGGCGCCTAACAGGCTTAGGGTTAATTTTGCTCTAGTGTTTAGAGTCTATTAAGATGGACCTGCACATTCTGTTAACCACACTCCGCGACGCTTGTCCCAATGCAGTAGAGCAATAAGATTTTATGGTTTTTATTTCCCGCTTCAATGGCGCATTTTGCATTTGCATGTGTCATTATCTTGCAATGAGGTTTTGTGCAAAATGCAACCAGAGCAAAAAGCAATCAACTGCATATCTTAATATATTTGTACATGTTATTTTAACAAATATACACGCAGACATACGTACACGCGTATACACACACACACACACACACACATACATCCACACATGCATCACAGTTCCAGGCAACATGGAAACATCTCTGTCTAAAAACATATATCTTCATCCCTACATCGCTTCAGCATACGCCTGCATACACCTTTCCATACATTACCGACTCTCCCACACACATGGGTACTCATGCATACACATTTATCCACATGTACAGGCATGCACCCTATTTACATCAATATTTTCATCCTAGTACCCGTGTATTCACTTACAACCACCATACATTCTCGTTCACACTCACTGGTTCAAAAAATCCATATATATCTATCCTTTACTCCCAGGCAGTCCGTAGGTCCTGCCCAGAATATTCACAGATCGTGAAACACCTGGGCAAAGAACCTACTCATTCCCATAAAAAAAAATATAGAAAACTGCCTGGTGTGCCCGTGGTAGAGAGCTCTACACCGACGGTCCATACTAAGTATCTGAACTCTGCCAGTATTGTTAGGAGTTTGTTTTGTGTGTCTCTATCTGTCCATGGAAGTGTATGAAGCATTATGGCCCTAAACATGTCTACTTTTATTTTAGTAAATTTGCTCATTGTTTGTCTAATTTTACCTAGTGTTGTGCTGACTACTTTACAAAAATAGAATAAATGATTTTCTGTTTCTTGTATGTTTCTGTTGCAAAGATGGCATTTTTGTGTTACGTGTCCTAGCTGGGTTTGAGTTTGTTTACGTATTGGTGTTGTTCCGAAAATTAGTCTGTAAGTAACTTCTTTAATGTGTGGTGATACTTTAAGGTTGTGTAGATTGCAAAAGTTGTGTGTGTAATTAGTTATAAAATACCCGTATCGTCGTTTAATCCTATCTTTAAGTGGGGGTTCCTGTAATAATATTAGTTTTTTGTAAATCGTGTCTGGTTTTTGTGTGAGTAATGTTTCGTTTACTGTAATGTGTCTAATGCATTGTTTGCAAAACGGGTATATTTTTAAAGCAGTGTTGGATATTGTTATTTAACTTACATAATTTGATTATCCTTAGTCCTAAATAATAAAGGGATAGGGGGTATTCATTAGGGTATTTTATGATTTCTTGTACAAATTTGATTCTTAGTGATTGAATTTTAATTGTTGTGTCTTGTAGGGCGATCCCACCTAGATTTTTTTCCTACGTTAATGTTTTAGATTGGATATTATGTACTGTGTTGTGGAATATCTTCTTCTTCTTCGTACGCAGTCAGACAGTAATCATTATTTTTTTCGAAAAAAGCGGCGGTCATCCTGAGGCTGTCGCCACTGCCCTAGAGCTTGTCTTGCAGTTCCACTGGTGATGGACACATCTGCTCTCTCTGATCCTCGTATGTCGGGCAGTTCTGCAGCAGATGTTCAGCGGTCATTTTACCGGTACCGCACGGGCATTCGTCGGTACCACCTATCTTCAATTTGTTGAATAGGTGGTACCTCAGTCTATTGTGGCCAGTGCGAAGTCTGAAGACAACGACCTGCTCTCTTCGGTTCAACTGGTAATAGGCATCGTTTTTGGTGTAACCAGTATGTTCGGTTTCCCATTTGGTCATGTATCTGGCTTTGATAAGCCGTTTTGACTCTTCGTACGTCATACTAGTATCTGTTTATGGTAGTCTTGCACCTTCTTTTGCCAGTCTGTCTGCCTCCTCGTTGCCTTGGATGTTGCAGTGTGATGGGACCCACTGTACCACTACCCTTTTTGGTGCGGACTGCTGGCACAGTTTGCAGAGTGCTGCTCTTAAGTCATGAAGCTCAGTGTTTTTCTGGCTTGTTAGCGCGGTGACTACGGCGAGAGCATCTGTAAGCAGGACTATATGGCTTTCATTTTCTTTGTGTGTCACCATTTCTTCCACTGCCGCCCTCAGTGCCTCTGCCTCCGCTCTGAAATTGCTTGTGTACGCTTTCTGTGCCGAATTGTGTGAAGGTGTTGAGGATATTTTGAATTGACCTACTATTGGATGGAAAGAAAGCGGTTTCGTCCGCGTAAGCCATTAATTTTTGTTCCCCAGACCCCGGTACATGGGTCCCTACTATTGTTAGGTTCTGTCTAATCTTCTCTAGTAGGGGCTCCAAGACTAGGGTATACAGTGTTGGGGACAGCGGACATCCTTGCCTAACTGATCTTGTTAGGGGGAAACTATCTGTTAAATGATGATTAATCATTATTTTGCTGTCGGGTCTCTTATATATTATTTTGATCCATTTGGTGGGGTATTCCCGATGTTATTTTTATTTCATATTTCGTGGAGAAAGGAATGTGAGACTCGAAAGCTTTTTCTTGATAGATTGAGAGAATGCCAGATTGGCTGTTTTTGTCGTTAGTAAATTGTATAAGGTCTCGTAGGAAATGTGCATGTTTACTGATTTTCCTATCCTTTACGCTACATTGTTGGTCTTTATGTACTAGATGTTGCATAAAGGGTATAATCTTTAGTGTGAGGGCTTTGGTCAGAATTTTGTAGTCTACGTTCAGGAGAGAAATTGGTCTGTACTTTTTGGCCTCTAGCTTGTCACTGTCCGGTTTAGGGATCAGTGTAATGTAAGCTTCATTAAGGCTATTTGGCAATTCGCCTGTTTCAAATGATTCATTTAACACTTTTAAAAGGTGGGCCCAATACTGTCGAAGAAGGTTACGTAGAATTATACGGTCAAGCCGTCAGAGCCTGGGCTTTTGTTTTTCTGAAAGGAGTTGAGTGAGTTTTTTAAGTCAATTAAGGACAGGGGTGTACAGTAGAGCAATAAGCTGCTCGAGTCTAGCCCGTTAAGCAGGAAATTCTCATCCCGGCTACATCCAGCTCAATCCACAGCTAGGACATACACCTGGACATCTGCCCATGTAGAAGCACAGGTCGACTAAGACGAAGACTACAGTAAACACGACCAACTTATACAAATATTTCTTTTATTTGCAGGTTGTCTACTTTTGACACCACACGAAACACAAGTCCTCACCACTAATAGAGTCGTCCATGTGGTCACCCTTGGAACAACTGCCTGAAACATTTCGCCTCTGCTCCATCTGTCGTCCACGTTAGCGGGTCATCTTTCGTCTCGGCACAGCCCCCATGGCAGCAGTACACAGTTTCCAGTCATGTCCATCATATACCGACAAAAGAAGTAGCATTTGGCAACAGCCAGTGTCCTTCCCCGAGACGCTGTACGGAAGTGCACGGACCCTCAAGTCGACTGCTGCCTTTGTTAGAATCATTGAAGTCGAGGTCTGAAGACAAACGAGGACGATCTATCTTCTTGTCTTTATTGACTCAGCTGTAGCACAACAGTACCAGCACGGTCGACCTTCATCAAGAAGCCTGCGGCAAAGAACTGTGCATGCTCGTCCAGTAGGGGTTTCTGTAACAATGTGCTTGCATGATGAGTTTGCTAGTCTCAAGCACAACTCTCTTCAGTCACGCCTTTCAATGCATGCATGAAGTCCAATCAACCAAAGCAAGATCCCGCCTCTCCATTTGTTGAAACACAGGTCCAGCACTGTATTTGGCTTCCCATTACGAGCTATTAGAAAATACATGTTCTAGTAATTTGCAGTACTGTAGCAATAATTGACACATTAATGCACAACCTTTAGTGGCATCTTACAACATGTCATCATCATGTAGCATGCCCTTTATAGAACGTCGCTCCCATAACAGTCTGTCTGAAAGCAACTCGTTCCCTTGCTAGAACTCTAGCCTCCGCCACAGTCATACCAAGACATTCCTGGATATCTTGGTGTCATCGTCCTTTTCGTCTACCCCTTCCTCTTTTACCTGGTACCATAACTTCCAACACTGTTCTCTTGAGACTTGTGTATCTTGATCTTCTTCATCTTCTTCTTCTTCGTACGCTGTCAGACGACAGCTTGAATTTGTTCGAAGAAAGCAGCAGTCGTCCTAAGGTTGTCGACACTGCCATAGAGCTTGTCTAGTGTTGGCACTGGTGATGGCCACGTGTGCTTTCTCTGGTCCTCATATGTCTGGCAATTTGGCAGCAGATGTTCAGTGGTCATTTTCCCTGTAGCACCTATCTTCAGTTTATTGAATAGATGGAACCTCGGTCTATTGTGACCTGTACGGAGTCTGAAGACCGCCACCTGCTCTCTTCTCATCAACTGGTAATAAGCATCATTAGGTGTGTAGCCAGTATGCTCTGTTTCCCATTTGTACCTGGCCCTAATAAGCCTTTTGGACTCTTCGTAGGTCACACTAGAATCAGGTTGTTGTAACCTTGCACCATCTTTTGCTAGTCTGCCTGCCTCCTCGTTGCCTTGAATGTTACCCACTGTACTACTACTTTATTGGGTGTGGACTGCTGGCATAGTTAACAGAGTTCTGCTCTTAAGTCATTAAGTTCTGTATGTTTTTGGCTTTTTAATGCAGTAACCACGGACATGACATCTGTAAACATGACTATCTGGCTTTCGTGTGTCTTGATCTGACCAAAGTATTTGTATTTTCTAACAACAACAACAACATGTAATGAATGAAATAATTTGTCATATTGTCTTCATCACCCAGGAGAAATAAATACATCGCCTGCCGAAACATTTGTTGTCCTTGACTTACTGTGGCAGTATTCAGCAACGGTTATATTCTGTCATTCCCAATAAGGGGCCCCGGGATCCAATGGGGGGTGGGGGGATGCTATCTTATTGACAGATGTTAAACAAGTAACGACAACGATAGTATTGATATCAATTTGTATTGTATGTCATCATCATCTGGTTGATCTGTCCCAAGACTGGTTGTAGGGTTGTCTGATTATGTCTCTCCATTTGACTCTATCCTGTAGTTGATCAGTCCTAAGACTGGTTGTTAGGTTGTGTGATTATGTCTCTCCATTTGACCCTATCGTCTAGTTTACCAGTCCTAAGGCTGGTTGTAAGGTTGTCTGAGTATTTCTCACCATTTGACCCTATCCTCGGTAGTTCTCTTCATTCCAGCGAAGTTTGTACTTTAATGTCCCTGCTTGCCTGAGATCTAAAGGTGAGTCTTGGTCGCCCCGGTCCTCTCTTCCCTTCAATCTTGCCCTCTAGTATCTTATCTAAAATACTTTCTTGTCTCATATTGTCTTGTCTCAACCAACGTTTTTGTACAAAACGGAATATTTGCTTTTGTGCGCCCACTTCAGTGAGTACATTCTATCATTACATCTTCTTTCTTTCCAACTAGCGCTTTCCATTAACTTTGACTTTCTATTACAACTCCGCATAACCTTGTCCATCATCATCTCAGATTATGCGCTGTAGAGACTCGGTGCAAGCGAGTAGTCCTGTCGTACCCCATGTCTTATGGAAACTGCACCATTGAGACGTTCTGATATTGAAATAATCGGCTCTTAATTTTGATCCAGGTTCTGGATTAACTTAATGAGTGTTCTTTATATGTATGAAGGTCATATCAAAGTGCTCATAAGTGGCGGAGGAGCTACCATGGCTTGCTAACAAAACATGTCTGTGTTCAGATCTCTGGGGTCGTAAACCTATGGGATGTGAGCCCATTAAAAATACGTGCTCAATATGGATTCACCAGGCTGTAAGGTGCAAAACACAGAACAAAGTACTCCGTCTTAGGAGACACGGTGAAGGGGGAAACAAATATGTGACCTTGCAGTTTTGTCTCTAGTATTTCATTGTTTTTTTTTTAAATATTTGATTAGGTAAGTCAGTAAGTAGGTCACGCACTAAATTGGGATATCTGTCAAATGTAGTTGCTGGTTTCTAAATGTGTCAATGGGGACTACAAGGCCACAACATCTAGTTTTGTGATTACTTAGGTAACAGACAGTAGTGGGCAGCAACATCCAGTTTTTTTTATTACTTAGGTAACATACACTAGGGACAGCAACATCCAGTTTTGTTATTACTTAGGTAACATACACTAGGGGGCAGCAACATCCGGTTTTGTGATTACTTAGGTAACAGACGCTCGGGGGTTGCAACATCCAGTTTGTGATTACTTAGGTAACAGACACTAGGGGTCAGCAACATCCAGTTTCGTGATTACTTAGGTAACACACACTAGGGAGCAGCAACATCCAGTTTTGTGATTACTTAGGTAACAGACACTAGGGGGCTGCAACATCCAGCTTTGTGATTACTTAGGTAACAGACACTATGGCGCAGCAACATCCAGTTTTGTGATTACTTAGGTAACATACACTAGGAACAGCAACATCCAGTTTTGTTATTACTTAAGTAACAGACAGTAGTGGGCAGCAACATCCAGTTTTGTGATTACTTAGGTAACAGTCACTATTGGGCAGCAACCTCCAGTTTTCTGATTACTTAGGTAACAGACATTAGGGGACCGCAACATCCAGTTTTATGATTACTTAGGTAACAGAAACTAGGGGGCAGGAACATCAGGTTTTGTGATTACTTAGGTAAGACACTAGGGGGCAGCAACATCCCGTTTTGTGATTACTTAGGTAAGGCACTAGGGTACCGCAACATCCAGTTTTGTGATTTCTTAGGTAACAGACATTAGGGGACCGCAACATCCAGTTTTGTGATTACTTAGGTAACAGACACTAGGGGACCGCAACATCCAGTTTTGTGATTACTTAGGTAACAGACGCTAGGTGTCGCATGTACGTGCGCAGTACAGAAACACAATGTCATCCATACTCACAGAGTGAACATCAATAATAGCACCCTGTAGTGTAGTTGGTTTTATTTGGTGGGTGGTGGGTGGGGGCTGTCGAGGACTTCTAAGGATATTGAAAAGGAAATGATTTCTGACTCGATAAATTCCCAAAATGGCGCGACATCATTGTTGATTAAGCTTGACCTGGTCGTCCCTTTCAGATTCCAATAGAGGGATCTGTGCGGCTGGTGTGGTAGAACTAACAGGCCAGTAATGATAAACATTGTAGCAAATGTAACATAGGGATCTGTGCCGCGGGTGTGCGAGAACTAACAGACCAGTAGTGATAACCAGTGTAGCAAATGTAATAGTGTTCGCATAGTTTAGTCTACATTATAATGCATGATCGATTGAATTTCCTGAAAGTGTGCTCACTTTTAATACGCAGATTAGTGACTGTAAATACAAAATGAACCGAACGGGATCTTTTCCTTGCGATGATAAAGAGACGGAATACGTGTCTCAATGTTTGCGCAAATTATGTGGAGAAATAAGGTACAATATAATTGCATTAATATATGATTTTCAAACTCGTATATCATTTTATTGAATGTATCCAGTTGTGACATATTTACTGACGAGCTCTCATAGAACGGAGAACATGTTCTCTAACACTGTCAACTCGTTAAGAGGAGCAGAATGATAGCATGGTCCTTCTGAATCCATCTGAGGAACAAACTGTACGGGGATCACTGACGCCTGAGACAGACCAGCAAGTTTGGAGAGAGATGTACAGTAGACCTGAGACAGACCAGCAAGTTTGGAGAGAGATGTACAGTAGACCTGAGACAGACCAGCACGTTTGGAGATAGATGTACAGTAGACCTGAGACAGACCACCAAGTTTGGAGAGAGATGTACAGTAGACCTGAGACAGACCACCAAGTTTGGTGAGAGATGTACAGTAGACCCTGAGACAGACCACCAAGTTTGGAGAGAGATGTACAGTAGACCTGAGACCGACCACCAAGTTTGGAGAGAGATGTACAGTAGAACTGAGACAGACAACCACGTTTGGAGAGAGATGTACAGTAAACCTGAGACAAACTAATTGAAAGGTGATAATTTGGAACATGTTCTTCACCTTTGACTCAGCAAATTATTTGTTCATATTTATTTCCATGTTCGATTTTCAATATTTGATCATCTTTATTTGGAAGTTACTGATGTGTTCTGATAAGAGCAAATAAAATTATTTCTTTGTTACGTTTGGGATAGTTTGTTTTGGTCATCTTGTATGTGTGCGGCCGACTTTTTATTCTTCTTCTCTTTTTTCTCGTAAACTTCTTTGTTACTCATTGAAAACACCATTGAAGTAGGAAACACATTCGAAGTATTGATGCCGGCACACGAGCATATGTCTTTCAATGAACTGGCAACAAAGACGAGAGGTGTATTACTCGATGCAACACGGGATCTGATCCCTAGGAAATGTATCAGAAGCAAAACTAAATCACAGAAGGTGTTCTACAACAAAGAGGGAAGAAGAAACCGAAAACAAACATGTATTTACCACAATAGCGATGAATGCAGAGATTGCACTACAGAAATCAGAAGAAAGATCAGGAAAGACAAGAAACAATTCATAACAAACAATTGCAACAAAATCGAAGAATTCCAACAACATGGGAAAAAAAGAAACCTTCAAAGAAATCGGAAAACTGAGAAGAGAATCCCAACAATCACTACAGGCAATCAATGACAAGAATAGTGATGTGAGGACTGAGAACAAAGAAATTCTAGAAATATGGAAGGAATACTGAATAGAGAGCCAGAACCCACATTGGACGAGGTACGTGCAGCAATCAAAGAGATGAATAAAGGAAAGACTCCAGGATGTGACGACATAACAGCAGAACTAATACAGGCAGAAGGAGACGCATGCATACACATAAGCCAAGCATTGTGCACAACAAATTTGGTACAGTTCAGAATGGTCTGCAGAATGGAGAAGATCAGTGTATATTCCGGTACCAAAGAAAGGGAACCTAAAATGATGCACTAACTAGCGAACTATTTCCCTAATAAGCCACATCATAAAGATATTTTTACGTATTATCATGAAGGGACTAGAAAAGAAAGTGGAAATTGAAATATATGAAACACAGGCAGGATTCAAACAAAGCAGAGACACAAGAGATCACATCTTTAATTTGAGAAACAGCTTTGCAAAATGCAGAGAACACATTACTGACCTAAATACACGCTTCCTAGATTACACCAAAGCGTTTGACTGTGTACAACATCAGCAACTGTGGCAAATAATGAAATACATAGGCTTCGTTACACATGGAAAACATCTAATAGAAACACATGGCAGTGCCTAACAAGCCCCTGGGAGAATTAACGAACGCACCTCCGATTGGTTTGAGATCCTAAAAGGTGAAAGGCAGGGATGCATCCTTTTCTAATATTTATTCAACATGTACGCGGAGAATATCAAGCGAAAGGTAAAAATAGATGAAAGTTATATGATACTGTCATGATACGCTCCACATATGGACACTTGTCATCTGTCCAAATCCTCATTTTGTTGTAAAGATGACCCTTGAGTCTGTTATGCCCAGTTCTCAGTCTGAAGATGATGACTTGCTCTTCTCTAGTTAAGTTAAAGTAGCTGTCCTCTTTTCGGAAGTCGAGTTATTGATCAGCCCATTTTACCCTGAAGTTGGCTTTAATTATGGTCTTGGCCTCATTATATGTGATACTCAGGTCTGTTTGTGGGGATGCTCCTCCACACTCTGCTAGTTTGTCTGCAGCTTCATTGCCTTCAATATTGCAGTCGGATGGGATCCACTGTATGACCAATCTTGGGTGTTCTGCTGAGAGCTGTGTCAGGGAGAACATACATTGCTCGAGATCTTCATCTTTGTGTTGTTTTAGCGCTACTAATACTGACGCGGCATCAGTCAAGAATTCTATGTTTTCTTGGTGGATATCTTTATCTTGGATTACAAGCTCAGCTGCGGCGTTCAGTGCCTCTGCTTCTGCACAGAAATTATTGGAATTTGTTCCTGCTGTTAATACTCGAATTTGTTCTTCTCCATTCCTTAGTTTGCAATAGAACTCTCCACCTCCATTGGATGTGGCTTTGTTAGATGAGCCATCTGTATATACGTGTATCCATGTTTCTGGTGGGTATACTCTTCTAAGATATTTTTATGTAACAAATTTCCTTTTTTCCTATACCCTCTAAGGTCTGAACAATCTCAGGGGACTTGTCTTTTGTCCATGGTTGGATTTAGAATGCTTGTTTCAGATCTCTAAACACTGCCTGTCTTATGATTTGGTCTGCTCTTGTAAGTTCTTTAGTTTTTGATATGAAGTGGTTTCTCTTTAATCTCCCTCTTCCCATGCGATTTATTCTGTCATATATTTGGTGATCAGGCATTCGTTTGAACTTATCCCCCTGTTGGATTGTTTTGTTTTTTATCTCTGCGCGTCTCAATACTTTCAATTCATTTGATGTTCTCCATTGCATTTAGTGGTGTTGTTCTCATAGCTGAAGTGATGATTGTATACCTTGATTTTGAGTAGTTCTTTTTTGTTGAAAGTTATTCTTTGTTGCTGTGGACCATGCTGCTATCCCGTATTCTAGCACTGGTCTCACATAACCTGTGTACAGCTTCTTTAGGGTACCCGTGTCAGCTCCCCATGTTGAGCCTGATATCTTTCTCATTATGGTCATTCTGTTCTAAGCTTTTTTGGTGGCTTTCTTTATTTGGTTTTTAAATGTCAATCTTGGGTCGATTGTTATTTCCAGATAAGTTGGACTTATGTCAAGGGGGAGAGTCTGGCCATTTACATTTAGTATATTTTTTGTGTGATTGGGAGATAGAGAGAAGATTGGCTACGTGATTTTGGATTCGTTATAGCGATTTGCCAGTTTTTTGTTCCGCCTCTATTGTATTTAGGGCCTCTTGCATTTGGTTTCTAGCTATAGGTGTAGATTCTTCGGATGTCCATAGTGCCAGGTCATCTGCATATAGTGCACTGTGTACTCTTTTAGGGATTTCTGGGATTATATCATTGATATATATGAGGAAAAGCATGGGCGAGAGTATTCCACTTTGCGGGAATCCTTATTCCATTTTCATCTTTTTGCTGAGGTGTCCTTGGAGTTTCCCCCTTGCTGTCCTGTTATCTAGGTAATCACTGATCCACTTATACATGTTGTTGGTTACACACATTTGCAGTAGTTTGAGTTTTAACCTGCTTTTCCATAATTAATCAAATGCTTTTTCTAGGTCTATCTAGACTGCCAGTGTTTTTTTCTTCTGGAAATGCATCTACCATCGCCAACGAGATATATGTCACCTGATATGTCACCTGATCTTCGGTCGATCTGTTTCTACGAAAACCTTCTTGCTGGGAGGATAAGTAAATTCTTTGATTCCATATGCCAGGTTATTCTAGTGTTAACTATCCATTCCATTAGTTTACCCACACAGCTGAGTAGACTAATAGGTCTGTAACTGCCTGGCTTCATGTTGTCTTTCCCATGTTTAAGGATGGGGATAGTCCTTGCCTCCTTCCACACTGTGGGGACAGTTCCTTGTTTCCAGCTTGTGTTAAAGATGTGTAGCAGTTTGTTCTTTGCTATTTCTCTCGTGCTAGAGAGCATTTCATTACTTATGGCATCCTTTCCTGGGGCTTTTCTTTTCTTGAGTTTAGTAATTGGTGACTCCAGTTCTGTCTTGGTGATTTTTACTATCAGATGTTTTTCAGGTACTCGCATTGAGTGCCCCATGTGGTTTATTTCTTTCGTAACATACTTTTTCATGTCTGTTGGTATTTTATTTCTACTAGTTTCTGCGTAATTTTGGATTAGAGCATCCGCAGCTTTTTTCCCAGTTAGTACTTTCCTTTATTTTCAATTGCAATTTTTAGCTTGAAGCTGTTTTCATCACTCAAGGCCTTTGCTAGCTTTCAGAGCTTCTTGTTCTCTCTATCAAAGTTGAGGGTTTCTGTATGCCCATGCGAAGCTGTTCCTGCAATAGTTGACTGTTTTTCTGTATCTTGCAGCAGCTGCATTGAGTGCGATGTTGTTTTCCTGATTCGGTCAATTTCCACTTTGTCTCTTGCCTCTTTTAGGTAGTCCCATATGTTGGACTTCATTTGACCAATACGGTTTGTGGTCCCATCTGCTGGTGACCAATACGGTTTGTGGTCCCATCTGTTTCACTTCAGGTGATCAATACGGTTTGTGTTCCCATCTGTTTGTGACCGTACGGTTTGTGGTCCCATTTGTTGGACTTCAGGTAACCAATACGGTTTGTGGTCCCATCTGTTGGACTTCAGGTAACCAATACGTTTTGTGGTCTCATCTGTTGGACCTCAGGTAACCAATACCGTTTGTGGTCCAATCTGTTGGACTTCAGGTAACCAATACGGTTTGTGGTCCCATCTGTTGGACTTCAGGTAACCAATACGGTTTGTTTTTCTTGGACTTTATAACTGAAGAAATCACAAAGTTTATCTTCTCATACTTCTTTTTATCGTATTCTCTGAGTTGGTCATTGTTGCGACCGGAACTTAGATCAGCTAAACGTTCCTCTTGTTTCCCAGTGAAAGCTGTCAGATCAGAATACAACCATTGACGCCTTTTGGGGTTTGACGAGCTGAAATATGTTGTTGAATTCGACACCAGCCTCGCGCCTTTCTAAGCTGACACGTTCACTCCAAAAGACTGTGTAGCTACATACATCTTCTGTGATCGGGACCGTATCGGGTAGATGTGTCCCATTTATCGCTTCTATATCACTGTTGTACGGTCCAGTTCACTGGCCACCAGAGCCACCTTTTTTTTTGTCTTCCGGCATTCGTGCTGTTTTATAACGTTCGCAGGCTCCACGTATTACAGACAAGGACCTTATGTTTTTCCTTTGCTCTTGTTCAAACGTATTGGCTGGATTTCCTCCAGCCCTTCAGGGCAAGTCAAAGCAGGCTATATTTAGGACACCTTTTCTAGACGCTTTCTATGTCTGTGTAGGTGAGCAGATCATGTCTACAGAGGCCTGCTCAGGATCTCAAAAAACTATAATTTCTCGGTGGCTTCTAGGACCAGCGAAGAGTGGCCCTTTGCCTGATCCGTCTGTGTCTAAGTTTGTGACTGCAGCTTCAGGGTTGCACGGTTAAGGCGTGACTAAAAACTGATGCTGATGTGCAAGACCGAATATCATGGCGCGCATCTCTTCGTGACGGTGGAGCGCCATGCGAGACAACCATAACAATAGCAGCTAAACAACGGAGACATGTTAGAAAAGCCCGTCAAATGAAGACTTCATATCAGGCCTACATTCTCTGCCCGCAATGACTGAGGCATTTAGTGGACCGGAGTCCTCCATATGATATGCTCTTGCTGCAGGCTGGTCAAAATGCGTTCTAACTAAATGACCAAACTACTTGATTTGTTGGTCGTCAATGTAGGCACTCAGAAGCTAACTCAGCCAAAGTGCAATGGAAGGGCTTCACCATGAGGGCCTCACGCTCAGCGGATTGGTACAAACCCCGAAATATATTGACAAAGTATCACTCGAGCAAGGAACCACTGTCCCCACTGTCTGCCTCAGCGTGGTGTTGAGGGTTCGATCACGGATTGACTTTCCGGCTGCACTTCTCACACAGCGCATCCCACAGCCTCTTACTCTTATGTGTTTCTAGTAAGGACCAAGGCTGACATTGGTTACACAATGTAGAAACAAACAGTGAATTGATGAACCTCTACTTAGTTGAAAGAAGCCTACTAGAGTATTTTCATATAGGTGCACACAGTAGATCTGTTCTTCTTCTGAATTCTCTGTACAATCCTTCTGTCCACTCTGTCGTCATCAGTGAACATGCTAACTACGTATTTTAACTCCTGTACTTGCTTGAGGCCTGACAATTGTGTGATTGTTGTGGAAACTTCCCTGCTCGTGTTCACGCTGTATCAACATAGTCTCGGTCTTGCTTGTTTGTGTTCATGTCTTGTCATATTCGTTACAAGCAGAATTGAGACAGGTCAGGCGGTGTTGTAGGTCTTCTCCATTTTAGTAGATGACCTGATCATCAGCAAACTACAGTTTAATTACAGATTTCTAATGAGGGTTAGCTAACTGTGTGATTTCGGTTTACCCTGTCAAACACCTCTTCCTGACAAATGAAGGCTACGAGAAGTTTTTGTGTATGTATTCTAAGTTTTGTTTACAGTTAAGTGTCTGGAGTGTAAATATAGCATCCGTACATCCCTTGCTATTCGATCAAGAAGCCATGGCAGTGATCCTGAAGCACTTAGCTATGGCTATACAATAGCTCGTACTCGCTGTTCAAAGGCACGTGCGAAAATGTTTCCGAGGTGGCTAAGAAGGGATATTTGACTATACGAGCTGCAATCCTTCCTGGTGCCCTTGTTTTTTTTTCAAATAGGTACAACCACTGCCCTTTGGCAATCACCAGGTACCTTCCCTTCAATCCACACCTGATTTAAGATCTTTGTGAGCAATCTTACTCCTACATGGTGACAAGCTTTAATGGCATGTGCCGATATGCTGTCTACATAAGGGGCCCTGTAGTTAGGGCTTCATCTAATTACCTCCCTGGTTCCTTGCTCGAATGATACTTTGTCAATATATTTCGGGGTTTGTACCAATCCGCTGAGCGTGAGGCCCTCATGGTGAAGCCCTTCCATTGCACTTTGGCTGAGTTAGCTTCTGAGGCCGCACAAACCTAGCATAGGTACATACAGATGCACACATGCATCCAAGCACTGGTTTATGCGTCCTGATATCGCCCAAAGGACTAAGGTCTGGAGTGGAATGGGCGCGCATTCGCCAGTAGAAACTAGTGAGGCAAACGCTTAAGAAACAAACAAACAGACGCACACGTGCATCCAGGCACTGGTTAATACGTCCTGATAGCACCTAAAAGACCACGGTCCAGGTGGAAAGGGTGAGCCTCCGTCAGTAGGATTCAGACGGGCAAACATTTAACGACAAACAACAAACAAACAAACAAACGACAATAACTGAGGCATTTCTACAATTTGTGTTTTAGTGGTCAAAGGGATGGAACTCGCCAATTTTGCTTTTAATTGTCAAAGGGATGCAACTCGCCAATTTTTTTTTCCGTGGTCAAAGGGATGCAACTATCCAATTTTTATATTAGTGGTCAAAGGGATGCAACACACACACACACACACACACACACATTATAATTAATTTTAAATTTCTGATTTATTAGAACTAATAACCAACTTGCCTTGGCATTTTGTTGTCATATTCGTGTTCAGCTTCTTATATTCTTGCAGAAACGGCCACTTTGATCTCAGAGGCATTACTATTAGCCAAATTTGTAATTTTTTTGCTGTGCATTGACATTCCTGGTACATAACAATATATTTTAAGTGAAAATTGCAAATTCATTTTCAAATGAATGCATTTGCTGATCACATATTTATCATTTTGTTGTCTTGATCCCTATCCCAGATTATAATATAGTGTAGCCAATTGGAAACAATACGCAAACATAATTCATCAAATTGAATATATTTTCACATATATCTATACAAGTATATAAAGCATATATAATTTATACACACACATGGGGGCTTCAAGTGAAAAGAAAGTGAATAGAAATGAGAAAAACCATGCCTTGATACTGTAACTTGTTAATATGGATGTTAAGGATATCAAAAGTGTCTTGCATGTGTCGTCACAGTGCACACGGACAACATACATACGTCATAATCGCAGTTAAAATATGGCCGCCCTACTGTTGACATGCACCAAAGAGAAGCAACGTTCTGTTACCCGTTTGTTGAGCAGCGAAGGCGTGAAACATATAGATATTCATCTGCTATTGAAGGTCCAGTATGGTGATGTGTGCCTTTCACCCCAGCAAGTGCATGAGGGGAGTAGGAGTGAGTTCGGTAACACGCTGATCACGACAGGCTTGGGTACACAGAGGAGTGACCAGGCACACAGAGTAGTGACCAGGCACACAGAGGGAGGAGTGACCAGACTCACAGGGGGAGGAGTGACCAGGCACACAGAGGGAGGAGTGACCAGGCACACAGAGGGAGGAGTGACCAGGCACACATAGGAAGGAGTGACCAGGCACACAGAGGAGTGACCAGGCACACATAGGGAGGAGTGACCAGACACAGAGTAGTGACCAGGCACACAGAAAAGGAGTGACCAGACACACAGAGGGAGGAGTGACCAGGCACACAGAGTAGTGACCAGGCACACAGAGGGAGGAGCGACCAGACACACAGAGGGAGGAGTGACCAGGCACACAGAGGGAGGAGTGACCAGACACACAGAGGAGTGACCAGACACACAGAGGAGTGACCAGGCACACAGAGTAGTGACCAGACACACAGAGGGAGGAGTGACCAGGCACACATAGGGAGGAGTGATTAGGCACACAGAGGGAGGAGTGATCAGGCACACAGAAGGAGGAGTGACCAGGCACACAGAGGGATGAGTGACCAGACACATAGGGAGGAGTGACCTGGCACACATAAGAAGGAGTGACCAGTCACACAGAGGAAGGAGTGACCAGGCACACAGAGTAGTGACCAGACACACAGAGTAGTGACCAGGCACACAGAGGGAAGAGTGACCAGACACATAGAGGGAGGAGTGACCAGGCACACAGAGGGAGGAGTGACCAGGCACACATAAGGGGGAGTGACCAGGCACACAGAGGGAGGAGTGACCAGACACACAAAGGGAGGAGTGACCAGGCACACAGAGGGAGGAGTGACCAGACACACAGAGGAAGGAGTGACCAGGCACACAGAGGAGTGACCAGGCACACATAAGGAGGAGTGACCAGGCACACAGAGGGAGGAGTGACCAGACACACAGAGGAGTGACCAGACACACAGAGGAGTGACCAGGCACACATAAGGAGGAGTGACCAGGCACACAGAGGGAGGAGTGACCAGGCACACAGAGGAGTGACCAGACACACAGAGGAGTGACCAGGCACACATAAGGAGGAGTGACCAGGCACACAGAGGGAGGAGTGACCAGGCACACAGAGGGAGGAGTGACCAGACACACAGAGGAGTGACCAGACACACAGAGGAGTGACCAGGCAAACAGAGTAGTGACTAGGCACACAGAGGGAGGAGTGACCAGACACACAGAGGGAGGAGTGACCAGGCACACATAGGGAGGAGTGATTAGGCACACAGAGGGAGGAGTGATCAGGCACACAGAAGGAGGAGTGACCAGGCACACAGAGGGAGGAGTGACCAGACACATAGGGAGGAGTGACCTGGCACACATAAGAAGGAGTGACCAGGTACACAGCGGAAGGAGTGACCAGGCACACAGAGTAGTGACCAGACACACAGAGTAGTGACCAGGCACACAGAGGGAAGAGTGAGCAGACACATAGAGGGAGGAGTGACCAGGCACACAGAGGGAGGAGTGACCAGGCACACATAAGGGGGAGTGACCAGGCACACAGAGGGAGGAGTGACCAGACACACAAAGGGAGGAGTGACCAGGCACACAGAGGGAGGAGTGACCAGACACACAGAGGAAGGAGTGACCAGGCACACAGAGGGAGGAGTGACCAGGCACACATAGGGAGGAGTGACCAGGCACACAGAGGAGTGACCAGGCACACAGAGGAGTGACCAGGCACACAGAGGGAGGAGTGACCAGGCACACAGAGCAGTGACCAGAAACACAGAGGGAGGAGTGACCAGGCACACAGAGGAGTGACCAGGCACACAGAGGAGTGATCAGGCACACAGAAGGAGGAGTGACCAGGCACACAGAGGGAGGAGTGACCAGACACACATAGGGAGGAGTGACCAGGCACACATAAGAAGGAGTGACCAGGCACACAGAGGGAGGAGTGACCAGGCACACAGAGTAGTGACCAGACACACAGAGTAGTGACCAGGCACACAGAGGGAAGAGTGACCAGACACATAGAGGGAGGAGTGACCAGGCACACATACGGAGGAGTGACCAGGCACACAGAGGGAGGAGCGACCAGACACACAGAGGGAGGAGCGACCAGACACACAGAGGGAGGAGTGACCAGGCACAAATAAGGAGGAGTGACAGGCACACAGAGGGAGGAGCGACCAGACACACAGAGGGAGGAGTGACCAGGCACACAGAGGGAGGAGTGACCAGACACACAGAGGAGTGACCAGACACACAGAGGAGTGACCAGGCACACATAAGGAGGAGTGACCAGGCACACAGAGGGAGGAGTGACCAGACACACAGAGGGAGAAGTGACCAGGCACACATAGGGAGGAGTGATCAGGCACACAGAGGGAGGAGTTATCAGGCACACAGAAGGAGGAGTGACCAGACACACATAGGGAGGAGTGACCAGGCACACATAAGAAGGAGTGACCAGGCACACAGAGGGAGGAGTGACCAGGCACACAGAGTAGTGACCAGACACACAGAGTAGTGACCAGGCACAAAGAGGGAAGAGTGACCAGACACATATAGGGAGGAGTGACCAGGCACACAGAGGGAGGAGTGACCAGGCACACATAAGGAGGAGTGACCAGGCACACAGAGGGAGGAGTGACCAGACACACAGAGGGAGGAGTGACCAGGCACACATAGGGAGGAGTGATTAGGCACACAGAGGGAGGAGTGATCAGGCACACAGAAGGAGGAGTGACCAGGCACACAGAGGGAGGAATGACCAGACACACATAGGGAGGAGTGACCAGGCACACATAAGAAGGAGTGACCAGGCGCACAGAGGTAGGAGTGACCAGGCACACAGAGTAGTGACCAGACACACAGAGTAGTGACCAGACACACAGAGGAAAGAGTGACCAGACACATAGAGGGAGGAGTGACCAGGCACACAGAGGGAGGAGTGACCAGGCACACATAAGAAGGAGTGACCAGGCACACAGAGGGAGGAGTGACCAGACACACAGAGGAAGGAGTGACCAGGCACACAGAGGGAGGAGTTACCAGACACACAGAGGGAGGAGTGACCAGGCACACAGAGGGAGGAGTGACCAGGCACACATAGGGAGGAGTGACCAGGCACACAGAGGAGTGACCAGGCACACAGAGGGAGGAATGACTAGGCACACATATGGAGGAGTGACCAGGCACACAGAGGAGTGACCAGGCACACAGAGGGAGGAATGACTAGGCACACATGTGGAGGAGTGACCAGGCACACAGAGAGAGGAATGACCAGGCACACAGAGGGAGGAGTGACCAGGCACACAGAGCAGTGACCAGACACACAGCGGGAGGAGTGACCAGGCACACAGAAGGAGGAGTGACCAGGCACACAGAGTAGTGACCAGACACACAGAGTAGTGACCAGGCACACAGAGGGAAGAGTGACCAGACACATAGAGGGAGGAGTGACCAGGCACACAGAGGGAGGAGTGACCAGACACACAGAGGGAGGAGTGATCAGGCACACAGAGGGAGGAGTGACCAGACACACAGAGGGAGGAGTGACCAGGCACACAGAGGGAGGAGTGACCAGGCACACATAGAGAGGAGTGACCAGGCACACAGAGGAGTGACAAGGCACACAGAGGGAGGAGTGACTAGGCACACATATGGAGGAGTGACCAGGCACACAGAGGGAGGAGTGACCAGGCACACAGAGCAGTGACCAGATACACAGAGGGAGGAGTGACCAGGCACACAGAGGAGTGACCAGGCACACAGAGGAGTGACCAGGCACAAAGAGGAGTGACCAGGCACACAGAGGAGTGACCAGGCACACAGAGGGAGGAGTGACCAGGCACACTGAGCAGTGACCAGACACACAGAGCAGTGACCAGACACAGAGCAGTGACCAGACACACAGAGCAGTGACCAGACACAAAGCAGTGACCAGGCACACAGAGGGAGAAGTGACCAGGCACACAGAGGAGTGACCAGCCACACAGAGGAGTGACCAGGCAGACAGAGGATGGACCAGAGATTCGATTGCTGCCTTTGATCGCCGTGTAAAGGAAAATGGCCGATTGATTTGACTTAAATTGCCGCACATTTGGACATCAGTCAAGGTTCAGCACATCTGGACATCAGTCAAGGTTCAGTATACTACATCATCCATGATGTACAGCAGTACCACAAAGTGTCTGCAAGATGGGTGCTACGGTAGCTTACTCCAGAATTGAAACAACGACGCTTCGATGTCTGTCGGGAACTTTTTGCCGCGCCTGGAAGCAGAATTGTTGATAATCGAGATGAAACCTGGGTTCACTACCACGAGCCTGAAACGAAGAGAGCAAGCAGCAAGGGATGGAGCCATTCCCTCCTCACCGGAAACGAAGACGTTTCCCACGCAGTAAACTGTTTGGAAAGGTTTTGTTGACTTTCTTTTGGGGTGAACGAGACGATATTTTAGAGCATTACATGACAAAGGGGAACACTGTCACGAATCCCACGTATACAGATCTTCTGCGCATAGCTTTTAGAGCAGGGTAATGTAAATTAAACTGGTTGTTTAAACCAGTATAAAGACGTTAAGTTAAGTTAAGTTAAGTTAGTTACTCAGGAATCATCTACGACCCGCAATCAAATCCAAACGACGTGGACTTCTGAGTAAAGGTGACCTTTTGCAACATCACAATGCTCGATCCCGATGAAGAGGTCTAGCAGGTGGTGCATGAAAGGTTACATACGCAACCATGATAATTTTTGTCTGCAGGAATACATGCACTTTATAGACGCTGGGGGAACTTGTATCGAACGTTCTATAGGAATCCATGCATTATATAGACGCTGGAGAACTTGTTTCGAACGTTCTATAGGAATCCATGCACTTTATAGACGCTGTGGGACTTGTATCGAACGTTCTATAGGAATCCATGCACTTTATAGATGCTGGGGGACTTGTATCGAACGTTCTATAGGAATCCATGCACTTTAAAGACGCTGCGGGAGCTTGTATCGAACGTTCTATAGGAATCCATGCATTATATAGACGCTGGAGAACTTGTTTCGAACGTTCTATAGGAATCCATGCACTTTATAGACGCTGGGGGACTTGTATCGAACGTTCTATAGGTATCCATGCACTTTATAGATGCTGGGGGACTTTTTTCGAACGTTCTATAGGAATCCATGCACTTTATAGATGCTGGGGGACTTGTATCGAACGTTCTATAGGAATCCATGCACTTTATAAACGCAGGAACTTGTATCGAACGTTCTACAGGAATCCATGTACTTTATAGATGCTGGGGAAACTTGTATCGAACGTTCTATAGGAATCCATGTACTTTATAGACGCTAGAGAACTTGTTTCGAACGTCCAATAGGAATCCATGCACTTTATAGATGCTGGGGGACTTGTTTTGAACATTCTATAGGAATCCATGCACTTTATAGACACTGGGGGACGTATCGAACGTTCTGTAGGAATCCATGCACTTTTTAACGCTGGGCACTGGTATCGAACGTTCTACATGAATCCATGCACTTTATAGATGCTGGGGGAACTTGTATCGAACGCAATAGTGACTAAGTCGAAAAATTACAGTTTTTTTCTTGTTTTTTTCAGAATAAATTTGCCAAACAAATATATTTAAGGTTTTCATTTGAAGTCCCCTCGTTCTTACAACAAAGGAGTCATAATTGACGAACTGTCACAGAGATTTCAGGAATAGTTGACATCTGAAGGTATAGGATCAGGGAATACTTAGCATCCAAACATTTTCTTTTCAAAGGCGTATCGCTCCTCATTTATCGCACGGTCAATCTGCGAGATAAATTCAGCAACGGCATCACCACAGCCCTGTTTAACTGCATTAACTGAGCATAGCCTGTACTCTCGAACGTACCTGAAGAAGAAGAATCACAGCTCTAGTATAACCAACCTATAAAACGTGGCTGCTTCTAAACATACGATCAACATTACAATTTACCCATCTGTTCTTGCAATGAAAATTTCTGTAAAAAGTAAAGTAACCCATAACATTACTGCCGTATGGGTGTGGAGTGTTAGCGATCTCACATTTCAAAGGCTCTGCTATATGAGGGCGGTAGCCCTCGCCGCTTTTACTTCCCGGACTGAACCGGTACCCATTTCAGGTTGTGTCGACCCGGGAGTCATTGTGGTCTGAAAAAACATTACAATCTATTTTACATAAATAATGGGGCTGCTCTCCATAGCCTCCTATTACATCATTCATGGCGGTACAGTGGTCCTTTTATTACATCTCGGGGAAGAGCCACTCGGGGGGAACACTGTCAATGTGGAAGAGATATAAACATGCTGGAAGGAAACAAAGATGAATTTTGTTTCATTTGACTGTCCAACAATCCCACTCTTGCACAACTTTCACACGCTCCTTCAGGGTGAGGCCCTTCCATTGCACTTTGGTTGGGCTGACTTCTGAGAGCGCTCAAACCTAGCATAGGTACATACAGACGCACACATACATCCAAGCACTGGTTTATGCGTCTTAATATCACCCTATAGACTGCGGTCTTGTGTGGAATAGGCGCGTCACCGCCAGTAGAAACTAGTGAGGCAAAAACGTAAAATTTAAAAACATGTAGAAAAACATAGCAGAATGACAAAACTGATTGTGGGATTCCAGAATTATATTTACGAGGAAAGACTAAAAAACCTGCCTTCAATGTCTATAAAAGAGACGAATTCGAAGTGATTTAATACAGATAATCAACGAAAAGATAAGAAAAGGATAAATTACACTATAACAAGTTTTTTTTTCAAAATACAGCCGCCTACAAGAACAAGAGGACACACCCACAAATTAATTAAAGAAAGGTCCAGGTTAAATATTAGAAAATATTTTGTTAGTCAGAGAGTGGGGAAGGAATGAAATGCATTGCATCCGGAAATAGTGGCCTCAGAATCAATTAATGCTTTAAAGAATAGATTGGATGTGCATAGGTATTTTTAGATCAAGTGAATATAAATTAAACTGGTTGTATACAGACTCTGCAGAGTCTTCTAAACCAGTATAAAAACGTTAAGTTTAGTATACATCTGTTTTATGTGATAATCTGTGTGTGTATATATATATATATATATATAGCAGTGCGTGTTACAGTGGTCAGCGACCCAAGGCCGACTGCTAGCGTTAAGACCCTTCTCCACCTCTACGCGGTGATCCTGGATAACAGGCTGCAGCAGGGCAGACTGGCCAAGGATAAGGGATCGAAAAGGGAAGGATAACATGGTACTCAAAAATGTCTGCTGAAGTCGGACGTGGTAGGACCGAAAGATGCAAATATCGCAGTCAAGCTGTAAGCTACAACACAACGCACTCCGTTCTCCGGACAACATCCTGCTACTTACAAAGCCCTTATTTATCAAGGCTTGATAGCGGGAGATTGAGAATGTATGCACGAAGATGAAGAAGGAGAAGAATCAATAACAAATATATGTTCAGCTGGCTGTGGAGCTCGTCTTCAACAAATGAAAGCCAAGTCATCAAGAGTTGACCTGTCCATATCTGTTGAAGTCTTTCTGGCTTAAAGTATCTACAGGATATGGTACTTTGGTAGCAGCTTCATGTCTGACCCTCCTTCGTCGTCTTTTACGAGACGGCTGGCATGCTAATATTCTTTGCTCTTCTTTTGGGTTCTGGTAACAATTTGCATACATTACTGGGCCTTTATTCTGTATTATACCGTGTTGTCGATTGTCCATGTTTCGCCACCACACAATTAGTGTCGGAACAGCAAAGTAGTTAGAGTGCCACTCCTAAACTCATCATAACATAGTAGGTAAAGATCCTGTCAACAAGCCAATGTGTCATATGACGAATATGCTGTTTGGCCTACATTTTTATTGACCAACGGCACACTAGAGTCCATGTGATCAACCCCTCTCGCTGACTGCCTTTCCTTCCCAGACCCCGCCCGGAGAGCTATTTTGCAATCGGGACAAATCCCTGACCAACTGATCGCTGAGCTAGGACGCCGGTACACCAACCACTGCGATACCTCGGCAATCGAACATAACTTATTTGATATACATAATAAATTATTATTATTATTTTTTTTGTGAGAAATCCAAAGTAGTTGTAGTAGGAATAATAATAGTGATCTTCATCGAATTGGAAAGATAAAATTGACTTTAAATAAAATCATCAATGAAATTAAAGCAATTCCAAGAAATCCAGTTGGAGAATGAGATGACTCAACGGTATGGTTGTGGCAGTAATTAGATAACACACACTGAATGGTTGAGAGAGAAAGAATTAGATAACACTGTATGGTTGTGACAGGAAAAATTAGAAAACGCTCAATGGTTGTGATAGGAAGAATTATATAACTCACATACTGTATGGTTGTGACAGAAAGAATTAGATAACTCACATACTGTATGGTTGTGACAGAAAGAATTAGATAACTCACATACTGTATGGTTGTGACAGAAAGAATTAGATAACTCACATACTGTATGGTTGTGACAGTAATTACATAACACATACTGGATAGTTGTGATAGGAAGAATTATTTAACTCACATACTGTATGGTTGTGACAGGAAATATTAGATAACTCACATACTGTATGGTTGTGACAGAAAGAATTAAATAACTCACATACTGTATGGTTGTGACAGGAAATATTAGATAACTCACATACTGTATGGTTGTGACAGGAAATATTAGATAACTCACATACTGTATGGTTGTGACAGGAAATATTAAATAACTCACATACTGTATGGTTGTGACAGGAAATATTAGATAACTCACATACTGTATGGTTGTGACAGGAAGAATTAGATAACTCACATACTGTATGGTTGTGACAGAAAGAATTAGATAACTCACATACTGTATGGTTGTGACAGAAAGAATTAGATAACTCACATACTGTATGGTTGTGACAGGAAATATTAGATAACTCACATACTGTATGGTTGTGACAGGAAGAATTAGATAACATTGTATAGTTGTGACTTTAGAATTAGATAACATTGTATAGTTGTGACTTTAGAATTAGATAACATTGTATAGTTGTGACTTTAGAATTAGATAACATTGTATAGTTGTGACTTTAGAATTAGATAACATTGTATAGTTGTGACTTTAGAATTAGATAACATTGTATAGTTGTGACTTTAGAATTAGATAACATTGTATAGTTGTGACTTTAGAATTAGATAACATTGTATAGTTGTGACTTTAGAATTAGATAACATTGTATAGTTGTGACTTTAGAATTAGATAACATTGTATAGTTGTGACTTTAGAATTAGATAACACATACCCCATGGTTGTGACAGGAACAATTCGATAATTCAAACACAGTATGGGTGTGGCAGGAATAATTAGATAACTCACACACAGTATGGCTTCTGCCGAAAGCGATCTGGATTCATTTCCTTCTCAAGATGAAAGGTCTTCTGGGTTAACCTCTCACACTGGGATCGCAGTCGGTCTGTGTTGACATTTGTGTTGCACCGAGAATTGTCTGTCTTTAGAAAGGCTAGGTTGGGGCGGGGTAGGGGGGGGGAGAAACAAAAAGGCGCTTTAATAGGACATCCCAGAACAATTTCCGATATTTCAAATTTGGTTTAAATTATACATATTCAACGTACACGATTATCTGCTCATTGACGTCAACATCTTGTACATGGCACAAGAAGACTGGAAGACAGACAGGCCAGACAATGAGAGGTAATACATACATACTGATATACTCATGAAGACGGAGACCCAGACGTGAGGCCAGGGAGTTATCTAAATATATGTTGATAAATAGGTAAGTAGAGAGACAGGCACGAAAATAGACATATAGATAACATACAAACCAGCAGACTTACAACGACATGCATATATATATACACGTACGTGGGTGCGTGCGTGTGTGAATGGGGATTAGGTGGGTTTGATATGTATGGACAAATAGACGGACAGACTGACATATAGATGTATAGTCGATAGATTAATATATACATTAGGTACATACGTAGTTTAGTAAATTTTAATGGGACAGTAATTAGGTGAGTAGGTAGTTAATACATAGAGCTGAAGGTAGGTAATATGTAGTTATTACATAGATTTAAGGTATGTAGGTAGATAGGTAGTAGCTAGTTATTACATAGATTTAAGGTAGGTAGGTAGTAGCTAGTTATTACATAGATTTAAGGTAGGTAGATAGTAGCTAGTTATTACATAGATTTGAAAGTAAGTAGGTAGTAGCTAGTTATTACATAGATTTGAAAGTAAGTAGGTAGTAGCTAGTTATTACATAGATTTGAAAGTAAGTAGGTAGTAGCTAGTTATTACATAGATTTGAAAGTAAGTAGGTAGTAGCTAGTTATTACATAGATTTAAGGTAGGTAGGTAGGTAGTAGCTAGTTATTACATAGATTTAAGGTAGGTAGTAGCTAGTTATTACATAGATTTGAAAGTAAGTAGGTAGTAGCTAGTTATTACATAGATTTGAAAGTAAGTAGGTAGTAGCTAGTTATTACATAGATTTAAGGTAGGTAGCTAGTTCAAGTTGTGCACAATTGTTCCATCTTTCTTCAATTATCGAGAAGCTCTAAATGTTTAATTGTCTTCTTTCTTTTTGAGAATTTGCCGGGAGATCAGGTCAAGTTATCCCGTAAGCCGTGATGTCGTTGGGGCACACATGAAGACACATCCACAATCCCACGCTGCTGCCAGTGCCTCCTCTGGTCGGAGATTGGTTCATTCTTTTATGTTCTTCCTCCACATATTTTTGAGACAACCTTTTCGTCGTCCGTCTTTCACATTTCCGTGCAAGATCGTATTTGCAATACCGCTTGATATCGATATATGGCAGTACCAAGTGAGGATTCGTCTTTAGACCGTTGCCAAGAGGTCTTTAAAAAGGTCCTAGTGCAGTTGTAATTCTTTCTCGTATTTCCTCATTTGTAACTCGGGTCTTTGTATGTGACGTTTAGAAGTTTCCGAAAACGTCTCATCTCCAAGGCCTGTTGGCGGGAAAGAAGAATTAATTTACAAATTAGGTGTTTGGCTACAGAATGAGTTAACAAAAGTTTACTCTGGTCGTAAGAAACACTGTTCTGGAGCAGTATGGTTGGGGAAATTTTTGTTTAATTGACATGTGGTTTTTGTGTGATAACTGTAAATATTGGTGTATTAATTAAACCAATCCGAGAAATTGTGTAAAGTGGAATTGGCGAACGTGAGATGAACTTTGTGTTTGTGTTCAGGACTTTCCAATAGTCATACATGACGCCTCTCGATGTGGATTACGACATAGATTAAGGTTAACTGTAAGATTATGGAGATATGTAAGTAGATAGGTCCCTAAACACAGTAAGAATTATACTTTAAAAGTGTCATATTAAAACATTGTTATCAACGGTGCTAATCTATATAGAATGTCTGAGATGAATATTTGGTATAAATGAACTGACCTGTCCGTCCTTTGGGCGAGCAAATGAAAGTGGCTAGAAAAGTGTAATGATGAACTCTCTGTGATCCCCAGTAGATGTCACTCTGGCACATTTCCTTAAGAGATTCCAGGCATTGCTCAAAAGGTCCGGCCATTCTGTGGACGATTATGAATCGATTATGTTCTGGTTTATAGTGTTGACATGAAATTAAGGATGTGCTTTAATGAATTCAGCAAGCCCTCGGGCAGACTCACTACCAAATACGAAGATTTACGATGGATTCGAACAGACAATGAAAGAATGAAACAGGTGTGTCAAATAATACCTGACAAAGCAAGCAAAGTCGGTAAATATAGATCATCATGGGTTGGGCTAAAGGGGAAGATACATACTAAACAAAAATATCAATGGAGAGCGACGGTTGCAGCTCTATATACCTACAGAAACGACAAGTGAAAGGGAGGCAACATATTGTCAACCAGGTCGAAGATTTCTGGGTCATGATGTTTGAATTTTTATTTCTTATTTATGACATTGTGCAAATTGTAAACGCTTTTAACAAAAAAGATTACTTTGTGTTGATGATATTAAAATTCATGTTTTAGTTCATCATCATCGTGTAGCATGTTCTTTATAGAACGTCGCTCCCATCACAGAATGTCTGAAAGAAACTCTTTTCTTTGCCAAAACTCCTGCCTCCGCCACAACTCCAGCCTCCGCCACAGTCATATCCAGGCATTCCTGATATCTTGGTGCCATAGTCTTCTCGAGGGGCCTCTTTGACCTGGTACTATACCTTCCATCACTGTTCTCTTAACACCGTTGTGTCTCTTGATGTGACTAAAGTATTTCAATTTCTGGCGAAAATGGAATAGATAAACCAGTTCTCCTCTATGTTCAACTCTTGTCGAATGTCTATATTTGTCTTTTCCTCTGTCCAGGGTATTCTGGGGATCTTTCTGTAACATTTTGACTAAAAGGACTCAATTCTCTTTCTAGATGTTTTGGTAACCGTCCATGATTCGCAGCCATATGCTGCCACAGTAAAAATACAGGCTCTCAAGATTTTCATTTTTGTCGTTTTGTTGGTGCATTGCCATACTGTCTTCAGGCTGTGTATCCTCACGTGCTTGATCGCGTGCACATGGAAACCAGGATTTGTCCCGTGCATCATCCGGTAAAAATGTCCCCTGATCTCTGAGTATTGGGATCAGACACCCGTGTTCAGTGGCGCGCACATTAAAAATCCCTTGGCAGTTGGAAATCGAAATTATTCTAGATGTTCTCGCGCCACAGAAAATATGTCGCAAAAAGAGGACTGTGTGGCTATAATATCCGGTCTCGGTTATGTGGTTAACGGAGCTGCAGAAATAGTACCTGACAGGTTGAATGTTTACCTTTCTCTAATTTACGCTTGAATGACTGACTACCCGTCCCAAAATTAGGCGATCGTATATTACAGCGGCTGCCAACCTGACGGTTGGTTTAAGATACTGAGATTAACCTAGCAAGTCACCTGTGGATTTTTGCATGTAAAAAAAAAACCAAGATATGAAACGATACAAGTGGACTGAAGATAGAGTAGAGTAGAATAGTAGAGTAGAATAGAATACAGTAGAGTAGAATAGAATAGAATAGAATAGAATAGAATAGAATACAGTAGAGAAGTTTACAATAGAGTAGAATACAGTACAATAGAGTAGAATAGAATAGAATACAGCAGAGTAGAATGCAGTAGAGTAGAATACAGTAGAGTAGAGAGAGAGAAAGATAGAGAGATACATAGATAGAGAGATAGAGAGATAGCGAGATAGCGAGAGAGAGAGATAGATAGATAGATAGATAGATAGATAGATAGATAGATAGATAGATAGATAGATAGATAGATAGATAGATAGATAGATAGATAGATAGATAGATAGATAGATAGATAGATAGATAGATAGATAGATAGATAGATAGATAGATAGATAGTATCTATATTGTATCGTTAGACGTCATGTGGAGATGTGACCTCCTTTGTTTCACGTTTGGTTTGTTTTTGTGAGAGGCGAAAATTTTGTGGTGGCTTTCCAGGTGAATCTCAGTATTTGTTATTAGCCATGGGGTTGGTATCTCGTGGAATAAACGATTATTGGAACTGGTGGTGGTTGAAGAGTAAATTAGAGCAAGGCAAACACGCAGTCTGTCATGTGCGCAGTCTGTCATGTGCGCAGTCTGTCATCATGTGCGCAGTCTGTCATGTGCCATCTATGCCGCTCCGTTAACCAAATAACTAAGACCTGATGTTATAGCCACACAGCGACATATTCTATGTAGGGAGAGGACACCTAAAATAATTCGATCTCCAACTGCCAAGAGATGTTTAACGTTTTCGTGGGTGTCTGATCCCAATATTCAGATCAGGGGACATTTGTACGAGATAATCGACGTGAAAAATCCCAGTCATCGTAGCTCCTATATTTCATATTATTGGTGTTTCCTTTCTTCGTCAAATCCTAGCCCTCCATCCACTTGATACTTGTCTGTGATGAAGGGTCAGGTGTGTCCTTTAGATGAAACTCCTTTGTTAAAATTTCATTGCAGAAATAGGGATTTGTGTCATCAAAGTAAAAATTAATTTTGTAACCAGACTTGCTGTCCTCAAACTCTAGAACTTTATCTTGGTGAGATATTGGAGCGCTTCCTCGTCATGGTCATCGAGTAAGGTTGATATTTGTGGTCGTCGAGCTAGGCTGATACTTGTGGTCGTTGAGCAAGGTTGATATTTGTGGTCGTTGAGCTAGGCTGATACTTGTGGTCGTCGAGCTAGGCTGATACTTGTGGTCGTTGAGCAAGGTTGATATTTGTGGTCGTCGAGCCAGGCTGATACTTGTGGTCGTTGAGCAAGGTTGATATTTGTGGTCGTTGAGCTAGGCTGATACTTGTGGTCGTCGAGCTAGGCTGATACTTGTGGTCGTTGAGCAAGGTTGATATTTGTGGTCGTTGAGCAAGGTTGATACTTGTGGTCGTTGAGCAAGGTTGATATTTGTGGCTTTGAGCTAGGTTGATACTTGTGGTCGTTGAGCTAGGCTGATACTTGTGGTCGTTGAGCTAGGTTGATACTTGTGGTCGTTGAGCTAGGTTGATACTTAGGATGATTGACAAAATCAATAACCCCGAAGTTTGATATTCTTGCAATGATGTCTGATCTCTTCTTGAAGAAAGGCTGACTGAGAGTGTTGTATTTCTGTTCCACCTTGAGAATCTCTTCCCATGCATTTTCATTCAACTTGACAATCTCGTTTTGAAACTTGTCTATTTGTTCTATAGTTATCTGCTTGCTCTTCAGCGCCATCGCGTTTATATTTCCCATCAGGTTTATTGACTAGCTGGGACCGCCATTTTCAACTTGAAGCGGAGAATAAACATATATATATATATATATATATATATATATATATATATATATATATATATATATATATATTATACGCATATATGCACACAGAGTGAGAAAAACAGAGAGAGCCAGACAGACGGAGGGAGAGAGAGAGCTAGTCTAATCATATGGAAGTGAATCATGGACTATATTGTATTAAATGAACGTCACTCACTTGCATAATTGGTCCAGACTGTCATTATCAACGAGAATGGTTGACCCACTTGTGTAATGTTTTTGGAAATCATCGAAATATCGGAAGTATGTTTTTATGCATTCTTGAAATTGCACACGGCACTCCCCACCTGGCGCGTTGACAGTACGTCTATGTTCTCCATACGTGACGTCATAAGTGGACAAGGGACTGTCTTGTGATGTACATCCTGGATGACAGCAAATTTGAAGAAGACAAAAATTAGATATAGAAAACTTAAGAAAAATGTTGACGATGCAGACAAAGAAAACAAATTGCGATTAGGGATAAAGGTGACGAATTAAAAACAGAAAGAAAAAATAAAGAAGGGAAAGATAAATATTAGAGAATGAAGAACATATTTTGAAAAGACGTAAAAGAATAAGGACATAAAAAGACATTTAATGGAACAGAAAATGAGTCAAGAAGTATAAAACACAACCGAATAGCACGAAGAAGGAAAGAAAACAAGGAATGTTACTACTTATCGTAGTTAGCCAGGTTTTCCATCAAACACAATCGAATAGCACGAAGAAGGAAAGCAAACAAGGAATGTTACTACTTATCGTAGTTAGCCAGGTTTTCCATCAAACACAACCGAATAGCACGAAGAAGGAAAGAAAACAAGGAATGTTACTACTTATCGTAGTTAGCCAGGTTTTCCATTAAACACAATCGAATAGCATGAAGAAGGAAAGCAAACAAGGAATGTTACTACTTATCGTAGTTAGCCAGGTTTTCCATCAAACACAATCGAATAGCACGAAGAAGGAAAGCAAACAAGGAATGTTACTACTTATCGTAGTTAGCCAGGTTTTCCATCAAACACAATCGAATAGCACGAAGAAGGAAAGCAAACAAGGAATGTTACTACTTATCGTAGTTAGCCAGGTTTTCCATCAAACACAATCGAATAGCACGAAGAAGGAAAGCAAACAAGGAATGTTACTACTTATCGTAGTTAGCCAGGTTTTCTATTAAACACAATCGAATAGCACGAAGAAGGAAAGCAAACAAGGAATGTTACTACTTATCGTAGTTAGCCAGGTTTTCCATTAAACACAATCGAATAGCACGAAGAAGGAAAGCAAACAAGGAATGTTACTACTTATCGTAGTTAGCCAGGTTTTCCATTAAACACAATCGAATAGCACGAAGAAGGAAAGCAAACAAGGAATGTTACTACTTATCGTAGTTAGCCAGGTTTTCCATTAAACACAATCGAATAGCACGAAGAAGGAAAGCAAACAAGGAATGTTACTACTTATCGTAGTTAGCCAGGTTTTCCATTAAACACAATCGAATAGCACGAAGAAGGAAAGCAAACAAGGAATGTTACTACTTATCGTAGTTAGCCAGGTTTTCCATTAAACACAATCGAATAGCACGAAGAAGGAAAGCAAACAAGGAATGTTACTACTTATCGTAGTTAGCCAGGTTTTCCATTAAACACAATCGAATAGCACGAAGAAGGAAAGCAAACAAGGAATGTTACTACTTATCGTAGTTAGCCAGGTTTTCCATTAAACACAATCGAATAGCACGAAGAAGGAAAGCAAACAAGGAATGTTACTACTTATCGTAGTTAGCCAGTTTTTCCATTAAACACAATCGAATAGCATGAAGAAGGAAAGCAAACAAGGAATGTTACTACTTATCGTAGTTAGCCAGGTTTTCCATTAAACACAATCGAATAGCACGAAGAAGGAAAGCAAACAAGGAATGTTACTACTTATCGTAGTTAGCCAGGTTTTCCATTAAACACAATCGAATAGCACGAAGAAGGAAAGCAAACAAGGAATGTTACTACTTATCGTAGTTAGCCAGGTTTTCCATTAAACACAATCATGTCAATTTTTCTGACAATGTCAATCTGTGTCTGCCTTTCTGAGGAGCTGTTTCCCGGTTCCCGGGGGGACCAGTGCTTCCAACTTCTGCATGTAGGGATTTGAGGCTGTTACCTTTGTTTTTGTTTGTCCACATCCTACCTACAAGGCTGCAGTTATTTTTTATCCTAGTTGACTCTTCTAGGACCGCTATTTTAGTGAAGTCTTTCATATACGACGATATTGGTTCCGTAACGTGTTTATATATATACACACACACACATTTTCCACAAAATAGAGTCACTTTGGTTATATTAGAGCGACAATTATTTTTTTCAAACTGTGTTAGTACTAACTAACGATAAGGGGAGACTTATGTAAATGAACCCAAGCTAACATCTGTAAATGAACCCAAGCTAACATCTGTAAATGAACCCAAGCTAACATCTGTAAGTGAACCCAAGCTAACATCTGTAAGTGAACCCAAGCTAACATCTGTAAGTGAACCCAAGCTAACATCTGTAAGTGAACCCTAGCTAACATCTGTAAGTGCCCCCAAGCTAACATCTGTAAGTGAACCCAAGCTAACATCTGTAAGTGAACCCAAGCTAACATCTGTAAGTAAACCCAAGCTAACATCTGTAAGTGAACCCAAGCTAACATCTGTAAGTGAACCCAAGCTAACATCTGTAAGTGAACCCAAGCTAACATATGTAAGTGAACCCAAGCTAACATCTGTAAATGAACCCAAGCTAACAACTGTAAATGAACCCAAGCTAACATCTGTAAATGAACCCAAGCTAACATCTGTAAATGAACCCAAGCTAACATCTGTAAATGAACCCAAGCTAACATCTGTAAATGAACCCAAGCTAACATCTGTGAATGAACCCAAGCTAACATCTGTAAGTGACAATGACCAGACTAATAATAGTTTCCAGGATTTGAAAGACCTCTGTAATGTACACCACAGTTATGATCAATTAGAAAGAGTATATTGTTTCTCGGCAATCAAATAATAATAATAATAGGAAGGAAAAGTAGTAGTAGTAGTAGTAGTAGTAGTAGTAGTAGTAGTAGTGGTAGTAGTAGTAGTAGTAGTAGTGGTAGTAGTAGTAGTAGTAGTAGTAGTAGTGGTAGTAGTAGTAGTAGTGGTAGTAGTAGTAGTAGTAGTAGTAGTGGTAGTAGTAGTAGTAGTAGTAGTAGTAGTAGTAGTGGTAGTAGTAGTAGTAGTGGTAGTAGTGGTAGTAGTAGTGGTGGTAGTAGTAGTAGTAGTAGTAGTAGTAGTGGTGGTAGTAGTAGTAGTGGTAGTAGTAGTAGTAGTAGTGGTAGTAGTAGTAGTAGTAGTGGTAGTAGTAGTAGTAGTGGTAGTAGTAGTAGTGGTAGTAGTGGTAGTAGTAGTAGTAGTAGTAGTAGTAGTAGTAGTGGTAGTAGTAGTAGTGGTAGTAGTAGTAGTAGTAGTGGTGGTAGTAGTAGTAGTGGTAGTAGTAGTAGTAGTAGTGGTAGTAGTAGTAGTGGTAGTAGTGGTAGTAGTAGTAGTAGTAGTAGTGGTAGTAGTAGTAGTAGTGGTAGTAGTGGTAGTAGTGGTAGTAGTAGTAGTAGTAGTAGTAGTAGTAGTAGTGGTAGTAGTAGTAGTGGTAGTAGTAGTAGTAGTAGTGGTAGTAGTAGTAGTAGTGGTAGTAGTGGTAGTAGTAGTAGTAGTAGTAGTAGTTGTTGTAGTAGTAGTAGTAGTAGTAGTAGTAGTTGTTGTAGTAGTAGTAGTAGTAGTAGTAGTAGTAGTAGTAGTAGTAGTAGTAGTGGTAGTAGTAGTAGTGGTAGTAGTAGTAGTAGTAGTGGTAGTAGTAGTAGTAGTAGTAGTAGTAGTAGTAGTAGTAGTAGTAGTAGTAGTGGTAGTAGTAGTAGTAGTAGTAGTAGTAGTGGTAGTAGTAGTAGTAGTAGTGGTAGTAGTAGTAGTAGTAGTAGTAGTAGTAGTTGTTGTAGTAGTAGTAGTAGTAGTAGTAGTTGTTGTAGTAGTAGTAGTGGTAGTAGTAGTAGTGGTAGTAGTAGTAGTAGTAGTAGTAGTAGTAGTAGTAGTAGTTGTTGTAGTAGTAGTAGTAGTAGTGGTAGTAGTAGTTGTTGTAGTAGTAGTAGTACAATAAGAATATAAGAAAAAGAGGGAGAAGAAAAGTATAGGAAGAAGAAGAAAAATAGTAAGACAGGGATACAGGATAATAATAAGTTTTTAAAAAAAAGAAATAGAATAATAAGAAACATTTTTAAGAAGAAGTAGAGTAGGCATAGGAACAAGAGAAAAAGCAAATAAGAAGATATAAAGGAAAACTATACTTAAGAAAAGAAGAAAATGAATAAGAAAAAGATGAAGAAAAATAAGAAAAAGAATAAGAAGAATAATAAGTAAACTGCTCCTTTTAAATATCTCCTTCAGACGATTCTCCTCTTCATTATCGGTACACACTATACATTCACTCTTCACTTTCTTATCAAGGATCATACACGGGATGATGATATTAGTAATGAAAATGGAAGAGGACTATATCCGACTATTTACTAGCAAAGCTGAACAAAACCACGACCACTTACTCATGAATTGACCTGCCTACATATACCCCCACCTAAAGGTAAGTATCATCCCCTGACCACTTACCCATAAAGTTAACCTGCCCACATATACCCCCACCTAAAGGTAAGTCTCATCCCCTGACCACTTAGCCATAAAGTTAACCTGCCCACATATACCCCCACCTAAAGGTAAGTCTCATCCCCTCACCACTTACCCATAAAGTTAACCTACCCACTTATACCCTCACCTAAAGGTAAATCTCACACCTTGACCACTAAGTTATCCTACCCACACATAGCCACGGTTATCAAATATTCCAATACAATAAGCAACAACCGATTTCAAACAAACTGAATTTCAATGACATATTGCTTTCTCAAAACTCTCTGTTATTAGCGTTTATATTTACTGGTCCGTTTCTGGTTATTTTAAACAACTATTGATGTTTTATTGTATAATATTACATTTAAAACTTATACACACAATATTATATTAATAACGGTTTTTAATATATGTCTGAGCTATGCGCGAAAAATGTTTCCCCTTTTCACTGGTCCGCGAAATGTTTTTAATATTATCACTGGTCCGAATGTGTAAAAGGGTGGGGAAACTGGTATAAATGATTGGTAAGACCTAAATTAAAGTACTGTGTTCAGGTATGGAGCCCTTATAATAGAGTGGATATAAACATGCTAGAAAGGATCCAAAGAAGAGCTACTAAACATGGGATTCCATAAGTATAGGTATAAGAAACGCTCAGAAGAACTGGTATCCAGAAGAGAGAAGAATTAGTGATGACGTAATCAACGGTAAGGATACATTAGACTCTGCCAAGTTGTTCAACGTACAAAAAGCGACAAGAATAAGAGAGCACATCTTCAAATTGTTTAAAAATAGGTTCAGATTAGATTACAGGAAATCCTTCTCTGTTTAGTCTTAGTGGAGAATCCGTGTAATGCATTGCCTCGTATATGGTGGAGGCAGAGTCAGTTAATGCATTCAAAAATAAATTAGACGCTCAGTTGTTGTTAGTATCCATGGAGTGGAAAAATCTGGTTATATCCAGACTATATATAGTCTTCTAAACCAGTATAATGAAGTTAAGCTAAGCCACGACTATTTACCTGTAAAGCTGAGACCCAAGATCGCCAATATGGTCGTTGTTGTGATATTTCTAACTGTATCCATGACTATTTCCTTGTGCGGTCGATTACTGCTCAGCGAAGATACACTATTTACCAATCCTCTGTCGCGTTACTACGTGAATGCTAAAGTTGTGAACAACAAAGAACAAATTACTCCACCTCACAGTACAACTGGAGTTGCTTGCACTGTATCTTCAGTGTCAATTATATAACTACTTTTATTTTGTACTAAAACAGATCAGAGTGGAACGGGGCTTCAAACTCCACCTTCCAATAACTCAGACCTTGTATAATTTAGCCGTTACCACTTTATCTTTAACATGAGTAACTGTTGGGAAACTGCTTTCGTATTCTAGATAGAGGGTTCGAAATATGTTCTGGACTAACGACAGTCAAATAATGATGTGGGATTTCTAGTATCATCACTCACTACTGATTTGTGAAATTACGGGACTACTACTACTATTACTACAACCACTAATACTACTACTACTATTAATACTCCTATACTCCTACTTTTACCACCACTACTACTACTATTAATACTCTTACTTCTACCACCACTACTACTACTACTACTATTAATACTCTTACTTCTACCACCACTACTACTACTACTACTATTAATACTCTTACTTCTACCACCACTACTACTACTACTACTATTAATACTCTTACTTCTACCACCACTACTACTACTACTACTATTAATACTCTTACTTCTACCACCACTACTACTACTACTACTATTAATACTCTTACTTCTACCACCACTACTACTACTACTACTATTAATACTCTTACTTCTACCACCACTACTACTACTACTACTATTAATACTCTTACTTCTACCACCACTACTACTACTACTACTATTAACACTCTTACTTCTACCACCACTACTACTACTACTACTATTAACACTCTTACTTCTACCACCACTATTACTACTACTACTATTAACACTCTTACTTCTACCACCACTACTACTACTACTACTATTAACACTCTTACTTCTACCACCACTACTACTACTACTACTATTAACACTCTTACTTCTACCACCACTACTACTACTACTACTATTAACACTCTTACTTCTACCACCACTACTACTACTACTACTATTAACACTCTTACTTCTACCACCACTATTACTACTACTACTATTAATACTCTTACTTCTACCACCACTACTACTACTACTACTATTAATACTCTTACTTCTACCACCACTACTACTACTACTACTATTAATACTCTTACTTCTACCACCACTACTACTATTACTACTATTAATACTCCTACTTATACCACCACTACTACTACTACTACTATTAATACTTCTACTTCTACTACCACTACTAATAATACTACTACTACAACTACTGCAATCACATCAATAACGGCAACTACTACTACGATTACTACTACTACTACAACTACTAGTACTACTGCTACTATAACTACCACTACTGTAACCACAACAACACCATCCACTATTACTTTGACTATTACTACAACTGATCTACTACAACTACTATAAATACTAGTACTACTTCAACTACTGCTACTGCAACCTCAACAACAACTACAACTACTACCGCTACTCTATTACTACTAGTAATACTATTACTACTACTACTACTGGAACTACTTCTACCACTATCACTTCTACTATTACTACTACTACTAAAACTACTACCACTACTGCAATCACACCAACAATTACTACTATTACTAATACAACTACTATTACTACTATCACTACTGGTATTACCAATACTACAATTACTACTACTACTACTACCACCACTGGTACTACAAATACTGGCAGTAGTATTAGTACCTCAATTTCTACTAGTGCTACTACTATAACAACATCCACTACTACTAGTTGTACTATTACCACTACTATTACTACAACTACAACTAATACTACAACAACAACTACTACTACTGCAACAACAGAAACAGTTACTGCTACCACCACAACTAATATTACAACTGCTATAACAACTATTATTACTACTTCAGCTACTTCTACAAATGCTACAATAACACAGTTAAAACTACTACTACTATTATCACCACTACTCCTAAAATTACTTTTACAAATATTACTACTCCTTTCTAGAAAATGCTCTCTACTAAATATATGACCTACAGGCAGTCAGTGTCAGTACTAATACAGTATGACAATAATCTGACTTGTACAAGCACAGATTTCTCAACTGGCTCCACTTTCCTGATCATTGCACCTCATGATGTGGGCCCGCATGTATACCGTGAATCCACATCTGGTTCAGTGAGTCCATATCTGGTTCAGTGAGTCTATATCTGACTCTCCTACCACTAATTACGTCAGCAACACGTGTTAATTATGATGAACTCTGCGCAGTTTCCCTAGTTATAGAAGAACTGGTTAACTTCGTCATAGCAAATGTCAGATGTCAATTTAGCCCTACCCAAATTTTGGAGAAGTCTTACTATTTACAGCAGGCGCTCTCAATCTGGTGCTCGCGAACATCACGGTGCTTCTTTAATGACGTTGGATGCTCGCGTCATACAAGTAAAAAAGTGCTTGCGAGCATCAATGCTCATGAGGCCCGTTTTTCATTTCAAACGTTGTTTTGTCAACCCAAACAAAAAATGATGCTATCCATCCATTATATTTTAGCGACATGAACGTAGTCAAGTTACGCGAATGCTGCCAGTAATTATATTTACCGCTCTACGTTCTGAAATATTGGGCACTGCTGACTTGATTCGGGGATTTCCCTGATGCTGGTCAGTGCCAACGTTGTGAACTGGTTAACTTCGATGCTCCAGCATCTATTTATAAACCTGTACAAATCCATCTGAAGTATGTACTTCCTAAGTTCTATTCATCATGTACCGTTATGTATTCACGCATTCTTTCTACGAAATGGGCAGTTACTTCTTACAGTTCCTAAAACACATGGAATAAATTTTTAAAAACACTATGCGTAGAAATGTAGAAAATCTCATTCGAATTGGAGAGACGCTTTTGCCTAAAGACAGATAACTTTTAAATTGACGGTAAAATATTTTCCACGGGGACAAAATACATCCTTTGCTAATAAAGATCAAACGAACTAGCCGCTTTAAGAAAGTAGCACTACCTGACAAAATGTAAATTATAAATTCGTTGGGACATTAGAAATATAAAACCACATGTAAAAAATCACGTTTGTTGATACAAGGGTTATTGAGATATTAGACGGCAATTGACTCAACCATAGAAAAACGGACTTTAGCTGCACGCGCAAGAGACGAGAACAGGAATCGCTTCAATATTGAGAGCGTCTCATCAGATTCGACCAACTTTGTGGTAGTAATCGCCACATGGTAGAATATTCTACAACTCTTGGTCGTGCTATTAACACAGACCAATAGTAAGCTGGGTGTCCCGGAGGCATCTGAGTTTGCAGATCGTTCCATAAATAGGGCCCACATATTTAATATATGAATAGCGAACAAATAACTGGGTCAGAATATTGGATGATTGAAAGTGCATTAATTTAGATCAGCGAAAATAGTCCCGAAACAGATGCGATCTGTATGAGACATTGATGGAGGAAGGGGGATTATTTCCTGTGGATGAGTAGAAGGGAGAGTAGGTTATGTGCACATTTGGCTTGGCTTCGTTCGTTCTCAATCTCCCACTACCAAACCCTGACACGTGTTCAAGTAGCAGAATGTAGTCCAGAGAACGGAATGCGTCGTGTCGTAGTTTACATCGTGACTGCGATATTTGCACCCTTCGATCCAACACATCTGACTTCAGCAATTGTTTTTGTATTACCGGGTTTGCATTCCCTCTTCGATCCCTTCTGCTTAGCCAGTCGGCCCTACTGTAGCCTGTTATCCAGGATCACCGCGTGGAGGTGTAGAAGGGTCTTGGCAGCTCTGGCTTGCTGGCCCTGACGCTAGCAGTCAGCTATGGGTCGCTGGTCCTGACGCTAGCAGTCAGCTATTGGTCGCTGGCCCTGACGCTAGCAGTCAGCTATGGCTCGCTGGCCCTGAATCTAGCAGTCAGCTATTGGTCGCTGGCCGCTGCAGCTCATGCGCTCCTGTACACATCTGAGATGGGTAGAGTGGAGAGTAGGTTATGTACACATTTTCTATAAATTTGTTCAAGTAGCATGACCTATACAGAACTATTATTATTACAACCGCCATCTATTTGGCTGTTATAAGTTTCCTGGCAAGTGTGCAGTACGGTAGGTTGCCATTACTTTCCGTACGTGGAGGAGCAATCACCCGAGAAATAAAACTCAGTGTCTGCCAAACTGGACACGGTGGGAATTTTACTAAGTGCGTTGGGATTGTGAAGCCCGAGCGAGTTTGACCCCTAAGCCCTGCAGCCTCCTACATTAGTGATCACCATCATCATCATCATCATCATTACGTCATTCAGTTCTAGGACTGGTCAATAAGCTCATGGATTTTTTCCTTCTATTTCTGCCTTTCCGTCTTCAGCTCAGCATACGTCTTCAGCTCAGCATACTTCTTCAGCTCAGCATACTTCTTCAGCTCAGCATACTTCTTCAGCTCAGCATACTTCTTCAGCTCAGCATACTTCTTCAGCTCAGCATACTTCTTCAGCTCAGCATACTTCTTCAGCTCAGCATACTTCTTCAGCTCAGCATACTTCTTCAGCTCAGCATACTTCTTCAGCTCAGCATACTTCTTCAGCTCAGCATACTTCTTCAGCTCAGCATACTTCTTCAGCTCAGCATACTTCTTCAGCTCAGCATACTTCTTCAGCTCAGCATACGTCTTCAGCTCAGCATACGTCTTCAGCTCAGTATACGTCTTCAGCTCAGCATACTTCTTCAGCTCAGCATACTTCTTCAGCTCAGCATACTTCTTCAGCTCAGCATACTTCTTCAGCTCAGCATACTTCTTCAGCTCAGCATACTTCTTCAGCTCAGCATACTTCTTCAGCTCAGCATACTTCTTCAGCTCAGCATACGTCTTCAGCTCAGCATACTTCTTCAGCTCAGCATACTTCTTCAGCTCAGCATACTTCTTCAGCTCAGCATACTTCTTCAGCTCAGCATACTTCTTCAGCTCAGCATACGTCTTCAGCTCAGCATACTTCTTCAGCTCAGCATACGTCTTCAGCTCAGCATACGTCTTCAGCTCAGCATACGTCTTCAGCTCAGCATACGTCTTCAGCTCAGCATACGTCTTCAGCTCAGCATACGTCTTCAGCTCAGCATACGTCTTCAGCTCAGCATACGTCTTCAGCTCAGTATACGTCTTCACGGCCATATCTCCGCAAGCTTGAGACAAAAAGGTATTTCTAGGTCTTCCCCTCCCTACATAATGTCCTCCAAGACCTTTTTGACTGTGCCCTCTCTCCATAGATTATGTCCCAACCAGCCAAGTCGATTTTAAAAATCTTCCTTATCAACGTTCTCCTGTCTCTCATCTTCTCCAATACCTTTTTATTTGATTTCTTCTCAGTCCAGCTCATTCTTTCAATCTTTCAGTAACACCACAATTCAAAAGCCTCCACGTATTTTTCTCTCTTTTGTTTATAGTCTATGTTTCAGAGTCATACATTGACATAGTCTAAACATATATGAATAATATTCGTTACCTTGGAGACATACTAATGTTATTGGATGTAAGGGTTCTTTGTTTCTCTCTAAACATTTTCTTTACCATTTCAATTCTAGATCATATTTCTCTTAAGCATCGTGCATCTTCTGTTAAGGTTTGACCAAGAAATCGTGCATCTTCTGTTAAGGTTTGACCAAGAAATCGTGCATCTTCTGTTAAGGTTTGACTAAGAAATCGTGCATCTTCTATTATGGTTTGACCTAGATTTGCTAAATGGAATAACTGTTCGACTTTTTCCCCTTTTATGGCTACTCTTTCACTGGTTGGTTCTTTGACAATGATCATTATCTTAATCTTCTCTATGTCTACTTTCATGTCATATCTTATGTCTACTTTCATGTCATATCTTATGTCTACTTTCATGTCATATCTTATGTCTACTTTCATGTCATATCTTATGTCTACTTTCATGTCATAGCTATCTACAGTGTTGCTCATTTCATTGAGCATTTTTTGTAGATCCTTCTCCGTCTCTGCTATAACGGCTTGGTCGTCAGCGTATTTTATTGCCTCGTGCAAATTTAAATCCTTCTTGTCTGTGCAAGCATCTGTTTTGGAAAGTCTAAAACGTGTTGGTTGATGGGTATAATGTGAATATTTTTATTATGCGTGTTTAAATGAAACCGGACCAAACTGCAACAAGTGAACATACGTACGATGTGCACGATAACGACACTTCTGATGTAAACAACACATACCATCCGTCAAGTTAGCAAAATGTCATTATCCTCCGACTCATAGTTCGCTCAGCAGATGATTGAAAACATGGCGGGTGTGATACGGAATCCCCAGAGTTGATCAGCGAGCGGTGATTCAGTTTCTAACAGTTGAAGGATGTCGACCACTTGACATTCATCGCAGAATGTAGGCAGTGTGTGGTGACAAAAAGTGTGTCGAAGACAACAGTGAAAAACAGGACAACGATGTTTAAAGAAGGACGTAAGTTAACGAAAGATCGTCCTAGACCAGGCCAAGCGCATGTTGTTGCACATATCATTGCATTCTGCAATGAGTGTCAACTGGTGGACACCCTTCAGCTGTTAGAAACCGAATCACCGCTCGCTGATCAATTCTGGACGGATTACCTATCACACTTGCCATGTATTCGACGGTCTGCTGAGGAAAGTATGAGTCGGGGGATAATGAAATTTTGCCAGCTTCACGGTTGATATATGCTGCTTACACATGAAGTGTCGTCATCATACGCATCATACGTATTTTCACTTGTTGCAGTTTGGTCCGGTTTCATTTGAACACGCCTCGTATAAACGAGTTGGTCAAGAGCGGGCAATCCTGTTCAATCTGACAGACAGAAGTCTATATTGATGATCATTCCCCTTTTCGATCCAAATGCGTCAAAAGGTAAATATTGCCGCTGACCCCTTACAGGAAGTCTGTAAACGAGAATTTGCAGTGTCATTTTCCAATAGAAATGGCTTTTCAGAATGTAAATGCTAACCTCATGCACTACTTTCATTAGCTTAGTTGCCTTACATACTTAGTAGGTTACAGTTGATATTCTTTTAAGCTCGGGTGCCACAAGCTTGAAGTTTCAACTGAAGGGCATGAATTCACAAACTGCTAAGAGCCTGCAATGTTCCCATGCATCTTTAACAAGGCAACGTATTACAAAGTTAGTCACCAAACAACAACCACTTGGTCAGCCTAATTGTCAATCCACACGTGTTGAATCAACGATTCTTATATTAATGGAAGCTCAGCTATTGAATGAACACAAATAGTACTGATAGCAGAGCGGGCCTTGTCCTGTTAGACTAACTGAGCTCGTTCGAGACTCAGCTACACCGGTCTTCCACGCAGGAGGAGGACAAATAAATTAATGTTTAAAGATGAAATTAAGCTTAGACTGATAAATAAGAAAAGCAACAAGTAAAAGATTTGTAAGTCAAAGAATTGATATTGAGAGGAGCCAATGTTTATTTTGCGTTGACAATGACTGGATTTAACAGCTGCGGGGTCATTTTCAATTCAATGTGTTTGCAACTGACAATAACAGAGATTAAAGAAACGATAAATTGTTTAATTAATTAACAGTTTCCATTTTTTATCATTTGGTGTTGTTTAAAATGTCTTGAAAACATGCACGAAGTGAATGCGGAAAATATGCACGAAGTGAACCCTGAAAATAAGCACGAAGTGAACCCTGAAAATATACACGATGTGAACGTTGAAAATATGAACAAAGTGAACGCTGAAAATATGCACGAAGTGAACCCGGAAAAGAGGCACGAAGTGAACCCTGAAAATATGCACGAAGTGAGCCATGACAACATGCACGAAGTGAATCCTGAAAACATGCACGAAGTGAACGCTGAAAACATACACGAAGTGAACGCTGAAAATATACACGAAGTGAACCATGACAACATGCACGAAGTGAACTATGAAAATATGCACGAAGTGAAACATGACAACATGCACGAAGTGAACTATGAAAATATGCACGAAGTGAACCATCAAAACACGAAGTGAACCATGAAAATATGCACGGAATAACCATCAAAACACGAAGTGAACGATGAAAATATGCACGAAGTGAACCATGAAAACACGAAGTGACTCCTGAAAACATACACAGTAAGACCACATAACAATGCCCAAATAGAGCCCTTGAAATATACCGCAATTAAGCCTAAAACATTCACAGACCCCAGAACCATGCTCCAATTGAGCCCTAAAATATTCACAATCAAACTTCACACACATCCGCCAATAGTGTCTAGGAAACCTGTACCAATACTGTCCAGGAAACGTGCGCCAATAGGAAACAACAAACTTCAACAAACAGACTCCACAAACACATCCCTATCGAGCCCTGTATTTGCTAAAGACGGCTCTGATTGAGAAGCTCCCCTCTTGCCTCCTGAATATTAAGCACCGCTGGATTAGATCATTGACAAGATGAGTAGATTGCACGTGCTAAATGCAGCACTCCTCGTATGATTCAGTCTTTGTACTTATCACTCTCTTTCCCTCTCTCTTTCCTTATCTTCAGTCGACATCGTTTGTGGACTTCACTGCTATAATGCCTACTTGCCACAGTAAAACTGACCTGTCTTAGTTCAGCATTTCTATGCGTCAACACTGAACACTCCCTTGAATTTAAGGTGGGAGGGAGGTTCCAGTAAAACTGGACAACGTAAATAGTAATAAGCAATAGAACAGTTTTCTTAAGGCACATAAATACACAAAAGTCGACGTTTCAACTAAAAGATGTATACAAAATACCTGACAAACGAAAAAACCCACAATAAAGCAGCAGGCTAGATTAAAATAAATTAATGTCGCAACATTGTAAATTAACATATAGCCTTGAATTCATTTCCAGGCAAAATAGGTTTTGCTAAGAAGTGACGTAGTAGGTGAACATTTAAAACGTAAGACCTTAAGAGAAAAGATATAAATTGACGAGTAACACCTGCCGCCTCTAATTTCGCCATTTTGTTGGCTTTATTTGTTTCCCGCCGATTCAGTATATTCTTGATATTTAACTAGCTGTTTAGCTCTGAGAAGGGCTTGCTAACTGATACTTTTATTCGCACGATGCTCGAGTCGTTTCGTATCCAGAAAGAATAGGATTTTACAGAGAAATGTTTGGAGCCAAGACTAATCGTGGTCAGGTGAATCATATTTATCAAGACACTCACACTGCGTCACGTCCTTGTTCGTGCTTCTGAGAACAGTATCAGTCACGGCAGCCTGGACAACGAGGTGGGAATCGACACAGTATTCCCCATAATAGTTGATGTTGTTGTTAAATGCCCTCCAATGAATAACTTTACTTTTGTGTGCGCCCTGACAAGGGTGTTAGGCGACTGGTTTTGTTAGCTTTTTCCACATCCCCAACGTACTGATGAAGCTGGACCAGGGTACTAAAGGCTGTTGTGATGTCTCTCACTACAATGGGGATCAAGTCGATCCTCACTTTTGTAGCCAGACTAACATGAAACAGCCTGTCTTTATACAAAACTGCATGGAAGTCAGATGGAGCAAACATAAGGCAAAGGCCGCCGTCCATCGCTAGCGCTATTTTTAGTAAAGATTAACTGCGCTTCTTTTTATCCTCACTCTCTCGTCTCGAGCCGCTCGATTCCAGGGGCAAGTTAAGGACAAGACGACTAGGGGCGACTACGAGATGCAGGTGACACCCTATCAAGCACCCGTGAAAAAATGGCGGAGTCAAACCGACACCACACATGGTGGTCTTAATAGGCTAAAACACTAGAGCAAAGTAAACCCGCAGCCTGTTAGGCGCCATCAATGTTGCTCCATACAAACCACCTAACCATGGCCAGTGTTATGCCATGAGACACACTCGCCTTTTACGAAATGCTCTCAGTGGGGCAGTGGTGCTATTCTTGTCCTTGTCATACACAAAGACCCCGGTGGACCATTCGCATCCATTCACATCCCGATACATCCACACTACAAACAGATACACCCACGCATTCATACACTGGTCAATACGTCCACACTACAAACAGATACACCCACGCATTCATACACTGGTCAATACGTCTTGATATAACACACAAAAACTACAATCTGTGGTTTATGCCTTCGTCAGTAGAATCCAGACAGACACACCGTTATACAAACAAACACAAAGAAGGGTACCCCAAACCAAGCAGGGTTAGACTCGTGTGATCGGCCAGGCGTGGTCAATCATGGATTGGATATTCTTGTACTGCAGGAGGATAACAAATCAATGTTAATCAAATATATAAAAATGCTCTCAGAGAAACAGTGGACCTAATCCGGGAAACCTAACGTCGGGCACACAGGACATCAGTTAAGACGAAGGGTGATGTCTCTAATGTCCGTTGTCTTCTTGGTGTGCCGGGCCGGCTGGAATAACGCTATTGTGCGTCTAATTAACTTCTTAGCCCTAATGCAATTTGTATGATCTTAGTCAAGCCATGATGTGGTACACTACAGTATCCTGTCCTCACCCCTCCCTCACCCTTCTCCTCTCTCTCTCTCTCAATCTCCCTCTTTCTCTCTCTCTCTCTCTCTCTGTGTGGCTCTCGGTCGCCCATGTCTTTTTGTTTCCAACAGTTTTGTCTGTTGTCACCACAGTATTCCACAACTCTTCCCATCGCATATCGGTTCAGTTAAGTTCAAGTGTCACCCCCACATCGATGGCCAGCTGCGATAGATCTCCAACGTCTTGTCTCTTGGTGCAATCCGGCCATCTCGTGCCCATCTTTTGATATTCTCATCTCACTTAGACCATTGCCCTTCTCTGACACGTTTACCAGTCCAGTGCGTGCAATATGGAACTTAAATAGTGAGGCTCTATCCCTTCCACTGTGGCCAGTCGTCATCTTATTGATATCATGATACCTCTGTAGTGTAGAACTCGTTTTGCTGCTCCGCTTCGAGAGTCGATCAGCCTCGCCCGTCGAATAATGTGCCAACAACTAGTAGATTTGTGTTTTTTTTCTGACGTAACCATGTCTTGGTTTTTTAGGTTGTTATTTGTTTCTTCTTTTCTTTCGTTTTATCTTTCTGACGAAGAGATTGTGGCTGTATTATAGGTGTTTTATTTATTTCCTGGTGCGGATACTGAGCCATTACCTGTTTGTGTTTTCAACGATTTTCTCTCTGACGTGCATTTATTGCGCCAAACAAATCCACAACAGTAATGTAAATAGATCATTGCATTCACAACATTCTTTGAAACAGATCCATCTACATGGCCATATCCGACATTCTGGATTTTCTACGATATGCATCAATATTACGTAATTGGCTTTATAGAGCACAGAGGAACTGCCATTCATGTTTCCCTTGACAAATACTTGTTGGAAAGCTCACTTTTATGTTTCTAGAGTGTTGCCTTTATTGATATATTTGATAATAAGGCACTAATGTTTAATATGAAATATATCAAATGTTGTGTCTGTGGACTTATATACAACAGTATGTTGTAACCGCATATGAGTATGAACATACAGATTGTGAAAGGTTCGCTGACAACTGTGCTTCAGTTCTTCAACCCCATAACAGTGGAGGGAGGTGGGGAAAGGCTCATGATTTCCTATATCTCCGACCTTCACCTATCCATGGCAGCATGGTTTGAGTCGTTCTTGCACTTCCCCATCATAGGGTCGGTCTCTTCAGTTCAATGGGTGGAGCGGTATTCTACTCTTGACAGGCCCACTTACTATTTTCCCTTTCCATTTAAGATACGTGTGTCACGTTTGGATGTTAATACCAGCTGCGTCGTGCGTATACTACACGGGTCAAACAAAAGGCTGCACACCATGCAGCCGAGGTGTTTCGAGAACCCCTTCAGAGGTACCCACGTTAACAAGAATAAGCTCTCTAGAACCGTCAAGCTGCTGTACAAATAAATACTACTGCTCTATGGTCGAGAAATAAGGCACTCGCCTCTCAATGAAATGAACGGAAACGCGTGGGTTCGAGTCCTGCAAGTTTCAAGCAACCCCTGGTCTAAAAGAAGGTAGTAACAGAGTGCCGTCATCCTGAATTACCTCCATTTGTCTTGACTTATGTCTTGCCACTGGCTCAAGGTAGCTGAGGACCAGAGAGTGATGTTGATGACCAGCGCAGTTGCTTCCTCGCTATAATCCAAATACAGTGCAAGTTACAACATCAAGACAAACCCGTCTGAGGATGTCGCCATTTTTGCTTTCGGCTGGCAACTAACTTAACTACAGAGAGCTCTTAACCGTATCATGAAAGTCATTGTCATTGATACATGCCACTGCAAATAATCGGACAGGTGCTTCGTGGAAAGATGTCAGCTAGTAAACTTCTGCTGCTTTAGTTTAAGCGAATACGTGAATCAATAAGTCAATCAATCAATAAATCAATCAGTCAGTCTTACCGTGAAGGTATACGAGCAGTTTATTTGCACAAGACACTTTCATATTTACGTATCCAGGAAGAAAAGACTAACGTCGTGTTAAGCAAACCATTCTAATCAGACAATGTGAGTCAGGGTCAGGCAAAAAATTCTGACAAGCCAATGTTAGTCAGGGTCAGGCAAAACATACTGATCAGACAATGTTAGTCAGGGTCAGGCACAACATTCTGATCAGACAATGTTAGTCAGGGTCAGGCGTAAAATTCTGATTAGACAATGTTAGTTAGGGTCACGTAAAACATACTGATCAGACAATGTTAGTCAGACAATGTTAGTCAGGGTCAGGCAAAACATTCTGATCACACAATGTTAGTCAGGATCAGGCAAAACATTCTGATCAGACAATGTTAGTCAGGGTCAGGCGTAAAATTCTGATTAGACAATGTTAGTTAGGGTCACGTAAAACATACTGATCAGACAATGTTAGTCAGACAATGTTAGTCAGGGTCAGGCAAAACATTCTGATCACACAATGTTAGTCAGGATCAGGCAAAACATTCTGATCAGACAATGTTAGTCAGGGTAAGATAAAACATTCTGATCAGACAATGTTAGTCAGGGTCAGGTAAAACATTCTGATCAGCCAATGTTAGTTAGGGTCACGTAAAACATACTGATCAGACAATGTTAGTCAGACAATGTTAGTCAGGCTCAGGCAAAACATTCTGATCAGACAATGTTAGTCAGGTTCAGGCAAAACATACTGACCAAGACATCATCTCAATTCGATGAAGTTTTCCCTGGAAGAAGACTGTTTCAGTATGTTTAACGAGGTAGAGATCGACTCTATCCCTAAAGTACTGACCGTCACGCAGATGAAACCAAGCATAGCACAACAGCTTGGAGGACCCCGGTTCACCTTCGCCAGTACGCTCAGGATGTGAGGATATATATTGCAACTCGCCACTTTTCGGGGTACACAATAGAGTAAACATATGTTATACATTGAACAACAACATCAATAAATATGCATATCGTAGCAGATAATAAATGTAGTAAAGGTTGTGATAGTATAGTCGAATAGCAAAATGAAAACGTACAAAGTTAAAACAAGATCTAATAGTGTGTTTCGGTAAAATGTGTACGGGCGTTGTATCAATAGACACTGAACACTAGCAATTGAACACGATGCTGAAGTGTATGCTAGAAGTAAGTATCTACCTACTGAACACCTCTTAAATTAAACTCATCATAAATGACAAAATGATTTGAGTGTAGGAAAGTTTATGATCAAAATCTAACGAGCCGGGAAAGGCTAAAAATCAATCTACTGATGTTTAAGATCTATTGAATATCCACGAGAGAAACTGCAATAGAAACAATAAATCACATGTTATTTCTGGGTGTCAGTTTAGAGATTAATTTCCGATTATTGTTTATTCTAATGACTTACTTATTTAAAGTAGGATATACTTATATCACTTGTACTTTGTCCATACACTTACGGTTTGTTTTTAAGTATAGGAGAGTGTCGAAGCTTCTTCTTTTCGGTCATGTGTATTGCATTGGTTGTAAGTCTGTGCTGTTGTATCATTTCTGTGATATTCTTTAGTTATTGTTTCCTGGATTTCTTCGTACCTTATGCAAGATTGTTTTCGCTAAAGGCGCGCATTAGTAGATTTTTGTTAGATAAGTGCAGGGTGGAAAGAACAGGCTCACTACAGACTTCCAAATATGTCGTAATAGGCGACCGATACGGGTCTTATGCGGTTAGCAACCTTATCATGTAACTGCTACTGCAAGTACCACTGTACATGCTCGTACACAACCTTACTTTAACTGGTAACTGAAGTGATGGGTTATCGTACAGATACAGCGAAAAGACGAAAAATGAAACGGAATAACATTAAGTGTTTCTACTCTTGTTTCACATAGGTTGATCGAAAAGACTTTTTTATTTTCTTCTGCGTTGCATTGGAGGAGGGGAAACTAATGTCTGGTCAGGAAAAACATACCGATCGGGCAATGTTAATCAAGATTTACTTTAAAAGTTAACTAGCTGATGTTCCTGCATAATCTGAATGCTTTAAAGAACTTGAACTTCGTTCCAACGTGTCAAACATGAGTTGAATTTCACAAGACAGATCTCCCATTAGATCTTTCATTAGACCTGGAGCAAATATTTGCAGATGCTGCAACAAATAGATATGAAAAGAACACTCATTAAGTTAATCTAGAACCTGTTTGAGAATCAAGAGGCGATTATTTCAATCTCTTGAAGGTCTCACGGATCTAGTTTCCATTAGACAGGGGGTACGGCATGGCTGCTTGATTTCACTGAGTCTCTATAACAGGGGGTACGACATGGTAGCTTGATTTCACTGAGTCGCTATAACGAATTATTCTGAGATGATGTTGTACAAGGTTATGCAGAGTTGTAATAGAGGTACTAAAGTTAATATCATCAAGTTTGACCAAGTGATAGAGGGAGGATCAGTAACAACGTTATAAATGCTTCTTAAAAAATTAAAAGCATAGCCAAAGAGTTTAGCATGAAAATAAACACATCGAAGACAAAGACTTTGGTAATATCCAAGCAAAATAGGCAAATAAATATAATCATCAATGGAGAAACAATCGAACAAGTACATAAATTTACATATTTGGGACAACCCATAACTGAAGATGCCCACAATGAGACAGACATTAAGACAAGAATTGCAATGGTAAAAAAAAGGCTTCAGAGAAAAACAGAAATTGTTAGCCAAAAAAATATACCATTATAGAATTGATGAAAAATATAATCGCCACTCATATATGGCCAATTACACTGTACATGGTTGAAACATGGATTATAGCAAATAAGGATTTAAAAAATTGGAAGCATTTGAAATGTGGTGCTACCGTACAATGGAAAGAGTTAGTTGGACAGAAAGAAGATCCAATGACAATGTACTCAATGATGTGGACGCATAAAAACAAATATTGCACATGATACAAAAACGTTGGTTGAGTTCGCTGGGTCACGATGTGATACATGAAAGTCTTCTATAGAGGATACTAGAGGGTGAGACTCAAGGGAAGAGCAGACCAGAGCGACCAGGACTCACCTTTACATTTCAGGCATGCAGGTACATTAAAATACGAACATGCTGAAATGCAGAGTATATGGTCAAATGGAGAGACATGCTCAGACAACCTTACAACCAGTCTCAGGACTAATCAACCACAGGATAAGGGTCAAATGGAGAGACATGCTCAGACAACCTTACAACCAGTCTTAGGACTGATCAACCAGAGGATAGGGTCAAATGGAGAGACATGCTCAGACAACCTTGCAGCCAGTCTCAGGACTGATCAACCAGAGGATAATGATGATATCTCTGATCTTCTTGGATGTCTGACACTCCAAAGGTTTTGAAAATTGTATATATGGAAGCGACAAAAGTGATGAGCCCTTTTGCAACAACCTGCCATTGTAAACAAGCATTTTCTACCTTATTACCTTGAAACAAATAAGAGAAAGATCCAGAACTGTGGGATGCGATGTGTGACAGGTGAGGCCGGAAAGACAATCCGTGACAGAATCTGCAACCCCATGCCGAGGCAGACAGTGGGGACAAACCAAGTTAGCGCCTACATTGACGACCACAACACCACGCTGAGGCAGACAAACCAAGTTAGCGCCTACATTGACGACCACAACACCACGCTGAGGCAGACAAACAAAGTTAGTGCCTACATTGACGACCACAACACCACGCTGAGGCAGACAAACCAAGTTAGCGCCTACATTGACGACCACAACACCACGCAGAGGCAGACAAACCAAGTTAGCGCCTACATTGACGACCACAACACCACGCTGAGCCAGACAAACCAAGTTAGTGCCTACATTGACGACCACAACACCACGCTGAGGCAGACAAACCAAGTTAGCGCCTACATTGACGACCACAACACCACGCTGAGGCAGACAAACAATGTTAGTGCCTACATTGACGACCACAACACCACGCTGAGGCAGACAAACCAAGTTAGCGCCTACATTGACGACCACAACACCACGCAGAGGCAGACAAACCAAGTTAGCGCCTACATTGACGACCACAACACCACGCTGAGCCAGACAAACCAAGTTAGCGCCTACATTGACGACCACAACACCACGCTGAGCCAGACAAACCAAGTTAGTGCCTACATTGACGACCACAACACCACGCTGAGGCAGACAAACCAAGTTAGCGCCTACATTGACGACCACAACACCACGCTGAGGCAGACAAACCAAGTTAGCGCCTACATTGACGACCACAACACCACGCTGAAGCAGACAAACCAAGTTAGCGTTTACATTGACGACCACAACACCACGCGGTTTGTTCATTTAGTCAGAATCCGTTATGACCAGCCTGCAGGGAAAGCATATCATGTGTAGGTCTCCGATCAACGACCAAGATGCAGACCACGACGTCGATGGATCGAGAGTGTCTCAGACACTCAAGAAGTTACACCTAACAACAACACAAGCCTCCATCCTGACGATAAGAAGACATCTACACATCCCCCCCCCCCCTCTCTGCGACGCCTCACGGCAAGAGCTGTAGGAGAAAAGAAGAAGAAAGAAATAAGATGAACTTAAAATCAAAGTACAGAAATCTGTACGACGCCCATGACAACATGCAAGTTGCTTTTATATCATACAGCCCTAATACGGATGTTATTCTTCTTCCAAATAAAAACAGCACCATTTGACTAAAACCTAGTGTAGATATTTTGAATGAAGTATCTCTGTTCTTCAAATCCTTTGATTAATTATGTATGCGTACCAGGATTATTACCGCATGTGTGTTTTGTTTTGTCTATAATTAACTCGTGACTTTGATAGCAATTTGCTTTTTCATATTAACAGCAATCTGCCTGTTCTTGTTAATTTTGAAATCTGGTGGTGGGGATGAATTTGCTTTCGGGTTAGCAGGGTGTAGGGGAGATAATTAAATATAATTTGACATACATTTATTATTTTAGATAATACTCTGATACTACCATGCCGCTGCTGTCTCATCGTATTGAACACACTCCACCATTACCTTATTGAACGCACTCCACCATCACCCTATTGAACGCAATTCACCATTACCTTATTGAACGCTGTCTCCCATTACACTACTGACCACTCCACCCTTTTTGTAATAAAACTAAACGTATTCATTTCATGTTATTTCATCGTTTCAATTATAATTTACAGAAATTAGGGGCATACAAAATAGCAAAAATAAAATAAATTTTGACTTTTTTTAACAACAACAACCAGAAACACAAAGTATAAAAACAACAACCAGAAACACAAAGTATAAAAACAACAACCAGAAACTCAGAGTATAAAAACAACAACCAGAAACACAAAGTATAAAAACAACAACCAGAAACACAAAGTATAAAAACAACAACGAGAAACACAAAGTATAAAAACAACAACCAGAAACACAGAGTATAAAAACAACAACCAGAAACACAAAGTATAAAAACAACAACCAGAAACACAAAGTATAAAAACAACAACCAGAAACACAAAGTATAAAAATAACAACCAGAAACACAAAGTATAAAAACAACAACCAGAAACACAAAGTATAAAAACAACAACCAGAAACACAAAGTATAAAAACAACAACCAGAAACACAGAGTTTAAAAACAACAACCAGAAACACAAAGTATAAAAACAACAACCAGAAACACAAAGTATAAAAACAACAACCAGAAACACAAAGTATAAAAACAACAACCAGAAACACAGAGTTTAAAAACAACAACCAGAAACACAAAGTATAAAAACAACAACCAGAAACACAGAGTATAAAAACAACAACCAGAAACACAAAGTATAAAAACAACAACCAGAAACACAAAGTATAAAAACAACAACCAGAAACACAAAGTATAAAAACAACAACCAGAAACACAAAGTATAAAAACAACAACCAGAAACACAAAGTATAAAAACAACAACCAGAAACACAAAGTATAAAAACAACAACCAGAAACACAAAGTATAAAAACAACAACCAGAAACACAAAGTATAAAAACAACAACCAGAAACACAGAGTATAAAAACAACAACCAGAAACACAAAGTATAAAAACAACAACCAGAAACACAAAGTATAAAAACAACAACCAGAAACACAAAGTATAAAAACAACAACCAGAAACACAAAGTATAAAAACAACAACCAGAAACACAAAGTATAAAAACAACAACCAGAAACACAAAATATAATATTACATAAATGGGGTGAGTGTGGGTAGGGTGGGGGATGTGGGTAGAACCAATATAGGTCACTCGTTCTACAAATACAAGTATGTCTATCAGGTGTTTTACGTAGAGTTACGAGTAAGCTGGTCACATGTTACCAAGTACCTCCATCCAGACAGACCTATTGGGGCTAGACGCTCTTACATCATCGTTCCTGCGCACTGACCTGGCCCAGTCGCATCAACCACCTTTTCTAACTGGTTGGTGACTGAGCAGAAACTAAAGATTCACAGAGAGCTAAATTAACAAGTTGACTTAGATAGGTGAATAAGATATTTACATGCCGATAACTAGTATAGGTATAAACCTCGTTATATGATCTGGGGCTTTAGATTTTGCATGTAAATGAGCTGACATCAGCCATCCACTCATAGCTCGGAGCTTGCATCAGGGTCATGGACTCACATCTCGGAGCTTGCATCAGGGTCATGGACTAACAGCTGGGAGCTTGCATCAGCGTCATGGACTCGCAGCTGGCTGCTTGCATCAGCGTCATGGACTCACAGCTGGCTGCTTGCATCAGCGTCATGGACTCACAGCTGTCTGCTTGCATCAGCGTCATGGACTCACAGCTGGGAGCTTGTATCAGCGTCATGGACTCACAGCTGGGAGCTTGCATCAGCGTCATGGACTCACAGCTGGCTGCTTGCATCAGGGTCATGGACTCACATCTGTCTGCTTGCATCAGCGTCATGGACTCACAGCTGGGAGCTTGCATCAGCGTCATGGACTCATAGCTGTCTGCTTGCATCAGCGTCATGGACTCACAGCTGGCTGCTTGCATCAGCTTCATGGACTCACAGCTGTCTGCTTGCATCAGCGTCATGGACTCACAGCTGTCTGCTTGCATCAGCTTCAACGAAGTTAGATGACCAAGACCCTAGTCTGCCTCCAATGTTTCAACTGAAAACACTTGTATTATAAAAACACTTCCTTCATTCCCCCCTCCTCCTCCATCTCTGCCTTACACGTCATGGAACAGCTGCTGCTTGTGGTTGATTCCCTCGCATCCTCCTTTCATTCTGCCTTGGAGCCGCCTCTGCCACAGGTTGACCACCCCCCGCCCCTTTCCACACACACACACAATATATTGACTCCTCCCTGTTTTGAGCCGTGTAACCGCTCGTTCTGAAATGGGTTCCTCCACCCAGAGATAACAAAATGAACTCTATCTGTGGTTGAAATGCGTGTACTTTACTCAAATAAGGCAACATTCTAACAAAGATAAATGTTAGTCCCTTCACAGGAAGGCGCGGCTCAATGAGGAAGGCAGAAAGGGTGAGAGAAGATGGAGTTAAGGATCATTAGGAAATAGGTAACGATATTATTCAAGAATAATTAAGCTCGCAGACGTCAAAACGAACACACACTGCAGAAGAAGAAGAAGAAGAAGAAGAAGAAGAAGAAGAAGAAGAAGAAGAAGAAGAAGAAGAAGAAGAACAACAACAACAACAACAACAACAACAACAACAACAACAAAACAAAAACAAAAATGGGGAAAAAAAGACGAAGAAGAACGACAGTAATAACAACAAGAAAAAAAGAACAACAACGAAAAGAACAAGAAGTAAAAGAAGAAGAAAGAAAAAGAAAAGCAAGAAGAAGAAAAAGAAGAAGAAACATGATTCAGGCACAATCAAACTAGCTGACATGAAGCACAAACACTGAAAAACACGACACACACATACAACAGTAAAACTTTCATCATAACAAACTCACAAATGTTTCAATTTCTCTTCCTCAGAGAAACTCTTGATGTCAACAATGACATGCACAGACACGTATCCCAAAAAAATTATTTTCTATGTGGCATTACTATGTTGTTGTGGCTTTATGGCATTTTCTATGTATTTTACTCAAGGCAGTACATACACAACTCTCATACAAACAACTAGCAATGTTGTACATGTACCAGATAACGCCATACAACATGTCCCAGATTCATTATCCATGGAACTGCTCCACGAAAGAATTGCTAATTTTATTCCACACAGTTTTACTTCTATATTCACCGAAAACCAAACAGACCGGACAGCATACCAGATACATCAAAACAAACAACAAATTCAAATTGGGAAAGATGGTTTGGTTACTTTGAATTCAAATGAATTAACGGAAGGCGGAGAGCTTCAGAATTCACAAGAGAACGGACAAAAACTACTGACTAAGAACCGTATAACAGAAACAGACGTGGATTATAATGTAAGACGAGATGCAGACAAAATAGTTCGCAATATGAAGGAACCAGACTGTTTAACGAATAATATAAATAGTATATCGTTTAACAGCATTTATGGCCATGACCTGCTTCTGGATACTCTGGAGAAAAAACTGGCAGCTGTAAAGTTAAAGAAAGTGATAGAAAACAAAACAACTTGTGACACAGATTTCAAACTTGGAAACAGCTGTGACAACAATAAGTGTCTTCAGAAGCAGTTACCAAACAATCCTCTATTACGAGTTGTACAACTATCTACTCCGTGCAATCTTCAAATGTCGCAAGAGCAGCATAAAATCCTGCGGGAAATGGCCGACGAGGTCAAGGGAACTTATGACATCGTTCTTCTAACAGCAGCCTCATCCAATCATTTCTTGGAATCGCAAGCCTTGCTTAAGAGCCTTCATGAAAATGTCTTTCCCTACCTGCAGAATTTTGTATTACTACTTTACAATCTTGGCTTTACAGATCATGAGAGACTCTTGATGGTAAAATATTGTAAATGTCAGGTGCTTGACTTTCCTTTCCACAAATTTCCTAATTTTATGATCAATCTCAAATGTTATACATGGAAGCCAGTTTTAATAAAAGCCCATTTACAGAAGGCTGGCGTGGTCTTTTGGATGGACGCTTCTATCAGGTTCTACAACTCGTCCAGTGATTTACTCGCACTCATTCAGAAAGCCAAAGACCGTGGCATTCTTATCCCTGGTTCCAGCGCTGAATCATCTTTCAGAACTTATCGAAGCATGTATCACTTCTTTGGAGACGAACCTTGTGCGTATCTAAGTCTTTGTCAAGGTCAAGCAACATACGGAGTTTACCATCGGGAATATTTTGTAGACAGAGTCATTCTAGAACCTTGGGTAGCATGTGCTCTAAACAAAGACTGTATGTGTCCAAGCCCTAATATCAGTGCCGATTGCGAGGACAGTAAACGTATGGCAGAGGAATACTATAAGGGAACAGGCCCTATTATCTACGGCATGTGTCATCGATTTGATCAGTCTGCCATTAATCTCATACTGCACAAACTTTACCAGGATTTGCATCGATGGGTCATGGTTAGTGCTAGTTCACTTCTGAGAATTCGCCGCAAAGACACGTTGGTGTATTTCCCTAGCGAGTAGAACTACGAAACGCGTGCATGTAAAGTCCGATAACACCGATAACACACAAGAGCACGCAACAGCACATTGAAAGTAAGTGAAATGTGGGACTAAATAGAAGTAAAAAAAAATATAGTTCCATATCAGGGAATGCCGTCACGGATGAAGTGTTAGAGACCAATGTGTCATGTCTCAGTAGTTGAAAAGAAAAAAAAGAAATTCATGGTGACTAGTTCTGTTCCTCCCCGTCTTGCCACACCCAATTGTAAAATCTGGTACTCATATACAGCTGGGTAGACTACGTGTCGTGACTGGGGATCAAACCTAGGCCCTTTCCAGAGAGAAATCGGGCACTAGCCACGCAGAGGCGTATCGCCCTTTAACACGTAATGCATTATACAATTTTATACAATTTAAAAAAAAAGAATTGCTGAAAAATAATTATATCGTCATGGACAATGGTGGCGACATTAGGCTGTCCTGACAAATTCCTGACAGCCGTTCTCCAGTTTCATGACAGCATGACGGTTCGTGTTCTGGATGAGGGTGAACTGTCTGCAGCCTTCCCAGTCAAAACCGGAGTTAAACATGGATGTGTGTTGGCCACAAGACTCTTTGCCATGGTATTTGCTGCCTGCATTATGTTGCCTCTACGTTGGGTAGTGAGGAAATAGACAAGGTCATACATTTTGAATATTTGGGCTCCAGAATTGACAAAAATGGCGACTGCTCGAAAGAAATCAGAAGAAGACTAGCCGGGGCAATGCAGAGACTGAACAGCCTGAAGAAATTATGGCAGGGCACCAACAAAACGATAAAAGTAAAAGTCTTGAGAGCCTGTGTTTTTCCTGTGGCAGATTATGGCTGCGAATCACTGACGATTACCAAAACTTCAAGACAAAGAATCGAATCCTTCGAGTCAAAATGTTACAGAAAGGTCCTCAGAATGCCCTGGACAGAGAAAAAGATAAATGTAGACATTCGGCAAGAGTTGAGCATAGAGGAGAACTGGTTTATCAATTCCATTTTGACTAGAAAATGCAAATACTTTATCCACATCAAGCGACACAACGGTGTAGAGAGAACAGTGATAAAATGTATGGTGCCAGGCAAAAGAGGAAGTGGTAGACCAAGAAGACGATGGCTCCAAGATATCCAGGAATGCCTGAGTACGACTGTGGCGGAGGCTGGAGTTTTGCAAGGGAACGAGTTTCTTTCAGACAGACTGTGATGTAGCGACGTTCTATAAGGGACATGCTACATGATGATTCTGTTGCTGCACATAACTGGGTCACTGTCGTCAATTATAAGCGATACTTCTTCTTCGTATAGAGCCCAAGAAGGCAAAAAATGACAAACAAGCAGAGGGACCGTTACGTTGCCCGTTAGAATGAGCAGGCGCGTAACAAACAAATACCCGTGAAAAGAATAAAAACGTTAGCTCGATCATAAATGACAAAACGCGGTGGACTTTTCGAATTTGTAGCAACACTAAGGTGGCCTAGTGGGTTAGTCATCTGCATGCAATCGATGGAGAGACCATTTGTAATATATTATGTATAGTAGCTATTCCCATTTACAGTTAAGTAAGATTTGCCTAGTGAAGATTGAGAATACATTAGCAGAACAATTATGTTTATATTCACGAGGTCTGTAGTTTGTAGAAATTACACGTTTTGTGTGTAGGGTTAAATGTAGACGTATTCTGTGATAACTTGTTCGCTAAAGATCCGACAGGTTGTAAATTGATATGTCGCGTAGTGTGAACCGGGTTCTACGCTACATATGACAGCAGAAAACAAATTACAGCCTTTATAGGTGCTTCATGTTCTAGGAAACTGAAGCTACAAGTTTCCAATAATTGGCTTTACATTTCAGAGTCTGACCATGATTGCGTTACGTACGGCGAGAGAGCTTCTATCCTATTTTATTCTTGTCTGTTGTGGGTTGTTGCTGACTTCAGTGTATTTTCTTAGTGACAAAAGACTATCCACTTGGATTTTGTCCAGCGATGTAAACGAGGCAGGGCAATCATCAGAATTATATCAGTACAGTCAACAAAGAAATCAAAATAGTCTCGACACAGATGTAAGCCAACAGTCAGTTAGTGAGTACGACAAAGCGTCTACCAACAGAAATAATGAAGAACAATTTACAAATATTGTACATGAGAACAGAGACAACTTTCAGATTGAGGATAATCCATCTTTGAAGTCACATTCAATGTTGAACAATGTTGACGGTATGTACTATAATGCCGACACAAATCTTCAACTACTTAGAAATATTCTAGAACAGAAACTACTTGATGTAGGCGTGAAGAAAATCAAAGCGTATGAACCAACGTGTGAGAACAATTTCAAGCTTGCAAACAGCTGTGACAATAATACATGTCTCCAGAAACATCTCCCAAATAGTCCCCTGGCGAGACTGAAACAACTTATAACGCCCCGTAAACTTCAATTGTCGCAATCGGAGCATCAGATACTGCGTGGAATAGCCGACAATGTCAAGGACACGTATGACATCATTCTTCTGACAGCCGCCTCATCCAATCATTTCTTGGAATCTCAAGCCTTGCTCAAGAACCTTCACGAGAACGTGTTCCCTTATCTCAAGAATTTTACATTAATATTTTATAATCTTGGCCTTACAGAACGAGAACGGATTTTGATGGTAAAATATTGTAAATGTCAAGTGCTGGATTTTCCTTTCGAGAAATTTCCTAATTTTATGACGCAACTCAAATGCTATTCTTGGAAACCGGTTTTGATAAAAGCTCACCTACAGAAAGCTAACGTGGTCTTCTGGATGGACGCTTCCATCCGTTTCCATAACTCTTCCGATTATATGCAGGATTTTATTCATAGTGCAAGAGAAAGGGGTGTTCTGGTTGGGGGCTCTAGTGCAGACTCCGCCTTTCGAACTCTCAGAAGCATGTACCATTTCTTCGGGGATGAACCATGCGCGTATCTGAAGCTTGGTCAAGCACATGCTACATTTGGAGTTTACCATAGGGAATATTTTGTAGACAGAGCCATCCTAGAGCCTTGGGTCGCGTGTGCTATCAACGAAGGCTGTATTTGTCCAAGGGACAGATCTTCCGCTGGGTGTCGTGACAGTAAAATTGTGGCGGACAACTATTATCGAGGAGTCGGGAAAATTGTCTATGGAATGTGTCATCGATTTGACCAATCCGCTTTAAGTATAATACTGCACAAACTGTATAAGGATTATTATAGATGGATCATGGTCAGCATTGAATCGGTACTCAGCATTAAACGTAGACATGCAGTAGTCTATTTTCCGGAAGATTAAAATAAGTGTCAAATGATTCATGTGTTTGTCACCGGTGTCTTACAATTTTTAATTATGACTAAACCACTCTTTTTCTTCTCTTCTTTTGTTTTGTGAGTGTTTTACTTTTTTATATTTCAGAAAACATGATTCTTTTATCCACATTTAAATCACATTCCTCGTCTTTATTTCGCTCCAGAAAGGTTGACAATTCTGTGTTTTATTCTTCTGAAGAGAAGAAAATATATTGAATAAAATATATGCATTTCCTGATATCTTTATTAAATTACTTATGTCATTAACACTTTCGTTTTCTTGTCCTTTTGTTGTGGTAACAAGTTTCATAATGCAGTTTTTGGTATGTGTCTTAGTCGCGTTGCTAACCTGGCATCCCAATCATCTACAAGTTGCCGTTTCTGCGTTTGTCTGGACCCTTGCGGTTCAAATTTCTAGCCTGCATAGCAAAGAGGTGCGGATAACGGATAACGGATTTAATTATGTGTCATACAAACCAGGTAACACATTTTTAAATTTCGCTGTTGGTTAGGTGTTTTTTGTATCATTTAGACGAGACCTACACTTTAAACCACAGACAAAGTCATTTTGGTTATACGAAGCAGTTCAAAAAGAAGAGTTATCCTATCTTGACAATGATGGCTGCCATCCTTAGCAAGTTTGCAGTTTGCGTTCTTTGCTATTTATTTCTGACCATATCATTGTTACTTGGTCTTCCCCACTCAGCTTACCTGTACGATCTACGAAACTTGTTCAAATGAAACCGGACCAAGCCGCAACAAGTGAAAATACGTACGATGTGCATAATGATGTCACTTCTGGTGTAACCAGCACATACTAACTGTTAAGATTGCAGAATTTCATTATCCTTCCTCAGCAAACCGTTGAAAACATGGCGAATGTGATACACAATCCGCCCAAAGTTGATCAGTGAACGATGATTCGGTTTCTAACAGCTGAAAAATGTCGACCAGTTGACATTCATCGCAGAATGCAATGATATGCGCTTGACCTGGTCTAGGGCGATCTTTAACTCACGTCCTTCTTTAAACATCGTTGTCCAGTTCTTCACTATTGTCTTCGACGCACATTTTTCGCTATACACTGCCTGCATTCTGTGATGAATGTCAACTGGTCTACATCCTTCAGATGTTAGAAACCGAATCACTGCCCGCTGATCAACTCTCTACGGATTCCGTATTACACTCGTCATGTTTTCAACGGTTGGTTGAGGAAACTATCAGTCAGAGGATAATGAAATTGTGTAAACTTGACGGTTTATATGTGATGTTTACACCAGAACTAACGTCATCATGCGCATCGTACGTATGTTCACTTGTTGCAGTTTCATTTGAACACGCCTCGTATTATAACCCTTAGGTCCCCTTTATTTTCTAACACTCTACTATTGTTCTCGACCATTTTGTAATTATGTTCCATATTGGATCTATCTATGTGGATGACTGTACATTTATCTTCATTAAACTCCATTTTCCAGCTTTCAGACAATTCCCAAATTGTATCTAAATCCGACCTCAATATATCCACTTCTGCTTTAGATGAGAAATTCTGCACAGTTTTTGGCTCCTCTCTATCAATCATTTTGCTACCTCCTCCAGGAATTGAAATATATTTCACTTTAGTAAACCCATTCTGACTATTCCTGATGAGCTTACGTTTGACTAAATGCGCTACAATGTTTTCTTTGATTAATGACCCAAACATTGTGCTAACTGCTCGTTAAACTCACTTCCTGGAATTGGCACACTAAGAGAGTCAAACGTCCCTTGTTTTATGCTTCTCAGAAATGTCAAAGGTTGAACAGTCGTTACTGACAATTCGAGAGAGCTTTCGTTGGGTCTAATAGTGAACGTGTGCTGGTATTAGACCCACGGAAGACAGGTCAGCTCTCTAACCTTCTAATGAAGGAACGCTACGGAAATCGTGTCTTAACCCCGCAGAAACCGCAGGTTCCAGATACCTGGTCACTGACTAACAAAAGCCCTCGATTAATTCGTCCTGGCCAAATAGTGAACGGGTGCTGGAAATAGACCATCGGAAGACAGGTCAGTTTTACCCTACAAATGACAGGGCGTTGCTACGGAAATCCTGCTCAACTTAAGAGGAGCCGCAGACATTTGGTTCACGTACAAGGCTGATAAGCCAATGGCGCGAGGCTACCATGTGAGGGATTACGGCCGAACGCCTGTAAGCCGGAATCCCGCCCAAAATCTAAACACCACTGCAATGGGAGGCTTCGATATGGTCGGGACCTGGGGATCGCGCCTCAACCCTACCAGGTCTAGCCACAGAAAGAGGTCTCTTCCATCCGCCGATCAAAGCGGGCGGATAGCTGCTCGATATTCACCCTATACGGCGATGGAGTTCGAAACCACCAACATAAGACTTAGTTCTTGGTCGGGGTGTCGAAAACAGTAGAGCAGCCACCTCACTGTGAACTGTCGAGACTTATTCCTTGACCACGAGATATGGCAGCAAACCAGGCGAACAACATCTCCGTGACATTACCAGGCTTGTCCCCTGGTTAAATGCACTTCTGCTTCGATCTCTACCTCTGTAGGCTATCAGCCATACCAATGGACGCAGAAGAGATGCAGACTAGCGGACATTGCACACCTGCCCCACTGTTTCAACATCCCAGGTGGCGGGGAATGCTAGGCGTACCCTCCCTGCATAGAAGACAAGAAAATAAAGGGAGCAAAGAGATACCCCACTCACATGCAAATGCTACGTTTCTGGCAGGACGTGACGATCCTGGGATACAGACACACTGGACTGCCTCTCTTCCGGGTAAACCAGTCCATCTCATATATCATCTCATATATCATCACCGCATCCTATTGACACGAGTAGTGAAGACTCGTTAGTCTGGTAAGACAACTTCCATAAGAGAGACAACTCTGATCACAAACAACTGCTGCCTTGCAGATAGGCTGGGGACAGCCAAAGACTAAGGAGGGCATCCCTACAGAAACGCCTGTTGAAATCGGATGCACGGGGCCACAAGCCTAACGAAACAGTGCAACGTAAATCGCAGTATGATGACGGTACAACCGATCATAAAAATGTATGGCGCTCATCCTTCGGAGTCCCGCCAGGCAGCGAGAGTGCAGGGCCTCACGCCTGGAAGAGGCCCACCCTTGACTACTGGTGGTCACCCACCTATGTGTCGTGGAGTCAAGGCACATGGCTATGGGGCAATTCCTATTGACCAAAAACTCAAGACCCTCAAAATACTACAGTGGAATGCGGAGGGTGTCGTTAACAAAAAGCTTTCCCTAACACATCACCTGCATGAAGGTTAGATTGACGTGGCATGTATCCAGGAAACGCACCTCAACAATAACCATAAATTCTCAATCAGAGGATACCAGACCTTCCGTCTCGATAGAGAAGGTCACAAAGGAGGGGTCCTGATACTGACCCGAAACTGCATACCGAGTAGCGCGGTATCTGTCAATCACACCGGACAAGCAGAAATTGTAGGAGTTGACATAATGGCTCAAGAGACGAAGCTCCGCATTTTCAATCTGTACGGACCACCAAACAGAGACCTATCGCTCTCGAGCATGGAGGTCAGAGACTCCAACTGCATAGTAGTTGGAGACTTCAACAGCCACTCGGAGAGATGGGGATACTCGGACACAGACAGCAGAGGTGACGAAGTGGAAGATTGGGAGATAAACACAAATCTCTCCTTAATCAATAGGCCGGAGGATAGCCCTAGTTTCTATTCTAGAACATGGCGTACCACCTCGACTCCAGATTTGGCCTTCTCCACACAGGACATACACCATAAAATAGACCGCCAGGTGCTAATCCAATTGGCAGGTAGCGACCACAGGCAGATCAGGCTAGACATTGACATGGAAGTAGGCCCACAGGAAACAAAATCGCTCCCACGTTGGAATTACAAACGAGCCGACTGGGACAGATTTGCAATCCTGACAGATGGGCTGTGTGAAACCATCAACACACGAAACAACAAATTGAAGCCCATGGTGGAAAGCCTAAGCAAGGCAATAATGCAAGCTGCCACTGAAACCATCCCAAGAGGGGCTAGGAAAAACTATAAGCCCTATTGGAATGATGAGTTGCAGAAAGCGGAAGATGCAGTCACAAATGCTAGGAACATGGCAGAGCGAGAACAATCTATGGAGGCAAATATCGCCCTCAAAGCCGCCACGGCGAAATATAAATACACTCTAAACTAAACAGCAAGAGAGAGCTGGAAAAACAAAACTGAAAGCCTCAACCTAGACAAAGAAGGGAAAAGCTATGGAAGCTAGTCAGAGCCATGAACAACGAAACCCCTTCAAACAAACAAATTATCATCAAGCAGGGCGAAAACTTGCTCACTGGAAAAAAAGCCACAAACGCTTTAGTCGAACACTATGCCAGAGCAAACCACATCGAGGTCCCTGCAGATAGGCATACAGACATTAGTGAAGAGCAAAAGGGGCACGCCAACATCAATACGGCAACAGAAGGGCATATGATGGCCAAATAAACAATGAGTGAAATGGAAGAGCCATGAGAACATTAAAGAAAAGGAAATCTCCCGGAAAAGACGGGATAACAAACGAAATGCTGATGGGGTTGGGCCAAACAGCGAAGAGGACACTGCTATCAGTCCTGAACCAAAGCTGGAAAAGGGGTATTGTACCCCAGGCATGGAAAGACGCAGTACTTGTACCAGTACCAAAGAAAGGAAAGGACAAAACAGATCCAAATGGATACAGGCCTATCAGCCTACTGAGCTGTGTCGGCAAACTGATGGAACGTATGATAAACACCAGACTGATGTGGCATCTAGAAGAAAAACGAATACTAATTCCACAGCAAGCCGGCTTTAGACAGCACAGATCCACTGAGGACCAGGTCATCCTCATAGCCAAGGAAATAGAAGATGCCTACCAGGCACAGAAACACACAGTAGTGGTTTAGGTGGACCTGGAAAAGTATTTGACTAAGTCTGGAAAGACGGACAGAGTCAAGCTAAGAAGAAGTGAAGTTTGTGGGAGAATGTACAAGTGGATCAACCACTACCTCAAAAAAAGAACGGCCAGAGTCCAAGTACAAGTGCAGATGAGCAAAAAAGGTGACACTCGAGCAGGGAGTACCCCAAGGAGGAGTACTGTCACCCACACTCTTCCTGGTGTTTATAAACGACATTACAGAGAATATACCAAGAAGAGTCCATAGCTCAATGTTTGCAGACGATTTAGCTATGTGGACCTCTGAAAAGAATCTCACCATAGCAAAAAATCGGATGCAGCAGGCCCTAACAAGTGGAAGAGTGTGCGAACTCATGGCTGGTCAAAATAAACGAGGAGAAAACCACATGCACAATATTCTCGCTTTCAATCAAACCCCAAAACACCAAAGTCTAAATGGCAAATTCCTGCAGCCAAACGCCAACCCAAACTATCTGGGAGTCACATTTGATCGGCGCATGACATGGAAAAGTCAGATCGAGAGAAACAGAATGAGAGCCAGAGAAAGAATGGCAATCATGAGGAAACTTGCTGGCACAAGCTGGGGAGCAGACGAAAGTATACTAAAGAAACTGTACACTGGAAGAGAGAGACCAGTTCTCGAGTATGGCATTGCGGCATGGACAACAGCAGCAAAGGCGAACTTCAATAAAGTTAGCAAACTTCAAAACCAAGCCATGAGAGTTATAACAGGAGGCATGAAGTAAACGCCAATTGTAAAACTTGAAAAGATTTCAAAACTGCAATCCATGACCTATAGAAGAGACTGCAGAGCCCAGCTGCAGTCAGAGAAACTCCGAAGACTGACTGACCACCCAATGCACCAGAGACTAAACAATTTGGGAAATGGGAAACTAAAGCGGAGAAACTTTGCAGAAATAGCCAAAGCAAAGATGCACGAAGATCCCATAAACGCACTAACAACACCAAAGCCCATCACTACTGTACGAAAACCTACCTGGAGGCAGGATATATTTCCAGAGGTGGTAGAAAATATACCAGGTATTGGAAACAAAAACTGCCAGACTGAAAAAGAAAGGAGAGATACTACCCTAAGCTTTATATCGAAAAACTACCTAAGCATGGACTGGACCCATGCATACACCGACGGTTCTGTAACAAACACTACACAGAATGGAGGTGAAGGAGCATTCCTGAACCTACCAAATGGCAGAAAAATAACACTGTCATTCGCTACTGGTAAGTACACAAGCAATTTCAGAGCGGAGGCAGAGGCACTGAGGGCGGCAGTGGAAGAAATGGTGACACATAAAGAAAATGAAAGCCATACAGTCCTGCTTACAGATGCTCTGGCCGTAGTCACAGCACTAAAAAGCCAGAAAAACACTGAGCTTAATGAATTAAGAGCAGTACTCTGTCAACTATGCCAGCAGTCCGCACCATGAAAGGTAGTGGTACAGTGGGTCCCATCACACTGCAACATCCAAGGCAACGAGGAGGCAGACAGACTGGTAAAAGAAGGTGCAAGACTACCACAAACAGATACTAGTATGACGTACGAAGAGTCAAAACGGCTTATTAAAGCCAGATACATGACCAAATGGGAAACAGAACATACCGGCTACACCAAAAACGATGCCTATTACCAGTTGAACAGAAGAGAGCAGGTCGTTGTCTTCAGACTTCGCACTGGCCACAATAGACTGAGGTGCCACCTATTCAACAAATTGAAGATAGATGGTACCGACGAATGCCCGTGTGGTACCGGGAAAATGACCGATGAGCATCTGCTGCAGAACTGCCCGACATACGAGGATCAGAGAGAGCAGATGTGGCCATCACCAGTGGCAACACAAGACAAGCTCTATGACAGTGTCGACAGCCTCAGAATGACCGCCGCTTTTTTCGAAAAAATAATGGTTACTGTCTGACTGCGTACGATGAAGAAGAAGAAGAAGAAGAACAGTCGTTAACATCATGAGAGAACTGAAACATCAGACATTGAAAGACTTACAGACATTTTAAAGAAAGACTTACAGACATTCTAAAGATAGAAAGTATAAACGATAATAATGAACATGCGGTGGGTTTCTAATTAAATGAAAACTAAATACAATGTATCCTTTTGTTTACAGAATGGCAACTAATAAATAGTATATTTATACTAACTCCTTGATGCCAGCTGTGGGTTTGAATTTATCAATATTTACACTTTCCAACTTATTTAGGAACATCATTTGGTTTAAATATGGTTTTCATGGTACGTGGCCTTGGTCAAACTAATCAACAACTTATTGCTCTTTTATGAGTGGAATTGTTCACGTATTTGAATACCGTACATCGTTCACTATTATAACAGTTGAAAGGACTCTTTAGCATTTCTTAGTCGCTCCCCATCTACCGTAAGCTGGTTTAGAGGTTTATGTTTTTGTCGTAAAAGGTGTCTACAGGTTAGGGTAGCTGACACCATGTGCAACTCTCTTCAGTATGATTGGACTTAGTCGCTCCCCTTCTACCATGAGCTGGTGTAGAGGTCTCTGTTCATATTCTTGTAGTTTATGGTGTCTTCAGGTTGGGGTGGCCAACGCCACGCATATTCCTCCTTAGTAATCTCTTACGACATGCCTGGTAGGTTGGAATGTCGCTATTCACTATTCCCCTTACGGGCCAATGTTGTTGCTATGGAAACCACTCGTATTAAGTTAATCTAACTCGTGACGTCGTTTCTATGGTGCCGGGTTACAGTAGCTCTCTTTATACATCCTAGTATATTTGAAAAGGTATACATGGGACCCTCCGATCTGTAATGCAATGCGAGACTCCTCAGTAACTTTGTCACGTTGGTGGTGATTTCAGTATCGATCCCCACCTCGTTGGCCAGGCTGTTGTGATTCAGCTTGTTTTCGGAGAACGCGAACGTGATGTGGAGGTCTTGATCAGTGTGTATCTCCTGACCTCGATTGTTCTTAGCTCCCCTTTGGGTCTCTGTAACACGCGAACTCAATAATATGCTGTAATCTGTATTCTTCTTCTTCTTCGTTCTCAAACTCCCTCTACCAAGCCCCGAAAAGGGCTTTGCAAGTAGCAGGATGTTGTCCAGAGAACGGAATATAATGATGTTCCGTAGTTTACAGTTTGACTGCGATATTTGCAACTTTCATTCTGACACTTCCGAATTCAGCAGATATTTTTTTGAAAACCGGGTTAGTTTCCCTCTTCGATCTCTTCTCTTTAGCCAGTCTGCCATGTTGCAGCCTGTTATCCAGGATCCCCGCGTGGGGGTGTGGATGGGTCTTGGCAGCTCTGGTCCGCTGGCCCTGACTCTAGCAGTCAGCTTTGGGTCGCTGACCACTGCAGCCCATGTACTGCTCTGCATCGTGATCCCAATCTGTAGTCTGGGAAAAAAACATGAAAAAAAAACTTGTAAAAGTTGATTAATGCTGAGTTTAATCAAAATTTAAAAATGGGTATGGTCAGATACCGCACCGATACGAGAACACAAACAAAACCTACGTTACGACCAAAAGGCCTTCATCAGGGACAACAATACTGAACTAACAAATCAACATATAAGAAAAAATGGTCAACTCATCTGTTTCTGATAGTAGACCCAGTCTGTCTACGCAACCAGTTGGGCCAGATGCTTGATTGAAACTCAATCTGTAGTCTGTAACTGTAGTTTTAAATCATGCAGACTTTGCATCTGATGCCAGGTAGTCAAATGTTGTTTAAACTTATTTAGGTTTCTTGCCCTGTAGTATCATGTTGGAGACAAACGTTTTTCTAAGTTCATCTACAATCTCATCGGAATGCGACCTGGTGAACGATTACAGTACTAGAGCCACGAGTACGTCACTTGTCTTGTTCATCTATTACAAGACATACCTAGTAGTTGCTTGGCTAGCCTGTAATCCTTTAAATGCGCAGTATCTATAACGTGATTTTTTTAGCCTGGTTTAGGTGCTGTGAACGTGGTCAATTATAGGGACTGTATATATTATTCACTTCATTTCATGTTGAATAACTGAATCATTCTTAATTTTCTTAAATAATATTATGTTTTGATATCTAGTATCTGTCAAAACTGTAAGGAAATTTTAAAAAATTAGCAGTCATGTTCAGGATAAATTGAACCTAGGTTAAAGTACTGTGTACAGGTGTCGGGTCCTTGTCAATTAGAGTACTGTGTACAGGTGTCGGGTCCTTATCGCAAAGAGGATGTAGACATCCTGGCAAGGATACAAAGAAATACGATAAAACTGATAGTGAGATTTCGGAATTATAGTTATAAAAAGATTCTCAGAAAAACCGGTCTACAGCGCATAGAAAAGAGAAGAATTCAAGGTGACTTAATACATGTTTAAAAAATAATCACAGGAAAGGTTAAACTAGACTATAACAAGTTTTTCAAAAACAACTGCCAACGAGAAAAATAGAGGGCAAAGATACAAACTAACTAAAAAAAGGTCCAGATTGGATATTAGGAAACATTTTTTTTAATCAGAGAGTGGTGAATGCTTGGAATGCATTACCCCAAGAGGTGGTGGAAGCAGACAGTAAATGCATTTAAGAATAGATTGCATGTGCATAGCTTTTAAAGCAGGATAATGCAAATGTGACTGGTTGTCTACAGACTCTGATGAGTCTTCTAAACCAGTATAAAAACGTTAAGTTAAGAGGAAGAAGAAGAATAAGAAGAAGAAGAAGAAGAAGAATAAGAAGAAGAAAAAGAAGAAGAAATATAACTAGAAAAAGAGAAACAAAGACTATTAGAAGAATAATAGAAAGCTCTACAATTTAATACATTGATTATGATGAATCTACACTAAATATCAATTTGGCACAATGGCATGCCATGACTACACAGTGTTGTAGAGTCTAGGTTTAGCTGAGTAGTTTACTTATCTAAAAGGTTACAACTTGTATCTACACCACGACACGACTTCACACAGTAAAACACAGTAAACCATATCCTGATCTTAAAACAAAACATTATCACTTATTAATCGTTCAAAAAAAACAATATTATTTATTCGTTGCTTGGTATAAAAAAATGAAAGTATATCTAAACTAAATAATTATAATATATATATATATATATATATATATATATATATATATATTTATATATATATTTATATATATATATATATATATATATATTGAACTACATTACAAGAGGAGGTTTTAAGCACTAGCTTTTGATGTTTCCTCTAAGATATATAATACCCAGACACTTGCTGTTGCACTCCTCTATCTGCACACTCAGCAAACAATCACAAACTCGTCCTTGCGATCATATTACGTACTCAGATGAATTTGTACGCTCACACATAATCAGCAAACTTGTCCTTGCCATCAGATTACACTGACCACTTCACATGCCCAAACGAATCTCTATATTCACATACGAAATTGTTACAATGTCTCACAATCACTTACAATGAGGCGATCTGTGCATTCACAAATACTTAGATCACTTCACGTATTCATGCGAATATGTACATTCATATGTAATTGGATCACGCATCGTTCACTATGTGTCCTGCCCGTACTACATACATTCAGATCTTTTACTTTTCACAAAGGGTTTCCATCATAACACCTTTGGAGCATGATTGGTCAACTCGATGTGTATGTAGGTCCAGTCAATCTATAAACTAACTCACTTCCAAACTCACTCTCAGCCTTCCTCCTAGCCAGTCTCCCGAGTTTTAACCTGCAGAGTATTTCATAGTCTCACTAAACAACATGGTTGTCTAACAGTCTTCTGTTGGTTGTCTGACCTAGCCATCACTCTAATCTGGAGCCATCCCAACCAACTGTTACTGGTTGACTATCCATGAATCACTGTCACTCTAAATGTCACAGCCGGTCGTGGCATCATCAAACTATCACCAACCCTCTTCTACTCCAATTCTGAACGCCAGAACGTCAGAATCGAGCCCCCAACTCAGCTCCGAACACCCACCCCTGTACCAGACAAAGTTTTCCACCTAAGCCCCTCGTTTCCTTTGTCTACCTAGTGTCGAACCGGTGATTGACCTTGGCACGCATTCAGGCAACCTTTGTTCTTAGGGTCGACAGCTTAATATCCCCTGTCCTAAACGCCCATGCTCCAGCTGGAACTGTCACAACAGTTCAATTTGCGATTTGTTTATAGCAAGTGTATTACAAACCTATCCTACACACTACACGACTAAAGCACGAACAAGTGGCTTACATTCTCAGCCCTATAATCCATGGTGGAACCCAGAAAGCACACCAGCAAGAACCAATAGCAATTTAAATAATACAGTATTGATAGTTTGTTTTATTTTTCACTGTACCTTCGTATCTTAAATAAAAAATCTACGTTTGATGCACAATGTAAAAAGCGGGAACAGAAGAATTGCTGTCGCCAAGATAAGGAACTGACTTCTGCTCGAGCTCTGTACAAAATCCAAAACAACTAAACCATTGTTCTCCAGTGGCTACTATCCCATTGTAGAGTAATAGGAAACGAGAGAGCTGAAGCCATGTCTAAAGCAGGGGGCAAGATGGAGCAACTTTTTCCACACAGTGTCTTACAGAGAGGTAACAACTTTCATCCACAATCAGTACAGCTCAAGATGGGAGAAAGACATGGACGTGAGCAATAGACCTGATCCAATCCACCAGCTCCACGGATACCAACAATCCACCAGCTCCACAGACATCAACAACCCACCAGCTCCATAGATATCAACAATCTATCAACTCCACAGACATCAACAATCCACCAGCTCCATGGACACCAACAATCCACCAGCTCCACAGACACCAACAGTCCACCAGCTCCAAAGACACCAACAATCCACCAGCTCCACAGACACCAACAATCCACCAGCTCCACATACACCAACAATTCACCAGCTCCACAGACACCAACAATCTACCAGCTACACTAACAAATTATCATCTTTCGCCTGAGAAAAGGACACTGCAGACTATACTATTGAGCCACCTACATTGGCTTAATATATCACAAACAAGTAACTGTCCATGTGGAACCGGAGTCCAGACCCCTGAAAACATTCTACAGGACTGCCCAGAATATAGAGGCCTACGATGCCAGTCCTGGCCAGAGGGTGCCGAGGTGAAGCAGAAGATATGGGGCTGCAAAACGGACCTAGGGAGGACTGTGGACTTCGTTCTAGTGACGGGACTACAGATCTAGCATGACCAAAAAAGGCCGAACGCAGAATAAGAAGACTTTTGCTTTCACGGGGGAAAAAGTCACCGTGTCCTGTTCTCACGGCGTATTGTAGCCAGCCCCATGCACAACTCTAGTCTGACTTTACTTTGTAGCTACACTGATTCATGAATCTAACTGCAGGAGGAACCTGCACCTGGACCACACTCAACACGGAAGTCACTAAATAGACTCTGAAATGGTGTATCACGAAACTGGAAGACAAGAAATTGGTATTCAAGGATGATGAGGCGTGACACTGGAAGACAAGACATTGGGATACAAGGATAACAATACATGAAACTGATGAGCAAGAAATTGTGATACAAGGATGATGAGGCATGAAACTGATGAGCAAGAAATTGGGATACACGGATGATGAGGCATGAAACTGATGAGCAAGAAATTTGGATACACGGATGATGAGGCATGAAACTGATGAGCAAGAAATTGAGATACACGGATGATGAGGCATGAAACTGATGAGCAAGAAATTGGGATACACGGATGATGAGGCATGAAACTGATGAGCAAGAAATTTGGATACACGGATGATGAGGCATAAAACTGATGAGCAAGAAATTGGGATACTAGGATGATGAGACATGAAATTGATGATCAACATAAATCTCGGACTACCTGATGATCTGCGCAAGACATCTAGAAACAAGTTAAAAGTGTTTCGTGCTATGGTATAATCCACTCTGCTGCATGCATGTGAGACATGGACAGTGTATAGCAGACATGCCAGACAACTGAATCATTTTCACTTGAGCTGTCTGCGTAGGCTGCTCAGTATTAGGTGGCTAGACAAAGTGCCTCACTCTGAAATTCTTAGAAATACTAACATGTTAAGCATCCTTACACTTCTGAAATTGGCTCAGCTACAATGGACAGAATATGTTGTTCGTGTGACAGATACACGCATCTCAAAGCAGCTATTATAAGGTGAGCTCAAAACAAGCAGACGCACAACAGTAGCACAAAAGAAACGCCACAGAGACTCATTGAAAGTGTCTCTGAAATGCCTCAATATTGACGTCCCGAACTGGAAGATGCTTGTCCAAGACCGTACCACCTGACTAAAAAAGTATCACCGAATATGCTCAGATCGCAGAGAGTGCAGCCATCGCGGAGGTTCAGCAAAAGGTGCTGACCAAATAAAATACTCACAACGATTCAACAGCCAGCTCCCTACATATGTTTCCATGAATGTGGCTGGGTGTGTCATTCCAGTATTGGTCTTTACAGCCATAAGAGAACACATTTCGCAACATTAGTTTGATAATGTCGTCATTTTCTCATGCGATGGGTAACTATTATTATTATTAATATTGTTATGGATGCGATGTTGAGGAGGAATGATTTGGCAATCCACGTAAATGGACATTGGATGCATTGGTACCCCAGGCATGGATAGTAAGTAAGTATGGGGTGTATAAATCATCTTCTCTTGATATTTATGGTAGCCAGTCCCATTCCCATCTCTCATTAAAGTGACTTGACTTAGTGATTCCACTGCTTCCATGTGATGTAGAAGTCATCTCTTCTTGTTATCTTGACTTATGGTAGCCAGCCCCATGCCCATCTCTCATTAAAGTGACTTGACTTAGTGATTCGACTGCTTCGATGGGGTGTATAAGTCATATCTTCTTGATCTCTTGACTTATGGTAGCCAGTCCCATGCCCATCTCTCATTAAAGTGACTTGATTTAGTGATTCCACTGCTTCCATGTGATGAAGTCATCTCTTCTTGTGATCTCACGATTTATCGTTTCTCCGGGACAACAATCGTCATGTCTTTCTTTTCTTAGTCGCTTATTATACCAAGCCTTACAAGTTACAGTGGTATTCTTCTTTTAATCTTTTTCCATGCCCCTGAAGCACATGCTAAATAAGAAATAACAACCATGGTAGAAATAAGAAGCCGAGTTGTATCCTGGTTTAAATAAATAGGATGAGGATCAAGATGCTGAGCAGCGCATGAGCTGCAGTGGTCAGCGACCCATAGCTGACTGCCAGCGTCAGGGCCAGCGAACCAGAGCTGCCAAGACCCTTCTACACCTCCACGCAGTGATCCTGGATAACAGGCTGCAACAGAGCAACCTGGCTAAGGAGAAGGGATCGAAGATCGAATGCTAACCCGGTACTCAACAAATGCTTGCTGAAGTCGGATGTGTTGGACCGAAAGGTGCAAATATCGCAGTCAAGCTGTAAACTACGACTCAACGCATTCCGTTTGATGGACTACATTCTGCTACTTAAGTCCATTTAGGGTTTGGTAGCGGGAGATTGAGAACGAACGAAGCCAAGCCAAGCCAAATACACAGGATAACAGAAATAAGAAGACGAGTTGTATCCTGGTTGAAATAAGTAGGATTGCTGTACACTTCCAACACGTCGTAATATGCAAATAAAGAGGGTTGTGCATGTGATTAGAAACCTCATAATGTAAAGCATTGCAATGAAACGGCCGCTGAAAATGCTTGATGCAGGCTTCCCGAAAACAGGACTTTCGTAGTGGAGGCACTTTACTTCACTTGGAGCGAAAAGACCAACCACTCAATCAATCAATCAATCAAACAATATTATAAAATAGTCTTTACGTTTTAACCTTTTCATATAAACTTTGCATTGAAATTAACATAGACGTCAAAAGAATGTGTGTCTAGCCTTTACATTGACAATAAATGCCATCATTTAGAGCTCATATTATCGCCTCGTCAAAGTGAGACCACTTTAGCATTTGAAAAAAGTCGATTGACATTTATCATTTTACATGTTATGCGCAGTGAGAAGACAGAAAACCTGGTCTAACATCGTTAATAAGTTCAACATATGAATGAATTTAGCGGTAAATGTTATAGTTAAGCGTTTTCGTTGCTTTGGTCATTAATATCAGAGCTACGCATATTAATTAATTTAGTCATTAATGTTGTAGCTATTAATTAGAATGATAATTCAAATTAGAATTATGATAGTGATTAAATTAGCCATTAATAAAAGATGTATTTGTATTTATTAACTGATTCATTTTATTAATTAATTGATTAATTGATAATTAATTCTTAGAGTTAAGTGCATTAATTCATCAATTGATCACCACTCTATACGTTAATTAAATAATCATTACTATAAATGTTCATTATATTAATTAATTTATCACAACATTAGAAGTTATTGGTTTTCTCGAATATGTCGACACTAAAAGATTACTTTTTAGTTAATTGTTCTTTAGTATAACCATTATATTAATTAATTTATCATTAATATAAGAGGTCATTGCATTCATTAATTGATCATAACTTTGAAGCTTAAATATATTCATAAATGTACCACTACAACAATTAATTGTATTAATTTAGCTTTAACATAACCATTAATTGTGTTCATTAATTTATCGCTAATATAAGATGTTATATTTTGACCTCATACGAATACGATTACAAGATGGCGGATGTGTTTTTGTGGTGTTATTCGAAATCGTTTTAAAAATGTATAGAATTATAGTGGGTAAACAAGTAAGATAGCCGCGCCTGAATGGCTGCGCTCTCGACCCGCTCCGGTGTTTGTGTCGTTTGCTGGTTGCTGATCGGATTATAAATCACAACTCCTTCCACAGATGGTATAAAGAACTTTATTCTGTGGAATTGATTTGCTTTCAATCGGTTATCCTGTTTGTTATGCTGCATTTCATGCGTGGCTTAAATCGTGGGAAACCCGTCCAAGATGGCGTTCGACGTTCCACTTGACTGCACCAAGATTTCACTCCCGGTTATCACTACTCAAGGACTTCCCTACTCGGACTGAATATGCCTTCCTCCCGCCCCCAATTTACAGGAGGTTACACGATATCTCTCCCAACCTCAAATTCTCAGCACAGCAAGGGTCACGCTGAGGTGGACACAATCCAGAGGTCTTGGGGGCGGAACACGAAAAAAAAAGGAGTCAGACACGGACAGACACAGAAAGCCTGACACAAACATTGGTCTAACACATACTCCTCGTTGCCCCCATCCCAAGGCAGGGGAGTACTAAATCAGTTCCCACCAGGGAAGTCTGTAGGAATTTCAGCCGATATACTACGCATGAACATAACCGTGACAGTTGGACATGGTAGTGGCAGTTCGACACAACTTGCCTTTGACGCCTAAGCAAACATTATTATTATTATTTTTTGAACAGTTGTAACCAAACTTTCCGACAAAAGTTTTATAAACAGCATCATTCATCATATAGTGTCATAAAATAATAAATTACAGGTTAAAAGACTAGTAAATTGACCGTCGGAGACGAGGGCTGAGCAGGACCAAGAAACTTCAAATTGCCATCGTAAAAACGGTTTATTTTCGCCACTGCCTTGTGGGATATCTGTTCACGGGAAAGGCTTTGGAAGTAAACCCTGAAGAAAAATCCTGAGCTGGTGTTCCTAAGGTAGTTCTATCGTTATTCTGGCAACTCCTGCAACGTTGCTGATGTTAGACCTTACCGACTCATGTCGTTCATCTGGATCCATTAGCTACGTGGAGAGGAGGGGCCTGCTGCACGTGCAAGAGCTTGCTCTCCATAGAAAGATGTCCAAGCTTATGACAGGGAGCGACCTGGCAGTTTCACCCTGCGATGTCGATACAATACGCGCATCAACAGTTAAATTGTGATGTTAGAATGTCCGTACCTTGCATACTGGATTGTCAGATAGTCTTAGTCTTAGTCGACCTGTACTTCAGGGACATAAGCCCATGTGCAGGTCCCATCTTAGCCGACCTGTACTTCAGGGACATTAGCCCCTGTGCAGGTCCCAGCTTAGTCGACCTGTACTTCAGGGACATAAGCCCCTGTGCAGGTCCCATCTTAGTCGACCTGTACTTCATGGACATAAGCCCCTGTGCAGGTCCCATCTTAGTCGACCTGTACTTCAGGGACATCAGCCCCTGTGCAGGTCCCATCTCTGGTGTAAGCTGGATGTAGCCAGGAGGAGGAGGATTTCCTGCTTAGCGGGCTAGGCTCCTGCACCCATTTTTCCACTATGGAGGGTGGTTATTTGACGTGCGAGTTCATCTTAATATACTCAAACACTAGAGCAAGGTAGACCGGCAGTCTATTCGGCGCCTTCTATGTTGCTCTTAACAAACCCCCTAACCATGGACGGTATTATGCCATGTCACACAGCTAGTTGCCTCCCATGATATGCTCTCTGAGTGGCAGTGGTGCTATTCTTGTCCTTGTCATACACATAGACCCTGGCCAACCACTCGGCTTGTCCGATAACCTGAATGATATAAGCGATGCAAAAAAAAACACGCATAATTAATGACGAACTGAAACTACTTGATGTGGACATTGTGTAACAGATCCTAGCTGTAGAGACATATTATAGGTGTAACAGATCCTAGCTGTAGAGACATATTATAGGTGTAATAGATCTTAGCTATAGAGACATATTATAGGTGGGTCTTAGGTACAGATCTTAGCTGTAGAGACATATTATAGGTAGGTCTTAGGTACAGATCTTAGCTGTAGAGACATATGGATAGGACCGTAGGTATATATATATCTTAGCTGTAGAAACATATTATAGTATTGCTTGTTGGGCGATGATGTGTGGTGATAGTCTTGTTATGTGCCCAAACCCTTTTAGTTGCTGTCTTTTAATGTAGTCTAACACTGGAGTTGTTGCCAATAGTCTACTGATGTCATCGTTTCTGATAATGTTTCTTCTTGTTATGCCCAACATTTTTTGCAGGGATTTCATGTCTGTTGTTACGATGCAGCGTCTTGCATGTGATGTTAGTGTCTAGCTATGACATTGATAGCACGGTGTCGGGACGAAAATCGTGTTGTATAAAGCTCTTTTGGTAGTTATTATCACGTGATTGCAATTAAGTATTGGAGTTAATTCCCCAATGATCTGATTTGTCTTATTGCATCTTTGTTGAATTTCTTCTGTAATTCATCTGTTCGCTGATAACATGCTCCCTAAGTATATGAAATCTTTCTCCTGTTTGTTTGTTTTTTTATGTGGTTTTTTTTGCGTCTGCCTTATTTCTCTAATCCCCAAGGCGGTGTGCGTTGCACTGTGGTTTTTTATTTTGCGCCTATCGGCCCAGTGCATCCGACTTCAGCATGCATTTTATGTAAGGGTCTGCTTCCTACTGCATTTTCAAAGGGTTTGCTTCCCCGGCCGGTGCTGTGATGGGGATTGAACCCAGCACATTCGGTTTGTGAGCCTTGCCACTTAACCACTAGACCACGCCGTCCCTTTTTTTCTCCTGTTTGATTTGCTGATTTTCAATTGCGAAAAAAGATGTCTCTGATTATTCTAAATATTTTCATGACCTCAGTTTTTTCTACATTTATTTATAAGGCCGTATTAGTTACAGGTTGTATTAAGTTTATCAATATGTCAATATAAAAGTAACACAAAATGACAAAACTACACCCCTAGTTCCCAAGACAAAAAAACCTGCCTTAGCATAAATAAAGGCATGCTTCAGATTTTCTTATTGTTTCCAGTTCTTTCTAGCTTCCATTTTTCTTTTCTGCCTCTTTATCTTTTCTCGGTGTGTACTTTAACCTTCCGTTGTCTTGTTTTCTCTTGGTGTTTTCTCTTGGTGTTCCACAATAAAGATTCCCTGGTGATACTGGCTTGAGGTTTTCGCAATATGTGGGCTTTCCAAAGGCCCGTTTCTGTTGTTACTGTTATTGTTGTTGTTGTTATTCCATAGCTACTAAGCAATCCTGTATTTGGCAGCCCAATGCCATTCTTATATAGATACAAGTCTTCTTCAGTTGTTTCACTGATCCAAACAGTGTGTTGGGAATTGTCGGCAGTGCTTGTGAGAATCTTTTTCTCATTTCCACAAGCACCTTGCACTCAATGAGTAGATGCTGAACTGTTTCATCAGGATGAGAGCAATGTCTGCACAAGGGCAGGTGCTGGGGATTGATGCGGTTCAATTGGCTATTGACTCTGCTATTTCCTGTTCGGAACCGAAAGATGAGACTTTGATCTCTTCTATGTAGTTTATTTGTGTCATCGTTACATTTTGCTGTGACATTTCGCTAAATACACTGTGACATTTCGCTAAATATACTGTGACATTTCGCTAAATACACTGTGACATTTCGCTAAATATACTGTGACATTTCGCTAAATATACTGTGACATTTCGCTAAATACACTGTGACATTTCGCTAAATACACTGGAGGTTTTCAAAGCAGTCTGACTGACGAGATATGTATCGATATGATCCCCATAGTATTGAGCGTCACGCAGATGAAGCCAAGCATAGCACAATCGTCTGGAGTACCACGGCCCACCTTCATCAGTACGTTCGAGATCTGAAGAAAGCTGTTGCCACCCGCCACTTGACGCCATTGTCAGGTGGGACAAAATTATAAACATACTGATCGTGGGCATTAAACAACATTCTCTCCCATAAGTTTTCATTTGTAGCCTTGTTAAGACTCTTGCAGACCAAGACTCGTTCAGACATGTGTTGATGAATCCGTATTTTCGTCTTCTTCTCTTAGGAATTTGGTCAAGTTAGATCTGCAGTCCCGTCGCCAGGACAAAGATCAGTCTTTTCTAAGTCTTGACGAGAACCCCACAGCTTCTTACGTCAGCTCTGCCTCTCTCTGCCTCTGTCTCTCTCTCTCTCTCTCTCTCTCTCTCTCTCTCTCTCTCTCTCTGCCTCTGTCTCTCTCTCTGGCCAGGTTTGAAATCGTAGATCTTTGTGGGCTGAGCAGTCTTGTAGGATATGTATCCGATTGCATGTGTAATGAAGCCATGTAAGATCTTAAATTGAGCTTTGTTATCAGTCATATTTATACTAGTTATAGAAGAACTTCACAGGAGTTGAAAACCATGAGCATGGTATTCATTTTAATTATTTTAGAGTTCCATAAGGTTTCCAACGGTCATTCTTGCTAACTGTATCTGTGTGTCTGTATACTCTTCTGTACCGCCTGTCCTGTTAACGATGTTCGATAGGTATAGGAAACTCTCTACATGAACCAATTATGATCTTTTCAGTTTAATGTATGTCGTAAAATGATACTCATCGAAAACATTATTGCCCGTCGCTACTTTCTGTGCACAGGCTATTGACAACCCTACTCCAGCAAGTTCGATCTTGAGCTTCAATGTCTGTCTCTATCCCGTTGAGTTACAAGGACCGAAGTTAATGTTCACAGTCTCTTCTCTAGGCGTTTAGTTTAGTTTAGTCGAAGAATCAACGTCATTGCACACGGCTTAACCCCATAAGTGCTTTGTTCTTCTCCATATTTTGGAGAATCTCAGCACAATGCACAAACTTCGTGTCAGCGGCGAGGAAGATTTGTTTACATAATTTTGAATTTTGCTCGGGCAGCGGCCATTAAGCTTACTCTTTTAGAACAGCCGATGGATTTTTAACGTGCGCGATACTGCACACGGGTTTCCAATCTTCCCTACCCAAAGATCGGGGGGAATATCAGAAAGTCCACGTGAACAAATGCCTGTCTTCCCCGCGATTTGAACCCGCGACCTTCAGCACTTGACCCGGACGTCTTACCTCGAGACTACTCTAGACGTATTTTGGTCTACTTCGCTTCTTCTTCTCCTGATGACTCCTATATTAGGTCCTGCCTGACCCTGCTTAATTGTGCCTTCCGTAGTGTGTGTCCTTTCCAACTTCATTTCCTACGTTTGATGTTTTACTCCCCTGTTTGTTGTTCGATCCTTTCCTACAGATCTTCGTTTCTCACCATGTCTTGCCAGCTTTTACCTTTGAGCAATGAGAGGAAAATGATTCCAGCAAATATTTATCATTAGAACCTCTTCGTGTGCCCCACCGTACCAATGTACTATTACCGTAAGAGCATATCCGCAGGCTTCCTGATAGGGGGCCACAAGCAATGGAGTGTTCATGTTTCTTTTCGAACGATAAGTAGAAGATGGTGACAATTATTATGACGATAATACATGTAAATGTTCATTCACTAATTAATTTTATATCGTTTCAGTTTTCAGAGATTTTCTGTCACAACGACAGCTGTCTATTGCTGGATGTGAAAACATTATGTACGGTGTTGCGTTATTATACGCAGAGGCAGATGTTGATAGAGAAGGATTTCTTGACTACACAAATGGTAGAAACACCGAGAAGATTCCATTTACATTGTTTTTGACAACAATTTATCAACAACCCAAAATGGCAACAGTTCTTCGCATAGCCAGAAACCTTACACCTTATGTACTGTTCCTTTGTTCTGGATTATTGCTATGGTCAATGTACTTTGTTCATAACAACGGGTTGGCAACTTGGCTGCCGAGTTCCGCCATAATTATTAAAGGAAAACTAACTACAGCGACTCGTAATAATGTCAATGGGAAACAACATTTGATAGATTCACAGAAAAAACACCCATATGAACTCACGGTCGACAAAATTAGCAGAGAAACTTACATCGACGTTCATTCTAATGATAAAGACGAGGAAAATAATAAAATTATACCTCCGCAAACTGATAGGAAACTACACAAATTTAATTTGCGAGGGGGCAGTAATGAGATCTATTTCCAACAAAGATCTGGAATTACAGAATTGTCTAGCATGTTTGATAATAAAGATAATAATAGTTTATCTAACGACAGTTTCTTATGGAAGACAACATACCAGAAAGATCAAAAAAGTATCAAGGTAGATCGCATTGTTTATAATAGCCTGCGCATTCTCTCTAACATCTTTGTCCAGAAAATGGAAGAAATAAAAGTTAAGAAAATACTACATTACAAACCAACATGTAATACAGATTACAAGCTATCAAACAGCTGTGACAACAATAAATGTCTTCAGACAGATCTGCCAGAAAATTTAACAACGCGAGTAGCACAGCTTGTTACACATCGTAATCTTCAAATGTCACAGGAGGAGCATGAAGTCCTGCATGGAATGGCAGATGATGTTCAAGGCAATTATGACATAATTCTATTAGCAGCCGCCTCATCGAATCATTTCTTTGAATTGCAAGCCCTGTTGAAGAACCTACACGAGAACGTCTTTCCTAATCTCAAGAATTTTACATTAATCGTGTATAATCTTGGCCTTACAGAACGAGAAAGAGTCATGATCGTAAAATATTGTAAATGTCAAGTGTTGGATTTTCCTTTCGAGAAGTTTCCCCATTTTATGGCGAAGCTCAAGTGCTATAATTGGAAACCTGTTTTAATCAAAGCTCACCTACAGAACGCTAACGTGGTCTTCTGGATGGACGCATCTATCAGGTTTCATAACTCTTCCAGCCATTTCCAATCGCTTATTCGGAATACAAGAGAAAGAGGTGCTCAGATTGGAGGTTCCAGCGCTGAGTCAACGTACAGGACATATCGAAGCATGTACCACTTCTTTGGAGATGAACCTTGTGCATACGTGAACCTCGGCCAGGCAAAGGCAACATTCGGGGTTTTCCATCGTGAACATTTTGTTGACAGAGTCATTCTGGAGCCTTGGGTAGCGTGTGCTCTCAATAAAGACTGTATGTGTCCAAATCCCAATCTTGATGTAAAGTTTATGGACAAAAAATTTCTAGATAGAGAAAGGTGTCAGGTGAGTGAGACAATTCCTCTCTACGGCTTGTGTCACAGACATGATCAGTCCGCCATTAGTCTGATAATCCATAAACTTTACCAGGATCAGATAAATTGGATCATGATACGCGCGGATAACGTGCTGGATATTAACCGTAGAGAGAAGCTGGTTTATTTTCCTGAGGAATTGAACAGTAAGACATCTGAGTGACAGAGTTGTCAGAGAGCGTGCCTTTTGATCTAAAGGGATCGAGTTCAATCCACGGCTGTGTCAAGCGTAATTCTACCTAGTTAAAAATGTGTACTGATTATCTGGAGAGAAATAAAAGTCAGCGAGATAGTGAACTGATCTAAATAGTGGACACCCAATATATAGAGATGTATATCCTTTCAATTTTGTCGACAATGTGTGTTATGAGACTACGGTTACTTGTTTGTTTTGATTTTGTGGAGCAACCAATTATTAAATGGAAATCGACTCACCTCGATATTGACAAAGGGAAATAACTGTTGATAAACACAAAGGAAAAAGTGTGCAAAGAACAACATGAACTCAGGGACGACAATCGTTTGTTGAGATTCCTGTCAAAGTTATTAAAGAACGTCTCGATATTTTAACAGGTGGCTTGAAACATTATGCGCTTCACAATTCCCGTACAATATATTCGCAGTAATCGAGGTGTGTTCAAAATGTATTCGACTGTTGGGCAGGGAAAATATAATTACTCACCTGGAGGTTTGAAACCCGAATCCCCTTCAAAGTGCATTCATTGGGACTCAAAACACTTCTCCCAGCAGTCCTGCCATTGCTGGAAGCATGTTAGGAAAACCTCTTTGGGGAGGGAGTACAGCTGGATCGCCGCGTAATGTCTTCCCATGACACAAAGCGAGTCCCTTTTAGCTAAATATTTCAGCTTTGGGAACAGCCAAAATCGCAAAGGTCATGTCGGGATAATTTGGATTCTGGCAAACCAGAGGAACGTTGTGTTTGGTCAAGAAAGTCTGAATCAGATGTTAAGATTGGGCGCGGACTTTGTCATGATGGAGCTACCAAGGTCCCGTTGTCCAGAGATCTGGTCGTTTGCGTCAAACAGCATCACGAAGGTGACGGGTGACCTCCAGGTAGTACACTTTGAAATGTGTTTACTTTGTGATGCGTACTCGTGATGTACAACGCAACAAGATTAACAGGAAAAGGTCAACATGACTTTAACAATGCTGCGCACCTGATGAATGAAAACCCGATGGGTTCTCACTGCACTCAACACCAAAAGGCCGACTGACGCAAACTGCGGGTCTGAAAATGACTCATGCAAGCGCATGGCGTCACTCCCTGCTTCATTTGATTCGGAAAAAAAAATTAGGTCGCTTACTTTTTGAACACACTTCGTATTCCAGAAGGGATCTTCATTGACTTCAATTGCCCCTGCTTCTTGAACACTCAAACATTAGCTTGGCTACAGAACAAAAACTGATGGCCAGTTTCTCCGATGCATGTCAAACGTGGTCTATCTAAGACTCATGAGCAGAAGATTTCTACATGTGAAGTCAAATGTCCCCGGAAGGTCATTGGTTTCAAAAAACAAGTAGGATGAGAAATGAGGACATACAAAATACGGGAGGAGGGTGAGGAGAGAACTATCCATTTTGCTGACTACATTTTTAAAGTGATTTGGTCATCTTGTGAGAATGTCATCCCATCAACTCTCATTGCGCGCTTACAATGCCAGATGTTGTTGCTTCATGGCTCGAGATAAACCCCGTGGAAGACTACTTTACGGTGTCAGCGTGATCAGCTCCCAAAAAAAAGTGGTTTGCTCATTGCAAGTAATGCTGGCGACAAGATCAGACGGGTTTTGTTTTTTTCGGGATGTACCTTGCGCTGGATTTGGATTATAGTCAGGTGAAAACAGGCATTGTTCATCAACCTCACTCTCTGGTCAAGCGGCACAAGCTTATGATGACGGTTCTATACACTTGGCCTAGGACTGACGATTTAAGCGTCCACTCATAGCTTTACTGTATAACTGAAGAGAAAACTGAACTTATGATTGGAGAGACTTCTAATCTAATGATGGTTAGACTGCACTGTTAGCCGATTCCTTCGACACGATATACGTCTGTCAGTTGTTTCATTGTTTTTGTTATTAAAACTACTCGTACTGAACTCTTCAATCAAGACGACAGATGTCTGCTAGCGGTTTCGGTACTTGTGCGTTAATTCACCCACGTATTATAATAGGTCGAATTTAGTAGACTGTAGCCACACGAAGCACCATACTTTTAATTCGCGCGTCTTCAATTCGCGCGGTAAACCTATGTCCATGTAATTCTCAGATCTAACACTGTAAGTGGAAGATTGATTTCTTGCAGTTGTCACACTTGACACGCAAGAAAATAAATTGTGTGCAGTTTTTGCAGGAAAGACGAATTATACACACCGTCCGACTGTGTGCTAAAAATATCATGTTATGACTTTGTCTCTCACAGTTCGCCAAAATCGTTAGAGATGTCGCACATGTCAGCAGGACATTCCTGTTCGTTCTAGCACATGGTTAGAGGGCACACGTCTGTCCTATAGTAAGATTATTCTCTTCATTTACTGTTGGAATAAAGAGATGACTAGCATTGCTTTTCTAATAGCTTTTCATATATCCATAGAGCGGTCTTTAGATGTTAAAATTGGGTCCTCCTCACTGTAGTGCAATGTAATGGGTTTTTTCAGTGAACTCGCCGCTATATAGATTACAGTTTTGATCCTACCTCATTGGCTGGGCAGCTGTAAGAGTCTGTTTCCAGACGTACAGATGGACATGAATTGAGGCCTTAGTGCTATGTTGCACCTGAAAATGGCGTTAAGTTTGCAAATAAATGTGTCGCATCACGGAAACAACTGGCGCACTGAAAGGCATTCTGAGCCGTATGATGTAAGCCCAGGCTCATCTCTTGAAAGAAGCCATCGTTCAGTTAGAATAAACCGTTTCAGATCAGTACCAACACCATCATCAGCGTCACCAACAGCGTCACCAACACCAACAGGATGTCAGCTTGTCAGTGTTCGACATCACAGACGTACAGAAAAAAATCAGGGCGTTGTTCGTTCTTGGAACAAACGCTACTCCAGTTAACCCAGCTGTAAATAGGTACGTGATATATGAGTTGAGGAAGGTATGAACAGCAAGGAAGGGGAACTGCCCCCCCCCCCTCACATAGGCGGCGGCTTAGTACATGAAGAGCTATCTTCATCCCCGACAGGACAGTCTTTGTTGCCATGGGACTGACCTTGACCGTTTAACTAGGCCAAGTTTGCAGCCAGGATAGACATTCCAGAACGTGTGTACGTTAGACACAGAGATAAGAGTTACTATTCAGAGCTAGGCTTACATAAATGAGCCTTTGAATCGTGTACTAACACTTCCAGCTTTCATGATACTGTTTAACAAATGGTAATCGACTTTTCCTCTAGTTTGAAATTATTGACAGAGTCGTTTGGAGACAAGTTTCAAAATCCTAGTAAGGCATTTGTTCTTTGCTATCGTGATAAAAATACGTGGTGTGTACGCCCCGTGATGGTTGTAGATCCAGATAATCTTTATTCCTTAGTTCAGTTCTATTAATCTCTCAGGATGAACACCAGAAAAAAGATTAAAGTGTCAGATGTATTAGTTTAATTTGAGTTTTCTTTGATCATGTAAGAAAATAACTGTTTATTCATCTATGGTAGCAATATATCAATCGTTGTTTGTCGTTTCTTTCGGACCAAAGGCCATTGACAACCCTCCTCCAGCAAGTTCGATCTTGAGCTGCACTTTCCGCCTCTCTCCAGTTGAGGTCCAGGCTGTTATTGTTATTGTTGTTGTTGTTGTTGTTGTTGTTGCTGCTGTTGTTGAATACTCACAATGACTAGGATTACTCTTCTGTGCGCCCTGAAAAGGACGTTAAGTGGTGCATTGCCGTAGCTTTCCTTACATTCCGAGCGTACTGATGAAGGGAGACGGGATCCTCCAGGCGGTTGTACAATGCCTGGCTTCATCTGCGTGTCGCTCACTACTACTAGAATCACGTCGATCCCTCACCTCGTTAGCCAGGCTGTCCTGAAAACAATCCGTTTCCAGGAAGGGATACGAGGAAGCTAAGGTGAGGGGCAAGGCCAGTTGGTTATATATATATATGAAGGTAAATGTGAACCAGAAACGGCGACCTGCTTTTGGGCAATAGGAGGTATCTCCTTCACCACGCAGGGACACAACAGGCCAATCATCTGTGCTCCTACCTTAACTTAGCTTAACGTCTTTATACTGCTTTAGAAGACTCTGCAGAGTCTGTATACAACCAGTGCATTTACATCACATTGCTCTAAAAGCTAAGCGCATCCAATTTATTCTTTAAATGCATTAACTGTCCCTGCCGCCACTACCTCCCGTGGCAATGCATTCCAAGCATTCACCACTCTCTGACTTGAAAAATAAAAATCTACCGAATACAAGTCAAGAAAGGGAAAAGGAAAAGTTTGTTGCGAGAAAAGCAGTTTGTTTATATTTACTTGTTAATTGAACAAGGCCAGGCTGCGGTGAACTCGTACACACCAAGTGTAAAACATTTTATCAACGAGTGGAGTATGGTAAATGGGACTCTGGGGTCGGCGTGGGCTAGTGGTTAAGGGACACGGCTTACAACCAGAAGGTGCTGAGTTCGATCCCCATCACAGACCCAGCCGTTACCCCGGGGAAGCAAACCGTTAGAAAATGCACGAGGAAGCAGGTCCTTACATAAAATGCATGAAGAGGTTGGATGCACTGGACCAACAGGCGCAAAATAAAAACCACAGTGCAACGTTATCCACCTTGGGGATTAGAGAAAAAAAGGCGAACGCAAAAAACAACAAACAACAAAATGTTTGGTGAATCTCATTACATAGACGGCCATGAAGATGTTCCATGTTTGGGAAATCTCATTACATAGACGGCCATGAAGATATTTCATGTTTGGGGAATCTCAGTACAAAGACAACAACAATAACAGTGTAAAAATCACTTGTGTTACTGAAACTCAACCGAATTAACAAACATTTATTCATAATGATCATCCCTAGTACAAAAGCCTTTGCGGCCGCCAGTTGTGTAAGCTGGATGGAAGATATTAATATCAACACAGATAAACTAATTCAAACACATGATACAACAGGGCTACCGAAGACGGATGTGTCGTACTCGTAAGTGCAAATATCGCAATACAACTGGATACTAGCGACACAACGCATTTTTTTTCCGGATTACATCCTGCTACTTACATAGCCCTGTTCAGGGCTTAGTAGCTGGAGATTGAGAACGAATGCAGAGTAATAATTATAGTTAGAAGAAGAAGAAGAAGAAGAAGAAGAAGAAGATGAGGAAGAAGAAGAAGAAGAAGAAGAGGAAAAAGAAGAAGAAGAAGAACATGAAGAGGAAGAAGAAGAGGAAGAAGAAGAAGAAGAAGAAGAAGAAGAGGAAGACGAGGAAGAAGAGGAAGAAGAAGAGGAAGACGAAGAAGAAGAAGAAGAAGAAGAAGAAGAGGAAGAAGAAGAAGAAGAAGAAGAAGAAGAAGAAGAAGAAGAAGAAGAAGAAGATACAGCAGGGAAAGAAAACGCCGATGATGCTAACCAAATTGTTAGGGATAGTCGCTGGCATATGAGCAACGTATTAACAGCAAAACAAGTACAGATCTTTGCTACAAGTGTTCAATCTGGTCCTTATTTGAGGAACATGAAAAAGAACGGGCAACGTTTGAAGTGAAATATCAGAGATGGTCAGCGACCCATAGCTGACTGCTAGCCTCAGGGCCAGCGAACCAGAGCTGCCAAGACCCTGCTACACCTCCTCGCGGTGATCCTGGATAACAGGCTGCAGCAGGACAGACTGGCTAAGGAGAAGGGATCGAAGAGGGAATTCTAACCAGGTACTAAAAAATGCTTGCTGAAGTCGGATGTGTTGGACCGAAAGGTGCAAATATCGCAGTCGAGCTGTAAACTACGACACAACGCATATCGTTCTCTGGACAACATTCTGCTACTTAAGCCCTTTCAGATTGAGAACGAACGAAGCCAAGCCAATCCAAATATCAGTGAATGGTCATTAATGTCACATGACGAGACTGAGTGAGAAATTGGACCATTTGAAATGTCAGATCTCAGTTCAGGTGGCATCTCCGTATCGAAGATCGGCTGCAGTGTACTCCATCTCTTGCCATAAGTGTGCAATCTGATAGACTTTTACCGATCCATCTACTGATGTTATCCACCCACGTTAAGTGTTGTCTGCCTCTTGAACGACTGCCTTCCACACTACCCTGCAGTGAGATCTACTTGTGCTGAAAACAGACAGACACATTAAGATGAGAATGCAAGCTGATTAACTGCCGTTGCATACATATTGAGCAAGAGAAGATCTGGTTAAAAGGACTACGAGTCAGGTGGATAGATGTCAACATAAATCATACAATACAGGTTTGCAGAGATCGAAGAAACGTACTTTGCACATGATATAATTATATAATCTGATTTCATCATTGACTAATTTGATATTTCTCATCCGATATCATCATTGTGTGTCATGTGATATCACTAATATCTCATCATATACCATTATCTCATCTAATGCCATAATTGCCTTGTCTGATGTAAGCTTTATCTCATTTGACATCACCATTATCTTATATTATCATTGGCTCATAATATACCATCCTTATCTCCCCTGCCGTGTCACTATTGTATTATAACGGTCCTTGAACACCTGTATGACAAGGCGTCTAGCGCAGTTCTTGTGAATGGGAGGCGAGGGGACTGGCTTCGCACATCAGTTGGTGTGAGACAGGGGTGTACACTCCCTCCAACTCTTTTCAATATATTCCTTGAAGGAATTATGAGTGAGGCACTTGGAGGTCACGTTGGTACTGTCAAGATAGGGGACCGAACGATTACCAACCTTCGTTTTGCAGATGATATGGACGGGTTGGCGGGTTCAGAAGCAGAACTCCAGGAATGGGTCAGAAGGCTCGATGAAACAGCTCTTGACTATGGTAAACGTTGGAAAGACCAAATTAATGACCAACAACGCCAAGGGCTTCAACAGCAGGATAAAAACTAAGGGTCAGGAACTCGAAGTTTTTGACCGTTTTAAATATCTTGGGTCGATTGTCAGTGATGAAGGATCAAAATGTGAGCCAGAATAGCACAGACAATAGCGGCGCTTGCACGGCTTAACAAAGCCTGGCAAGATAAACAGTTAGCACTCTGCACGAAAATCAGATTAATGCGTACACTGGTCCTGTCAATATTCCTCTATGCGTGTGAGACATGGACAGTTACAGCTGACCTTCAACGAAGGATACAGGCCTTAGAGATGAGATGTTTCCGAATACTTTTAAACGTCACGTACAAAGATCGAGTTACAAACGAGGAAATCCGAAATAGAATTACAACTGCAATACGGCCTTTTTAAGACCTCTTGGCAACTGTCAAAAGAAGGAAACTCACTTGGTACGGTCACATATCGAGATCAAATGGTCTTGCAAATACAATCCTCCACGGAAAGGTGCATGACAGACGACGAACAGGCTAGCCCAAAAAGAGATGGGAGGACAACATAAAAGAATGGACCAGTCTCCGACCAGAAGAGTCACAGGCAGCGGCATCTGACAGAGAGGGGTGGCGTGGCGTTGTGAGGATGTCTTCATGTATGCCCCAACGACCTCACCGGTTACGGGATGACCTGACCTGATATCATCATTACCTCATATGATATCATTATTTGGTATCGACATTATCTAATCTGATATACTTATTTAATATCATCATTGTTGCATCTGATATCGTCATTACCTCATCCGACATCGTCATTATCTGATATCAGCTTTACCTCATCTGATATCATCATTACCTATTCTCATATCATCATTACCTATTCTCATATCATCATTACCTCATCTGATATCGTCATTACCTCATCTGATATCATCATTACATCATCTGATTTCGTCGTTATCTTATATTGGCATTACGTCATGTTATATAATCATTACCTCTTCTGATATCGTCATTATCTGATATCGTCATTATCTGATATCGTCACTACCTCATGCTGATACTCGTGCTGAGTTAGGTAAATTTTTCACAACGTTTCTTGGCTCTTCTTACATCTCGAGGCCTACTTGAGAATGTGGTCCGAAGTTATCTTGCAGTAGTGCAATGCGAGGTTCCTTGTAAGAGTCACTGTGTCACTCACCAGCTAGTCGGCCAGACTGCTGTGACCCTGTTTCAATTTTGTTCTGCGGGGAAGTGAGGTGGGTTCTTCGTCCCACCTATTCCTGACTACTCTGCCTTCCTACCGGTGTCCTTAAGCAAAGACAGGTGTTAACTTTTTCCTGTGCCATTAAATGGACCCTATGTTTATCAATGCATGCTTCTGCATATTTTTTTAACACCGCCAATCCATACGTTTACAGCTTTCATTTTACTCGACTATGCTTGTTTGCATGGACAACTTGACATGACCGTTATCTTCTTCTTCTTCTTCTTCTGCGTACACAGTCAGACAGTAACCATTATTTTCTCGAAAAAAGCGGCGGTCATCCTGAGACTCTCGCCACTACCATACAGCTTGTCTTGCAGTTCCACTGGCAATGGCCACATCTGCTCTCTCTGATCCTCGTATGTCGGGCAGTTCTGCAGCAGATGTTCAGTGGTCATTTTACCAGTACCGCACGGGCATTCGTCGGTACACCCTATCTTCAGTTTGTTGAATAGGTGGTACCTCAGTCTGTTGTGGCCAGTGCGAAGTCTGAAGACAACGACCTGCTCTCTTCGGTTCAACTGGTAATAGGCATCGTTTTTGGTGTAACCAGTATGTTCGGTTTCCCATTTGGACATGTAACTGGCTTTGATAAGCCGTTTTGACTCTTCGTACGTCATACTGGTATCTGTTTGTGGTAGCCTTGCACCTTCTTTTGCCAGTCTGTCTGCCTCCTCGTTGCCTAGGATGTTGCAGTGTGACGGAACCCACTGTACCACCACCCTTTTTGGTGCGGACTGCTGGCACAGTTTGCAGAGTGCTGCTCTTAAGTCATTAAGCTCAGTGTTCTTCTGGCTTTTTAGCGCTGTGACTACTTCGAGAGCATCTGTCAGCAAGACTATATGGCTCTCATTTTCACTGTGTGTTACCATTTCTTCCACTGCTGCCCTCAGTGCCTCTGCCTCTGCTCTGAAATTGCTTGTGTACTTACCAGTAGCGAATGACAGTGTTATATTTCTGCCATTTGGTAGGTTCAGGAATGCTCCTGCCCCTCCGTTCTGTGTAGTGTTTGTTACAGAACCGTCGGTGTATGCATGGGTCCAGTCCATGCTTGGGTAGCTTTTCGTTATGAAGCTTAGGGTAGTGTCTCTCCTTTCTTTTTCACTCTGGCAGTTTTTGTTTGCAATACCTGGTATATTTTCTACCACCTATGGGAATATATCCTGCCTCCAAGTAGGTTTTCGTACAGTAGTGATGGGTTTTGGTGTTGTTAGTGCGTTTATGGGATCTTCGTGCATCTTTGCTTTGGCTATTTCTGCAAAGTTTCTCCGCTTTAGTTTCCCATTTCCCAAATTGTTTAGTCTCTGGTACATTGGATGGTCCGTCAGTCTTCGGAGTTTCTCTGACTGCAGCTGGGCTCTGCAGTCTCTTCTATCGGTCATGGATTGCAGTTTTGTAATCTTTTCAAGTTCTACAATTGGCGTTGACTTCATGCCACCTGTTATAATTCTCATGGCTTGGTTTTGAAGTTTGTTAACTTTATCGAAGTTCGCCTTCGCTGCTGTTGTCCATGCCGCAATGCCATACTCGAGAACTGGTCTCACTCTTCCAGTGTACAGTTTCTTTAGTATGCCTTCGTCTGCTCCCCAGCTTGTGCCAGCAAGTTTCCTCATGATCGCCATTCTTTCTCTGGCTTTCATTCGGTTTCTCTCAATCTGACTTTTCCATGTCATGTGGACCGTTATCTGATTACGTAGACTTCTTGACATGGCCGTTATCTGATTTCGTGGTTCTTTATTTCTCCTATTTTGACCTACGTCCCCGTAAAAAATTGAATGTCTGTACAGCCTCTACTAATAGTGCGATGCGACCTGTTAATATATCAAATGTGGACGGATCCTCGAATGCAAAAGAAAAAAAGGTCCAAAAACGCCAATGCTACTCCGTTTCTCTAAGGAAATACCAAAATAAAAATAAAAATTATACACATGTAGTCCCAAAAACAATCTTCACAAATTGTCATAATATAAATAAAAGCTTGTACCGAAGCACAATTTTCTTTTTCTATTTACTTGATCTTGATGAGATCCTATATTTAAAGCCCAGCTTTCATTGTGTTGCAGATGCACACGACAGGTAAATTTGAAAGTGTTCCTCTGGCATATGTCCCCCAATAAATTGTGTGCTAGTACACATGTGCCAATCATAACGTTACATGTACGTCTTGGATTTCTAACTTGTCCTTTCTAGCGGCCCTGACCCCCTTTTTTGAAAACTCTTCCTTCCATAGCTGGAGATATTCCGTTCATGTACGATGTGATCAGTGTCCATGTCTGACACTGATGTTTGTTAGTCCATCGTAATCAATGAGGACCGCTTTATCAACATTCACTGTTCGCGTGAGTTCAAAGATGGCTAAATAAGCTAACCAGAGCTTTGAATTGTCTGTCACACTTAGTTCTAGGTAATAGGATACTCCCTTCCACCGGGGTTGAAGAAATGTTGATGTGAGCTGACTTGCTGAGCGATCGTCTCTAGACAGCCGTATTTATTCTTGATGCCTCATGTTTCTGAACACCCTCAGCAATAGTGCTACGTCAGCCTGTGTGATTTATAGCAAATCTTTCCCAGTCATCGTGAATCAGTGATCTTTTAAGTGTGTCCTTATACTGTTTCTGCTGTCCACCACCTGATCTCTTGCTATTTCACAGTTTACCATAGAGCAGGTCTTTTGGTAGAGGATGATCCGACATGAGCACCACATGACATTGTAAACAGAGAAGTGATATAAATATACAGTTGATCATTTGGTTTCGTTCATTCATTGGAAAGTTTGAATGTCGTAATGACGAGAACATCTATTTCACTATATTTCATTTTTTTAAAACTTCTTGCATGCATTTTTTTTATCTCCCAGTAATTAATGTTTACAACACCTTGGAAAAAATGTCACAGTTTCAGCTAGCGCTCTCTGGAATATAAATCAAAATTAGACAAGGTTGAGAACGAGTTAAATACGTTCTGATCAGTTTTGTTATGAATGTGAGACTTTCCATTCCTGGTCTAGTATTATATCACTATGCTACATGTTTCGTTCCAGTAGGAGCACGCGACCACTGTTGCAGTTGGCTTTCTTGCAAGAAATCACCGTAAACAAACAACAAATTGTATGGGAAGTTTAACAGGAGCTTTTGACAATATTATGCAAAATAATTGAACTGTTGGGATTAGACAGAAACATAAAGAAAACAAATTGGGGGGGGGGGGGGGGGGGTTGATAAGAAGAATAAGAATAGTTAAACTTTATAAATCATATTGGAGTACTGAATTCAGTTGTTCTTATAATATAATGGGTTTAGACATTCTAGAAGGGACACATAGAAGAGTTACATAACTGATCGTGAGATTCCAGAATTATAGTTATGAGGAAAGATTCAGAAAAAACTGGTAGACAATGTTTGGAATAGCGAATATTTCTATGTGACTTAAAACAAGATTGTAAATGGAATGGATAAATTTGACTATGCCAAGTTTTTTGAAGTGCAACCAGCTACTATTTGCCAGATTACAGACCATTCTCGAATTTTATCTAAATCCGACATCAATATATCCACTTCTGCTTTAGATGAGACACTATTGCATAGTTTTGTGTCATCAGCAAATTTTGCAATAATGGATCCCATACCTATGTCCAAATCATTTATATATATCAAGAATAAAATTGGTCCCAAAACCGAGCCCTGTGGCACTCCACTTTTCACTTCACACCACTCAGAGTACTCCTTATTTATACCCACCCTTTGCCTTCTTTCCGTTAACCAATGTTCAATCCATTTGGCAACTTCCCAACCTATTCCATGTGATTTTAATTTTCGAAATAATCTTTGATGAGGTACTCTATCAAAGGCCTTTGCAAAATCCAGATAAATAACATCCACTGGCTCCCCTTTATCTAACATTTTGGTAACCTCCTCCATGAATTATAATAGATTTGTTAAGCATGATCTCCCTCTGGTAAACCCATGCTGACTATTTCTAATTAGATTAAATTTGTCTAAATGCATTACAATGTTTTCTTTGATTATTGACTCTAACAATTTACAGACTATGCTCGTTAAGCTCACAGGTCTATAGTTTGCTGGATCTGCCTTTTTTGCCCTTTTTGAATAAGGGGATCACTCCTGCATCTTTCCAATCCCGTGGAACAATCCCTTGTGCAAGTGATTGAGAACATAATATAGCCAATGGTTTTGCTAATTGGTCTCTAATTTCAAACAGCAATTTTGGATGAATACCATCTTGACCTGGACATTTATCCACTTTCAACCCCTCCAATTTTTTTAAAACCATTTCCTCTGTAATACAGATTGATCCTAATCCTGCTGTATCCATGTCTCTTTGAAAAATATCTACAGGTTCTGGGATCTTGGAGCAGTCCTCTTTTGTGTGCACTGTGCCAAAGTAGTGATTGAGTAGATTTGCTGCCTCCCTATTTTCACTTATTTTTTTTCCTGTACTGTCAATGAGAGGGCCTACTTTGTCCTTTGATCTATGTTTATTTCTAACATAAGAGAAGAAGCTTTTACTATCAGTCTTGATCCTCTGAGCAAGTTTCTTTTCGAAGTCTATTTTTGCTGTTTTATTCGCTTTCTGAAATATGTTCTGCTTGTCCAAATATTTTAAACCAGCCATATCACCATGGATTCGCGAATGTCGTCGAATAACGAAGCACAGACTTAATTTTGTTCACAAATTCATTCGACTGACTTACCAAAAACTTGAATAACGTACGATATATCGTTGAAGAATGCTTGCTTTAGGAAGCTAAATAATGTGGATTGGGAGAAGTCGGCGGCTGGTCGTTGAAACTTGATAAATTACGATGGTTATCAAGGCACAGTGTCGATTGTATGTGGATATGGTTGGGATTTGAAAAGGGTTGGCTAAGCGAAGCGTCGATAGGCTAGGCATCTATTAGTGGGGTGTGGGGTACTCAGTGACAAACGGACTAGTTCTTTCTCTCGTTCCTTATACATACAGCGAATGTCACCAGTCTTCTTCCGCATCCATCAACAGGCGGTACTGTTTAAAGGTGAAGGGAGATGCGAGAGGTATGTATGGCTTATCGAGAAATAGTTACGCCTTCGGTACTTGCGTCTTAATTCACTCAAAATAGAATTCCTATTGTACGTCACAGGACATTCCATTTCGGGTTAAGGCGAGGTATGGTCGGTAACCTTGTATTTTAAATTAAATACTTAGATAAAGAGAGAGATGTAAACACGATGGTTATAGTCAGTTCTGCGAAAGGTTGGGGTTATGTTTTGGTTAGGTTTAGGGTTTGGGTTAGGGTTATGGTTACGGTTAGGTTTAGGGTTAGAGTTAGGGTACGGGTTATAGTTGGGTTAGGATTAGGGTTAGGTTTAGGGTTAGAGTTAGGGTACAGGTTTTAGTTGGGTTAGGTTTAGGGTTAGGTTTAGGGTTAGAGTTAGGGTACATGTTTTAGTTGGGTTAGGTTTAGAGTTAGGGTACAGGTTTTAGTTGGGTTAGGTTTAGGGTTAGAGTTAGGGTACGGGTTATAGTTTGGTTAGGTTTAGGGTTAGAATTATGGTACGGGTTTTAGTTGGGTTAGGATTAGGGTTAGGTTTAGGGTTAGAGTTAGGGTACAGGTTTTAGTTGGGTTAGGATTAGGTTTAGGGTTAGAGTTAAGGTACAGGTTTTAGTTGGGTTAGGTTTAGGGTTAGAATTAGGGTACGGGATATAGTTGGGTTAGGTTTAGGGTTAGAGTTAGGATACAGGATATAAAATGGTTAGGATTAGGGTTAGGTTTAGGGTTAGAATTAGGGTACGGGTTATAGTTTGGTTAGGTTTAGGGTTAGAATTATGGTACGGGTTTTAGTTGGGTTAGGATTAGGGTTAGGTTTAGGGTTAGAGTTAGGGTACAGGTTTTAGTTGGGTTAGGTTTAGGGTTAGAGTTAGGGTACGGGTTATAGTTTGGTTAGGTTTAGGGTTAGAATTAGGGTACGGGATATAGTTGGGTTAGGTTTAGGGTTAGAGTTAGGATACAGGATATAAAATGGTTAGGATTAGGGTTAGGTTTAGGGTTAGAATTAGGGTACAGGTTTTAGTTGGGTTAGGTTGAGGGTTAGATTTAGGGTACGGGTCATAGTTGGGTTAGGTTTAGGGTTAGAGTTAGGGTACGGGATATAGTTGGGGTAGGTTTAGGGTTAAGGTACGGGTTATAGTTGGGTTAGGTTTAGGGTAAGAGTTAGTGTACAGGTGTTCGTTGGGTTAGGTTTATGGTTAGATTTAGGGTACGGGTTATAGTTGGGTTAGGATTAGGGCTACTATTAGGCTAACGTCAAAAGTTTTCCTCCGACCGGCTGGAGGCGCAGAAGTGGCCGTCCCCGAACAGTATGGCCCCAGTAGAAAACAACCTCCACCTCCGCCCTGGACGAGGCCTGGGACCACTCCACAGCTGTGGGTCATGGATGTGACCGTACAATGCAACGGGCCTCAGACGCCTAAGCGAACAATATTATTATTATTATTATTGCTACTGCTACTGCTACTACTACTATTACTATTACTATTGATATTACTATTGTTATTATTATTATTATTATTGCTACTGCTACTGCTACTACTACTACTACTATTACTATTACTATTGATATTACTATTGTTATTATTATTATTATTATTGCTACTGCTACTGCTACTACTACTACTATTACTATTACTATTGATATTACTATTGTTATTATTATTATTATTAGTATTATTATTATTATTATTATTATTATTATTATCATTATTATTTTTAGCTTTAGGATTAGAGTTTTGATTACGGTTATGGTTTGGTTTAGGGTAAGGGCTAGATAGCATGGCTATTATTACATTGTCTGACACCAAGAATAATGTCATGTTGCTGTGGAAACTGGATGATACTCTCCTTATCGAGAACTAACGTTGACTGATTCAAGAAATTCATTACCAAGACGACAGGAAAAAGTAGCAGCAAAAGCATTACGTTTTGTCTATTCTCGCAGAATATTTGACACCCCCAACAGTTGAAAAATTGTCTATTCTGTGACGTCACTAACATAAATTCGGTGTTAAAAAGATATATTTATTTTGTTTTGGGTGAATTAAGACGCAAGTATCAAACCGTTAGAAAGGGCTAAACACGTTAGTGCATGACTGATGAACATTTGTCCTCTTTATTGTAACCCAAATTCATAACTCATTTCTCTTTATTGTAAGTCACAGTCAAAGTTCACCCCTCTGTATAGTTAAGTCACAGTCCTAACATATCTTTATTCATTGCTAAGTCAAAGTCATAGCACCCCCCCCCCCCCACTTTATCGTTAAGTCATTGTAAAAACGCATCCTTCTATATTGTTAAATATCAGTCATGACCTGCACAGCTATACTGTTTGGCCGCAGCCATAACTCACCCAGTTTTATTGTTAAGCAACAGCCATAACTCACCCAGTTTTATTGTTAAACAACAGCCATAACTCACCCAGTTTTATTGTTAAACAACAGCCATAACTCACCCAGTTTTATTGTTAAACAACAGCCATAACTCACCCAGTTTTATTGTTAAACAACAGCCATAACTCACCGAGTTTTATTGTTAAACAACAGCCATAACTCACCCAGTTTTATTGTTAAACAAAAGTCATAACTCCCCCATTTTTATTGTTAAACAACAGCCATAACTCACCCAGCTTTATTGTTAAACAACAGCCATAACTCACACAGTTTTATTGTTAAACAACAGCCAGAACTCACCCAGTTTTATTGTTAAACAACAGCCATAACTCACACAGTTTTATTGTTAAACAACAGCCATAACTCACCCAGTTTTATTGTTAAACAACAGCCATAACTCACCCAGTTTTATTGTTAAACAACAGCCATATCTCACACAGTTTTATTGTTAAACAACAGCCATAACTCACCCAGTTTTATTGTTAAACAACAGCCATAACTCACCCAGTTTTATTGTTAAACAACAGCCATAACTCACACAGTTTTATTGTTAAACAACAGCCATAACTCACCAACCATGCGAGCGTTAGCTGACAAAGATATGAAGAATACAAAAAAATTCTCCAAAAAATACTGCAAAAAATACAACAAAAGAAAACAGAAAAACTGAAGGAGTTTCATACAAAAAGTGAATTATTCAAAAGTTAACAGCAACGAACGTGTATAACGGATGAACTACGAGTGGTCTGCCGGGGTCTTTGTGTATGACAAGGACAAGAATAGTACCACTGCCTCACAGAGAGCATGTCGTAAGAGGCGACTAACTGCGACATGGCATAACACCGGTCATGTTTAGGTGGTTTGTTTAGAGCAGCATAGAAGGCGCATAACAGACTGCGGGTCTACTCTTCTTTAGTATTTGAGCCTTAAGAGGGATTCACACCTCGGTTAACCACCCTCCGTAAGCGCTTGTTTCAATCCAGCAGAATATTAAGCTGCTCGAGCCTAGCCCACTAGGCAGGAAATCCTTCTCCCGGCTACATCCAGCTCATATCAGAGCTGGGACCTGCATTGGGGCATCTGCAACTGTATAAGTACAGATCTACTAAAAACTATGAAGAACTACAAGTTTCAAGCATGTTTATAACGAACTACATGCTACAGGTATGTTTATGGCGAACTACATGCTACAGGTATGTTTATGATTAACTACATGCTACAGGTATGATTATGGCAAACTACATGCTACATGTATGTTTAGAGCGAACGACATGCTACAGGTATGTTTATGTTGAACTACATTCTACAGATGTGTTTATGGCGAACTACATGCTAGAGGTGTGATTATAATAATCTACATGCTAGAGGTGTGATTAAAACAATCTATATGCTAGAGGTGTGATTATAACAATCTATATGCTAGAGGTGTGATTATAACAATCTACATGCTAGAGGTGTGATTATAACAATCAACATGCTAGATGTGTGATTATAACAATCAACATGCTAGATGTATGATTATAACGAACTACACGCTAGAGGTGTGATTATAACGAACTACGTGCTAGAGGTGTGATTATAACAATCTACATGCTAGAGGTGTGATTATAACAAACTACATGCTACAGGTGTGTTTATAAACAACTACATGCTACAGGTGTGTTTATAAGCAACTACATGCTACAGGTGTGCTTATAACGAACTATACGGTAGAGGTGTGATTATAACAGACTCACGGAATTAAGTTTCGTTCTAGGAGATGTAAGTCCTAGCACGAACCCAGTCATGCAAGAAATATTATATTTGTTTGTGTGTGTGTGTATATGTGTGTATGTATGTGTGTGTGTGTGTGTGTGTACAGGTGGCTGGATAGGTGGATGTATGTATGTGTGTGTGTTATGCTTGTTGTTGTTTTGTTACATGAAAACCATTCGACTGTGAAACATCTCCTCTTTGTTATGTCCCCATACGGATTATCATAGCGCACAGGGTCGGTTAGCTAAGACCCACCAGCCGATTTTCCAGCTCGCATAATATCATATTTCCAGGCTCGTGATGGCCATACACAATAATTCAAGTCTCTATTTCAGCCCTGATGTTATTTTGTCAGATTGTTATCAACTGTATCGATGTGCATGTGTGTGTGTGTGTGTGTGTGTGTGTATGTGTGTTGGTGTGAGTGTGTTGGTGTGTGTGTGGGGGTTGGTTTGTGTGTGTGAGTGTGTGTGTGTGAGTGTGTTGGTGTGAGTGTGTTGGTGTGTGTGTGGGGGTTAGTTTGTGTGTGTGTGAGTGTGTGTGTGTGGATTGGTGTGTGTGGGTATGTGTGTGTGTGAGTGTGTGTGTGAGTGTGTGTGTGAGTGTGTGTGGGTGTGAGTGTGTTTGTGTGTGTGTGTGTGTGTGGGTTGGTGTATGTGGGTTGGTGTGTGTGGGTTGGTGTTTGTGTGAGTGTGGGTTGGTGTATGTGTGGGTTGGTGTGTGTGAGTGTGGGTTGGTATGTGTGGGTTGGTGTGTGTGTGTGTGTGGGATGGTGTGTGTGTGGGTTGGTGTGTGTATGGGTTGGTGTGTGTGTGTGTGGGTTGGTGTGTGAGGGTTGGTGTGTGTGGGTTGGGGTGTGTGTGTGGGCTGGTGTGTGTGTGGTTGGTGTGTGTGGGTTGGTGTGTGTGTGTGTTGGTGTGTGTGTGTGTGTTGGTGTGTGGGTTGCTGCATGTGTGTGTGTTGGGGTGTGTGTGTGGGTTGGAGTGTGTGTGTTTGTGGGTTGGTGTGTGTGTGTGTGTTGGTTTGTGTGTGTATATGTGTAATATACATAAATATATATATATATAGTTGACCCAGTTATAGTCTGTGTGCCTGACGTATGTTAGGGAATGAATCAAGCCGTTCAGCAAAGTCGGCAGAATGCGAAACCTCCATACAAGACATTTGAAGTGGACTGCGGTCTCCAATTTCGACCTCAAACAATCATTCAAAAAAGGATTGGACAAAGGTATCAAAGCTCATTTTATTAACTGAAACAAAGAGAAAGGCGCTTCTAAACCAAACAAAAACCCTCTCGAGGTTCTAGAGACTATCTTCAGAACACGAAATCAGCAGGACAGCGAGAAGGCAGACGTTGTCCCATCTCTGCTGTGAAATAAAAACGCAGGCGACATGGGCAATATTAAGAAGATGTAGGCAGACCTCAAAGCTGCCCTCGTACCGCCCCTAACGAAAACTGCCGTAGTTAAATAAATAAAAAGAGGGCAAGTCTCTCAAGGACAAGAGCGAACAACTCAGGGTGGCTGGAATATTACTCTGGCCTTTATTCTTAAGAGAAAAGGGCTATTCTGATTTAGACCAGATGGCACCGAAGCATCCTCAAAGGACATAGCTAGACGACGAGCCCACGGAGATGGAGCTCACCAAGGCTAGAACTAGACTGTTCTACTCTCAAGCGCCAGGACATGTGGCCTCGAGGTAAGGTGTCAGCCTCGAGTGGCCGGAGGTCGCGGGTTCAAATCACGGTAGAGACAGTGATTTTTTTCACGTGGATTTTCTGGTAAAAATTCCACTGATCTCTGAGTAGTGAGATAGGACCCCTGATCTCTGAGTAGTGAGATAGGACCCCTGATCTCTGAGTAGTGAGATAGGACCCCTGATCTCTGGGTAATGAGAAAGGACCCCTGATCTCTGGATAGTGACATAGGACCTCCTGATCTCTGGGTATTGAGATAGGACCCCTGATCTCTGGGTAGTGAGAAAGGACTCCTGATCTCTGGGTAGTGAGATATGACCCCTGATCTCTGGGTAATGAGATATGACTCCTGATCTCTGGGTAGTGAGATATGACTCCTGATATCTGGGTAGTGAGATAGGACTCCTGATCTCTGATTAGTGAGATGGTACCCCTGATCTCTGAGTAGTGAGATAGGACCCTTGATCCCTGGGTAGTAAGATAGGACTCCTGATCTCTGGGTAGTGAGATAGGACCCTTGATCTCTGGGTAGTGAGATAGGACCCCTGATCTCTGGGTAGTGAGATAGGACCCTTGATCTCTGGGTAGTGAGATAGGACCCTTGATCTCTGGGTAGTGAGATAGGGCCCTTGATCTCTGGGTAGTGAGATAGGACCCTTGATCTCTGGGTAGTGAGATAGGACCCTTGATCTCTGGGTAGTGAGATAGGACCCTTGATCTCTGGGTAGTGAGATAGGACTTCCATGTTCAGTGTCGAGCACGTTAAAAATACTTTGGCAGTTAGAAATCGAAAAGAAAAGACTTAACGAACGCTGCCCGGACACACAAAATTATAGTTAACAATCTAACCAAATTATTTGTATGTACCCCCAGGCCTAGTAAGTCGCATGAAATTGTAAAATACCTACTACGTATAGCCGAAAGCATTTGGGTACCTGGCAAAATACATTAAAATGCCTGTTTGAATACCAGGATTCCAAGTATTCCAAATATAAGTAAGGACCATATTATTTCTCCGCAGAGGTCAACAATGAGAACACATAAGTCCTTTTTGCCTTGCTTTTCGGACCTCCTCACCCGACCATCCCCATGAACCGACGATAGAGAGACGAGGAAATCCGCCAAGGCATACGGGGCGCAAAGATGATGTCGATATAAAAGAACAACAGTGACAAAAGAGACGTCAGAGATATCTCCCTTTTGTTTCACGTTTGCACATGTAATCTTAACACAGTTGCATAGATTCTCAGAAAGTGCACTGCCTGATTCGAAGTGTGGTTTCAGAGGCGGGAGTTCTACAACCGACATGATATTTACCCTCCAACAGCTCCAGAAGAAATGCAGGGAGTAGAGGTCTCTCGGTTAACAGACCGAGACCTTACGGAATTCTCGAGTGAATTAGCTGTTCTTTAAAGTTTCCTCGTCGTAGTATCGTCTTCCACGAGAATATGAGAGCGAGTGTACGGCGAAACAACGGCCAGCTCCGAGGTCAAGAATGTGGTTGCGTCCTTGCCTCCACTTAATTTGGTATTTTATTTGCTGTTATGCTAGACAGTGCTTTCGGGGATACTTACTGGAGACGTGTACATTCGTACAAGATGTGATAGGCCACTCTACAACCCAGCATGTCCAAGAGCAAAGACCTTTAAAAAAAAAACACAAATGTCCCACTCAGCGACGTTCTTTTCACTGACGATGCTGACCTTGAGACCAGCGACGAGGCCACCTTGCAATCTTTAATTGACAAACTAGCCAGAGCACACGATTTGTCTCTGTATCAGTAAACGACGCGAAGCCCGTGGTCATGGGGTCAGGCACTGTCACTCCAGCAAACATTACTCTGCATGGAAAGCTCCTCACATCAACATAAGGGGACGGCGTGGGCTAGTGGTTAAGTGACACGGTTCACAACAAGAAGGTGCTGGGTTCAATTCCGAACACAGCACCAGCCGTTACCCCGGGGAAGCAAACCCTTAGAAAATGGAGGTGGAAGCACGTCCTTACATAAAATGTATGCTGAAGTCGTATGCACTAGGTCGACAGGCGCAAAATAAAAACCACAGTGCAACGCACACCACCTAGGGGATTAGAGAAATAAGGCGAAAGCAAAAACAAAAAAAAGAAAACATCATAAAATATCAGCTACCTCGGGTCAACCATTACAAATACCCTCTTTCTAGACGAGGAAATAAATGTAAAAATAGGCAGGGCAGAGACTACATTTGGCGGTCTATCCGACAAAGAGGAAAAATATTAAACTGGGCACCAACTACGTTTTGCGGTCTATCCCCGAAAGCGAGGAGAAACATTAAACTGGGCACCAACTACGTTTGGTGGTCTATCCCCGAAAGCGAGGAGAAACATTAAACTGGGCACCAACTACGTTTGGTGGTCTATCCCCGAAAGCGAGGAGAAACATTAAACTGGGCACCAACTACGTTTGGTGGTCTATCCACGAAAGCGAGGAGAAACATTAAACTGGGCACCAACTACGTTTGGTGGTCTATCCCCGAAAGCGAGGAGAAACATTAAACTGGGCACCAACTACGTTTGGTGGTCTATCCACGAAAGCGAGGAGAAACATTAAACTGGGCACCAACAACGTTTAGTGGTCTTTCCACGAAAGCGAGGAGAAAATTAAACTGGGCACAACTACGTTTTGCAGTCTATCCTCGAAAGCGAGGATAAACATTAAACTGGACACCAACTACGTTTGGTGGTCTATCCACGAAAGCGAGGAGAAACATTAAACTGGGCATCAACTACGTTTGGTGGTCTATCCATGAAAGCGAGGAGAAACATTAAACTGGGCATCAACTACGTTTGGTAGTCTATTCCCGAAAGCGAGGAGAAACATTAAACTGGGCACCAACTACGTTTGGTGGTCTATCCACGAAAGCGAGGAGAAACATTAAACTGGGCACCAACTACGTTTGGTGGTCTATCCTCGAAAGCGAGGAGAAACATTAAACTGGGCACCAACTACGTTTAGTGGTCTTTCCACGAAAGCGAGGAGAAACATTAAACTGGGCACCAACTACGTTTGGTGGTCTATCCCCGAAAGCGAGGAGAAACATTAAACTGGGCACCAACTACGTTTGGTGGTCTATCCACGAAAGCGAGGAGAAACATTAAACTGGGCACCAACTACGTTTGGTGGTCTAGCCACGAATGCGAGGAGAAACATTAAACTGGGCACCAACTACGTTTGGTGGTCTATCCCCGAAAGCGAGGAGAAACATTAAACTGGGCACCAACTACGTTTGGTGGTCTATCCAAGAAAGCGAGGAGAAACATTAAACTGGGCACCAACTACGTTTGGTGGTCTTTCCACGAAAGCGAGGAGAAACATTAAACTGGGCACAACTACGTTTTGCAGTCTATCCTCGAAAGCCAGGAGAAACATTAAACTGGACACCAACTACGTTTGGCGGACTATCCACGAAAGCGAGGAGAAACATTAAACTGGGCACCAACTACGTATGGCGGTCTATCCAACTTCCAGACAATGAATCGAATCCTTCGAGTTAAAATATTACGGAAAAATCGTCAGAATATCCTGGACCGAGAAAAAGACAAATGTAGACATTCGGCAAGAGTTGAGCATAGAGGAAAACTGGTTTATCAATTCCATTTTGGCTGGAAAATGCAAATACTTTGGTCACATCAAGAGACACAACGGTCTCGAGAGAACAGTGATGGAAGGTATGGTTCCAGGCAAAAGAGAAAGGGGTAGACCAAGAAGATGATGGGACAAAGATATCCAAGAATGCCTGAATCTGACTGTGGCAGAGACTGGAGTTCTGGCACGGGAACGAGTTTCTTTCAGACAGACTGTGATGGGAGCGACGTTCTATAAAGAACATGCTATATGATGATGATGATGATGATATATAATTGTTAGTTGTCCATTGCATTCAATGATGGCGTCTTCATCAGAAGGTTTTGTCTTGATACTGTAACTTATGCTCTATTTTGGATTATAGTGAGAAAAACGCTGCGCTGGTTATGAACCTCACTCTCGGGTCTTGGACTAACTTGGGCCAGTGGCAAGACATAAGTCAATACCTTCTCCCATGTGGTTTATTAAGAGCAGCTATAGGTGGCGCTTAACTGGCTGCGGGTCTACTTAGCTCTAGTGTTTGAGTCTATTAAACCACTCACCAAGAAATACGTTGTAAACATTCTCTTTAGTCTTCTAAACCATTATAGAGGCGTTAATTTAAGTTAAGACGACAGGAAATAATTCAGGATGCAGGAACTCTGGTTCCATCTCCTTTGAGACCAGGTATCGCTTGAAACCTGCGGGGCTCGATCCTACGCCGTTACCGTTCATCGCTTGAGAGGTAAGTGCTCTTTTATCTCGACCACATCGACCACGTATAATATATACGCACACATACAAACACACACACTCACACGAGGGGCAAACATTTTAACAGTAATAGTAATTTTATTATAAAGTTTATGTACAACGGAAATCTTATTTCATGACTCAAAATTACTCTTTAGCAATGCTCCATGTAGAGATTGAGAAATTCGAGCAGTATACGCATGCACAGTAATAGCCGTCCACACTCTAATATCGCCCACCTCCAAATTCTCTAATCTAGCCAGCCGTCCACTCTCTAATGTAGCCAGCCGTCTACTCTCTAATGTGATTAGCCGTCTACTCTCTAATATTGCCTGCCGCCCACTCTTTAATGTGCTAGTAGTCCACTCACTAATAGAGATATCTGTCCACTCTCTACTGTGGCAGATCCTCCACTCTCTAATGTAGCCAGCCGTCCACTCTAATGTTGTTAGATGTCCACTCTCTAATATGGCCTAGCGCCCACTCTCTATTGTGGCTAGCCGTCAACTCACTAACGTGACTAGCCATCCACTTACTAATGCGACCGGCCGTCCAGTCACTAATGTGACTAGCCACCAACTCACTAATGTAGCTAGCCGTCCATTCATTAATGTGGCCCACCGTTTACGTACTTTTGTGACTAGCCGTCCACTCACTAATGTGGCTAGCCGTCCACCCACTAGAGTTACTAGTCGCCCACTCACTAATTTGACAAACCGTTTACTAACTTATGTGACTAGCCGTTCACTCACTAATGTAGATAGCCGTCCACTCACTCAATTTACTAGCCGTCCACTCACTAATGTCCCTAACCGTCCACTCACTAATGTCACTAACCGTCCACTCACTAATGTCACTAACCGTCCGCTCACTAATGTCGCTAGTCGCCCACTCACTAATGTCACTAACCGTCCACTCACTAATGTGGCTAGTCACCCACTCACTAATGTCGCTAGTCGCCCACTCACTAATGTGGCTAACCGTCCACTCACTAATGTCACTAACCGTCCACTCACTAATGTCGCTAGTCGCCCACTCACTAATGTCGCTAGTCGCCCACTCACTAATGTGGCTAGTCGCCCACTCACTAATGTGGCCCATCATGCCCACACTAATGTGGTCCACCACTCATTCACTTATATGTCCCAGTCGGAAAGAAGGTTGCCGACCCATTAGCGTAGTCAGTCATGGAAATCCACAACATCATAGGTTGTTTCTCACGTCTATTATTGACTGAAATTCAAACCAATATGGCGACTGCCCAGAACTTGTATTTGTATTTTCCCCTATTGTTTCGTAGCGCTTGTGAGAGCTGCAACAATGTATCGTCTACTTTTATTGCCACTGTTGTTAATTTCAACTTACTCTCCTGTCAACAGTAGGTCTAGTCTTTTTAGTCACATCATGTTGTATTGTCCATATTGATGGTGTGGCAGCAGCATTCTTCAGATTAGTCCTGGTCATGACTGAATTATTGTGTATCATATTATACCTGAGATCAAGATTCTGAGCAGTTCATAAACTGCAGTCGTCAGCGACCCAAAGCTGACTGCTAGTTTCTCCACTATACACCTCCAAGTGGTGATCCTAGATAACTGACTACAAAAGAGCAGACTGGCTAAGGTGAAGGAATCGAAAAAGGAAGGTTAATCTGGTATCTAAAAATGCCTGCTAAGTCGGATGTGTCGAACCAAAAGTTGTAAATATCGCAGCCAACTACGACACAACGCATTCCCTTCTCCTGAAAAAATCTTGCCACTTGCAAATCCCTTTTCAGGGCATGGTAGCCAGAGTTTGAGAGCGATCGACGCAGAATATTGTACCTCATGCGACAAATAATGGCAATGCACGTAAATCAAATACACTTTTTAACTAATTATACAAATAAACACAATTGTAATGCTTTATTTTAGTTCACAAAGTGGTATGTGGTTTTCAAACACCGTGCTGAATGTAATACGGGAAGGAAGGGTCAAGGGCATACGTGACAAAGGTAAACAGTGGCAGGATAATATCAAAGATGGACAAGGAAAACCTTGTCTGTTTGTACCTTCAAGGCAAGGACAGAAAACGTTGAGGAAAACATTGCAGACGAGCTTCGATGTGGAGATGGCACTTGCACTGAACTTAACTGAAATACAATAAACAAATCAGAAAGGTCGTGCTCACAAATCGAATGTGCATCGTTGGGCTATTGAGTTTGTATTCGCTTTTGATGACAGCTAAGCGAAACTGTTCTAGGGCTGAGTCACGAACGGGAGTCTATCTCACGTTTCTGTATGACAAAACGAGGCGGACATTTCCTTCCAAACAACTGAAGGCCACAATTGTGTGTGTTATTTGTGCCAGTTGAAAAGGATGCAATGTTTCTCAAGCTTTAATAAAGCGTAACCAAAGTGTGTAGATCTATACATAAATGTCACAATGTTAGTAAACTCATCAGAAATGTCACAAAGTTTTATAGCGTTCCCATAAATAACATGCAGTTTGTAGACTCTTGCCAGAATTTCCGAAAAGTCTGTTTACCAGAAAAATCACAAAGTGTGTACACTCTTACCCCAAAAGTAAAGAAGTTTGTAGACTATTTCTACAAAGCCACAAAATATGTAGACTCTCCATAGAATGCAACAAATTGTGTAGACTTACCAGAATTGCCGAAAAGTCTGGTTACTCTTACCAGAAAGGTCACAGAGTTTGTAGACTTTTACCACAAACGCAAAAAAAATTAGTAGACTTACCAGAATTGACTAAAAATAGGAATACTATTACCAGAAGGTTCCAGATCCTGGACACATTTATGGTTGAAAATAATGTGGAGTGGACAAAGTGCGTTAATGTCTGTGCTGGTGGTGGTCGTTCGATGTCCGGTTGTTACGGAGGGCTGCTGTCGCTTATTCGAAGCAACGATCCAGATTCACTGTGGACCCATTACATTAATAGAAGACCAGATTCACTGTGGACCCATTGCATCATCCATAGAAGACCAGAATCACTGTGGAACCATTGCATTAATAGAAGACCAGATTCACTGTGGACCCATTGCATCATCTATAGAAGACCAGATTCACTGTGGACCCATTGCATTAATAGAAGACCAGATTCACTGTGGGCCCATTGCATCATCTATAGAAGACCAGATTCACTGTGGATCCATTGCATTAATAGAAGACCAGATTCACTGTGGATCCATTGCATCATCCATAGAAGACCAGATTCACTGTGGACCCATTGCATCATCCATAGAAGACCAGAATCACTGTGGATCCATTGCATCATCCATAGAAGACCAGATTCACTGTGGACCCATTACATCATCCATAGAAGACCAGATTCACTGTGGACCCATTGCATTAATAGAAGACCAGATTCACTGTGGACCCATTGCATTAATAGAAGACCAGATTCACTGTGGACCCATTGCATCATCCATAGAAGACCAGATTCACTGTGGACCCATTACATCATCCATAGAAGACCAGATTCACTGTGGACCCATTACATCATCCATAGAAGACCAGATTCACTGTGGACCCATTACATCATCCATAGAAGACCAGATTCACTGTGGACCCATTGCATCATCCATAGAAGACTAGATTATACTGTGGACCTATTACATCATCCATAGAAGACTAGATTATACTGTGGACCTATTACATCATCCATAGAAGACCAGATTCACTGTGGACCCATTGAAGACCAGATTCACTGTGGACCCATTACATCATCCATAGAAGACCAGATTCACTGTGGACCCATTACATCATCCATAGAAGACCAGATTCACTGTGGACCCATTACATCATCCATAGAAGACCAGATTCACTGTGGACCCATTACATCATCCATAGAAGACTAGATTATACTGTGGACCTATTACATCATCCATAGAAGACTAGATTATACTGTGGACCTATTACATCATCCATAGAAGACCATATTCACTGTGGACCCATTGAAGACCAGATTTACTGTGGACCCATTGCATCATCCATAGAAGACCAGATTCACTGTGGACCAATTGCATCTTTCATAGAAGACCAGATTCAGTTGAGGGCTACTTACTTCCCCTGTCCTAGGCACTACGTCACACTTCCTTTTTCTAGTATTCAGTCACGTAGATTGCCCTGTCACTGGCACTCAGCAGATCATCCATGCTACAAGTCTAAGGGAGGTTTGGGCAAATCAATCAGATGGTCCTCGTCTTGTGGTTACTTCACATTCGCATGTATCCTCATCTTTTCAGGTTTTTCCTGCATAGTGAAACACCAGTTTGAAGTCTATTTAGTGACTTCCATGTTGGGTAGAGCAGGAGATGTCCAGGCGTAGGTTCCTCTCGTAACTCGATCAAGGGCACCTGTGTCAGCTGTTTCCATCTTTCGATGCGTCGTTTTCCTGGACTAGTCTGTAGGGGCTGGGTTGACTGTAAGAAACTTCGTCTTGACTTTAGTCAAGGACCAGATGTCCGATGCGCTGGACCTGATGTCCGAACATAGAGTGTCTTGGGTCATTGACCTCAGTGGAGGGCTGAGGCGTTCAGGCGAGTGCTTCTCTAACAATGTGTGGGGAATCTCGTAAACTTTATAAAAAACTCGGCCAGTGAAAACCAGGTTTAACAAAAATTGTGAGGAAATGGAAGCAGAATACATGTCTTTGTTGAACTATTGCCCCCTGCGATGACTTTCTCGTGGCAATGTATTGTCCCGTACGTTTGAATTGCGACAGGAAATGCACATTTCTCTGGAAGAGGAAAAACATTCGAGTATGCAAAACACTTCTTAGAAACATTTGTTTTAAAAACTAGCATATTTGCGTGATATTTTTTGAAAAGTTATGTGTTTAATTTCTCACTGTAGGGAAGCAACATGCACATTTTGGATATTGGTCATGAAGGTTTTAGTTTTCGGGAAAACTATTACAGCTACAGAAGAGAAATGAATAACGTGGTGGCAAAGATGGTTTCCCTTTGTTGCAACAGTTTGTGATCGCCAATAAAGTTTATTTCTCTCGCAACTTAAAATCTGTTTTCGAAGAGCACCTATTACAGTTTATCAACTGGTTGAAAAATACATTCAAGGAGATAATATTGACAAGTTCTCATCTCCAAGACCCATTCAGGGCCGAAACTCCATCTGAATCTACCTCAGTAGAAGAAAATAATTTTATTGAACTGGCATGTGACAGAACACTGGCATTTGAATCTCAGTAAAAGATTAATATCCGCTGCTAAGTGGTAAGGCTTTGCGAATCTTAATTCCATTTTCGACTTCATGTTTGTGCGAAGTTGGGTTCTTGGCGGTGGCTGCAATGAAATGCAAGCATCATTCGAAAATCGATGTGGAACGGAAAATGAGGGTGGTTGTATCCGGTCTGGTTACAAGATTGAACAACAGGCTTACCCGTTCCTCTAATTACGATTATTCAATGACATAAACGTTCAAGGTATGTACTTATTTACTTTTTACATAAACTGTTTCTGAATTTGAAATACGCCTTTCATTAATTTGTTTTCGCAGTTATCCAACCTAACCGTTCAACTGCGCACATACACTGTTAAGACGGCTTATTTTAGGACTTGGGGTGCTGTGGAAAAATGTTGGTAGACTAAGGCGCCGTAAACTGAAATATATTGGGAACCACTGCCCTAAGTTAATAAAAGCTTGGGAATGTTATTTAAAGAATTACACCAGAAGGTCTGAGAAAACTGGAAAACATATATTCATTGTTATTATGTAAAAGAAAAGCATTTACAGGGGAAAATACATTTGGAAACAATACTTTAAAGTATACATATATATATATTTATATGCAAAATGCTAAAAAAAAGTAATCCAGCTCAATTTTAATAAAATAAGTAATGTAGAGCTTTTTGGAAAATTAGAAAAATAATATTTTATAGGTAGGTGTTTTAGACATTTTTGTTCTTGAGGTCCGGGAAGCAAAAATCATGAAATTTGTCATGAAATGATTGCTACACAGCGTGTCTTTTTATATGAACACGGTGTTATGTGAACACGGTGTTATGTGAACACGCTGTTATGTGTAGATAGTTTTTATTAAGACATAGTTGTTTCAGTTCATTTTTGTTATCTTTAGCTGTGAAAGATTTCTTAAATTTGTTCTGCTGATTATGAGGCCATTTGGGTTTGTGAGGACCCAAGCTGCAGCTTATTTAGCTTATGCCTAAATCCGGCAATGTCACACGTAAAAGTCTGTCTAAATTGTGAACATTGCCTTTACAGCACAGCGAACAGCGGACAGGTGCTGAGAACCGACGAGGCACGCTGCCTGCAGGTGACAAAACAGAATCGGCCTGTCACCGAGATCTAAACACAGGAGGGTAGCCCTTAGGGAAGTTTAAGAAATATTTCGCGACAAGCGTGTCGATTTAATTCCCGAACCTGCGAGACCCAGTCTTGAGACTTACACCTGTAAGTGTATTCCAAGTCGACTGTATATTAGACAGATACACAACGAAGTTGAATATATAATCGGGCATTAAGTATCTAATTGCTTGCTTCAAATTCGGAATTCTCCGAAAAATTGGATTACAGAACACTAAGAACAGAAGTATCTACATATATTATCACCTGGCTGTATATATTTTATGTGTACTAAGGTAAGCAGTATGTTGTGTCAGTTTTCTCAACTTACAGGTAAGGGTAAATTGTTGTATGTGTTCTGTTTTGTTTTGTTTCTGCACTGGTCGTCATGTTTCGGCCTGGTGTTTTGCTGGATCTCATGTGGCTTATCAGGCCAATGCAAGCCCGGAATGTTCTATTGCATAGTTTGCATACAATGTCCTTTTAAGCCGGTGAGGTTAGTTTCTCTGCTCTTTCCTTCCGAATCTGACGTATGAGTCTGCAAACAGTGACTCTCTCCTTCAGCATCGCCTATGTGTACTGTACTTCTCCAGTTCCAATTGTACAATTTGCATTAAGGACAAGGTACAGTAATATTGCGGCATACTTTGTTTATTGTAGTTTAATATTATCTGCCCAAAATCCACTCCTCAAAAGGAAACATGAGTTACCGGAGGCGAAAGGGGGAGTACAGAACAATAACTCTATAACCTGTAAGGAATGGTTGTATAACAAAGAAGAAGATTTGGGAACGGTTCGGGGTTCTCATCGATTTAGAGGTAAGTCGCAAGAAAAAGAAGAATACTTTACAACTCATGGAGACTAGGAGTGGCTGGGGTAAGAAAAGTTATTACAAATGCGATTTGAGCTGCTGACATGATGATAATGAATACATGTATTTAAGTGTTTAGCCTTATTTTAGCTAAACGATGCTATAAATGTTTTTTCCCTCCCCAAAGGGACTAGGGTTAGTTTGCAGTCTCGATGCGCTCCTGACTACCCAGCTTTAAACTGATACCCGCCCTACAGAACGTCTAATTAGTGTAGTTCTAGATCACTCGCTTTTCGCGTCAAAAAAATGTTAATCACTTACGAACGACACACTTCAGTCGACCTAGCTGTAAATCGTTTCTGGCATTTGACTAGGAAAGTAAAAAGTAACGAGGAAAGGAAATGGCTGCCTTACCTCATGCAAAAATGTAAAAAGGTAAAGCTAGTCCTATAGCACATACTGACGTCGGAGGTGAAGTGTTAGAGCCTTCATTGTACTAAGCCACAGCGTTGTGAAGTGGGGTAGGTAGTTCACTCCCTCGATGCCTTTTCACGTCCCTAACCGTGGAGCCGCGTAGCGCAGTGGTTAGCTCGCTGGCTTCGTATCTGACTGGTCCTGGGTTCATTCCCCAGTTGAGGCGGTAATGTTTTTTTCGGACCGCAATGGCTCCCGGGTCGACCCAGCCTTAAATGGGTACCGGTTCAGTCCGGGAAGTAAAAGCGGCGAGGGAGAGGAGATGGCTACCGCCCTCATATAGCCGAGCCTTTGAAATGTGAGATCGCTAACAACTCACACCCCTACGGCAGTAATGCTATGGGATACTTTACTTTTTAACCGTCAGAGAGGTACAGATTTACAGCTAGGTCGACTGGAGCTGCCGGTAGCGGGAGCTGAACCCCGTACCTCTGCAACGAAAAGCGAGAGTTCGTACAAGCTTTGGCTTATACTGACATCTCTAACAACGTCATTACCCGACAATAGTGTAACTACTATGGGGCAAGTTAGGTCTCAGCAATGATCTATATATTGGATGATGTTTCATTGGGTGGAAGGCGATGCATCTTGAGCGGTAACTGAGAAGGTGGTCCAGGGTACTCGTGTCTGTAGTGCAGAATGAGGCACTACATCTCGCCACTATGGGGGTTTATAGTGTCGATCACCACTTTGGTGGTCCGAATGATGTGACACATGCTTGTTTTTCACGAGTCAGACGAGGGTGTGAGGTCAGATCTTGACCAGTATATTTCACATTTTCCTGACCCGTATGTGTTACTCTCTTCATTGTGTGAAATATGCAACACTGTTCTCTAGAGCGCCGTTTGAAACTTCGATGCCTACTTCATATTAAGCGGTTAGGGTAGGAAATCTAACGTCTGGTCAGGTAAAACATACTGGCCATGGCCAAGACTCCCACCTCGACTTCCTCGTAGTTCTCCCTGGAAATGGGGCTTGTTCTTCTTTGCAACTTGGTTAACACGTGGGAGGATCGACGTGAATCGCGTAGTAGGAAGCGACACGCAGATGAAGTCAAGGATAGCAATACAGTCTGGAGGGCCTAGGTCCACCTTCATCAGCACTTATGGGATGTGAGGAAGACTGCTGCAAACCGCCACTTAACGCCCTTTTCAGGACGCACAAAAAAGTAATCCTACTCAACGTGGGCATTCGCAAACAAGAACAACATATCAAACAGCAACAACATATCAAACAGCAACACCATATCAAACAGCAACAACATATCAAACATCATCAACATATCAAACAACAACAACATATCAAACAGCAACAACATATCAAACAGCAACAACATATCAAACAGCAACAACATATCAAATAACAATAACATATCAAACAGCAGCAACATATCAAACAACAACAACATATCAAACAACAACAACATATCAAACAACAACAACATATTCAGTGAACTCTCAACGTGGGTGAAGGGCGGAAGAGCATGGCAGTCTGGCTAACGGGGTGAGGATCAGCACTGTGATCCCCAAAGAGGTTAGTTTGCTGAGGAGTCACATGCTGCACATCAGCTAGGACGACTCAGGTCTACCTTCGCAAGTACGCCTAGGGATGTGAGGGAAGACACTGTAACCTGCCACCTAGAAAAATCTTCCAAAATACCTTTCTTAAGTACGAGTGGCATTAGTGACAACGAACCCCATAAGTTGGAGCAGCTCCAAACAACGGTCAAGTTCGTTGGGGAAACTCGTCTGAAGGTGTAAACATCAAGGAAGAACACCAGAAGAAGGATACGCAGAAAAAGAAGAAGAAGAAGAAGAAGAAGAAGAAGAAAGGAAAGGAAGAGAAGCATAGGAAGAAGAAAAAAAATATGCATAAAGGAAGAAGAAGAAGAAATAGAAGAATGTATTAAATAGAAGAAGAAAAAGAAGATGCATGAAGAAAGAACAGACGAAGAAATATAGGAAGAAAGGAAGAAGAAGTAGAAGAAAAAATAGAAGAAAAAAGGAAGAAGAAGAGGTAGAAGAATAAAGGACGAAGAAGAAGAAAAAGAAGATGAAGAAGAAGATGAAGAAGAAGAAATAAAGAGAGAAAGGAAGAAGAAAAGAAGAAGAAGAAATAGAAGAATAAGGACGAAGAAGAAGAAATAGATGAAGTGGAAGGCGAGTTATACTGATTGATATACACATTACTAGTCAAGGTTCAAAGTAAACAGGGCTAAGTACTTCCAAGGTGAGGGGTAAGAGGTCATGCGAATTGGACACATGGTTCATGATCAAGGATCACGTGATCACAACTTTGTAGTCCTAGGGTTGCTTTGTTTTTTATCTTCTATCGGGCATGAAAATAAAATCCTAGCCTGTACACTTGTTGCGGCTACATGATCAAGTGACCTTTATTCTTCAGTCTTAAACAGCCTATTGGTAGACCCCAGCAGTGGGAAATCATCACCACGTTTTGATTATGGGTTCCATACAGCTGAGAGAAAAGGCGATCGCTTTCCAACGAGCTCGAAACAACAATTGTATGAATCCTCCAAGTGTCAATCGCCGTTCTGTCTCAAGTGAGTTTTGATCTGGCGCCATTCGGAGACCTGTCTATGTTGTTTCAAATGCCCACAATGAGCAACTTCACTTTTTTGTACGCCCTGAAAAGGACGTTAAGTGGCGGGCTGCAGTAGCTTTCCTCACATCCCGAGCGTGGTGATGAAGATGGGCCGGGCTCCTGCAGGCGGTTGTGCTATGCTTGGCTTCATCTGCGTGCCGTTCCCTGCTACGGGGATAACGTCGATCCATTTTCAGGAAGGGCTACGATAATGCTAAGGTGAGGGTTTTGGCCAGTATGTTTTGGCTGACCCTGACTACCATGTGCGATCAGTATGTTTAGCATGACCCTGACTAACATGTGCGATCAGTATATTTTGCATGACCCTGACTAACATGTCAGATCAGTATGTTTTGCCTGACCCTGACTAACATGTCCGATCAGTATGTTTTGCCTGACCCTGACTACCATGTGCGATCAGTATGTTTAGCATGACCCTGACTAACATGTCCGATCAGTATGTTTTGCAGGACCCTGACTAACATGTCAGATCAGTATGTTTTGCCTGACCCTGACTAACATGTCTGATCAGTAGGTAGCAACCGTCAGTTCTCTAGAAGCAAATAACTTATCACCATTCTAGATGTATCTGTAAGCTTTGCTATTTATCACTTATCACATGGGACGGCGTCGGCTAGTGGTTAAGTGACACGGCCCAGAACTCGAAGGTACTGGGTTCGATCCCTATCACAGCACCGGTCGTTATCCCGGGGAAGCAAACCCTTAAAAACGCAGGAGGAAGCAGACCCTTACATAAAATGTATGCCGAAGTCGGATGCACTGGGCAGACAGTCGCAAAATTAAAACCAAAGTGCAACGCACACTCCTTGGGAAAAAGAGAAATAAGGCGAACGTAGAACAAACAAAAAAAAACCCACTGATCACCGACATGATAAAGATTCCTCACATCCGACACTATCGAGAGAAACCGAATGAGAGCCAGAGAAAGAATGGCAATCATGACGAAACTTGCTGGCACACGCTGGGGAGCAGACGAAAGTATACTAAAGAAACTGTACACTGGAAGAGTGAGACCAGTTCTCGAGTATGGCATTGCGGCATGGACAACAGCAGCAAAGGCAAACTTTGACAAAATTAGCAAACTCCAAAACCAAGCTATGAGAGTTATAACAGGACAATGAAGTCAACGCCAATTGTAGAGCTGGAAAAGATTACAAAACTGCTATCCATGACCGACAGAAGAGACTGCAAAGCCCAGCAGCAAGCAGAAAAACTCAGAAGACTGACTGACCATCCAATCCATAAGAGACTAAATAATTTTGCAAATGGGAAACTAAAGCGGAGAAACTTTGCAGAAATAGCCAAAGCAAAGATGAATGAAGACCCTATGAACGCACAACACCAAAGCTCATCCCTACTGTACGCAATCCTCCCTGGAGGCAGCATATATTTCCAGAGGTGGTTAAAAATATACCAGGTATTGGAAAAAAGAACAGCCAGACTGAAAAAGAAAGAAGAGACATAACCCTGAGGTACATAACGAAAAACTACCCAAGCATGGACTAGACCCATGCATACACCGACGGCTCTGTAACAAACACAACACAGAACGGAAAGGCAGGGGTATTCCTGAGCCTACCAAATGGTAGGAAAACAACACTATCAGTGGCAACTGGAAAATACTCAATCAATTTCAGAGCGGTGGCAGAGGCACTGATGGCTACAGTAGAAGAAATGGTGACAAGCAAAAGAAATGAAAGCCATATAGCTCTGCTTACAAATGCTTTGGCCGTAGTCACAGCGCTAAAAAGCCAGAAAAATACTGAACTTAATGATTTAAGAGCAGTACTCTGTCAACTATGTCAGCAGCCCGCACCAAAAAGAGTAGTTATACAGTGGGTTCCATCCCACTGTAACATCCAAGGCAACGAGGAGGCAGACAGACTGGCAAAAGAAGGTGCAAGACTACCACAACCAGATACTAGTATGACATACGAAGAGTCAAAAAGGCTTATTAGAGCTAGATACATGACCAAATGGGAAACAGAACATACTGGCTACACAAAAAAACGATGCCTATTACCAGTTGAACAGAAGAGAGCAGGTCGTGGTCTTCAGACTTCGCACTGGCCACAACAGACTGAGGTACCACCTATTCAATAAATTGAAGATAGGTGGCACTGACGAATGCTCGTGCGGTAATGGGAAAATGACCGCTGAACATCTGCTGCAAAACTGCCCGACACACGAGGATCAGAGAAAGCACATGTGGCCATCACCAGTGCCAACACTAGACAAGCTCTATGGCAGTGTCGACAGCCTCAGGATGACCGCTGCTTTTTTCGAAAAAATAACGGTTGACGTCTGACAGCGTACGAAGAAGAAGAAGAAGACATCCGACACTGCTGTCGAGGATCAAGTGTGACGAAGTCACAATGTGTTTATTATGTGGGTTGGCCAGTTCCGACTCACCTTGCCTTTGCTTCCCTTACATGGTGACTGAGTGATCAGGAGGTAAGACGTCGGCCTCGGCTGCTGGAGGTCACTGGTTCAAATCTCGACAGAGACCGGGATTTTTTCACATGGATTTCTGGGTAGCAGAGATCAGACGTCTGTGAGCACTGTCGCGCAGGTTAAAAATCCCTCAGCAGTTGAAAATCGAAAAGAGTAACTTTAACGGCGCTGTCCTGGCACAATTATAATAATGTTTAAAAAAATATGCCCTATCTATTACGGGATCCTCCCAGGTACTACGGAGCTCGTGCATTGTGCTGAGGTCCTCCAAAAATATGGAGAAGAACAGAGCACTTATTGGTTAAACCGTGTGCAATGGCGTTGATTCTTCTACTAAACTAAACTAAAATAGCTTTCCTAACTCCGGACCAGTAACCATTGTATTGCTGGGTCGACCTGAACGTAATGGTAACGATAGCTGATACTCTTATATTTGCCGTGAAAGACTAGTTGTCTATCTTTACCATAACCAGACAAGACCATTAACGCCCATTTACAATGTAGTCTTAGCTGTAAGAAATGTTGAGATGAAATATTGCCTATAAATGTCTCAGTACGAACTAGGTCTATTTCTCATCATTTGAAAGTCGTAGCTGTGAAATGGTAGAACCATTCAATGTGTGTTTTGTTCAACACTTTCACGGCAAAACTATTCTATTGCAGAGAAAATGTGAGTTCAGTAAATACGAGACAGTCAGTAAGTAGGTCATGCACTGATTCGGGATAGCTGAAATATGTAGTTGGTAGTTTCTAAAGGTGTCGTTAGGTGGCAGTAGCATCCAGCTTTGTGATTACTGTAGGTAGCAGGCGCTAGGTGGCAGTAATGTCAAGCTTTGTGATTACTGTAGGTAGCAGACGGTAGGTGGCAGCAGGATCCAGCTTTGTGATTACTGTAGGTAGCAGATACTAGGTGCATGTGTGAAGTTCAGATTCAAAATGGCGTCCGTCCTCCCAGCGTGTACACTCAAAGAACTTGCTGAAGTCAGAATTTGTTGGACCGAAATGTGCAAATATCGCAGTCAAGCTGTAAACTACAACACAACGCATTCCGTTCTCTGGACTACATTCTGCTACTTAAGCCCTTTTCAGAATTTGGTAGCGGGGGATTGATAACGAACGAAGCCAAGCCAATCCAATCAAAGAACAGCGTGATGTTGTGATTTTTCTTTGAATGTTTTTTTCTTGTGTGGAGTGGGGGGCAGAGAATATTCATACAACTTTCTGCTTTTGGTGAGAAGTTTTCTTCCTGGAGAATGTTGCATATGTTGTTGGAGATGATTAATGCAAGTTTATAAATGAATCAATGGAAAGGATACATTAGACTGGTGATTCCCTGGAAACATTCTGATTCAAGGCAATCTGGTTGACGAAATGTGAATTCACGTGATCTCCGTAGTAATGAGCGTCACGCATATGACGTCAAGTATATCACAACTGCCTGGATGACTACAGTCCACCAGCACGCTCGGGATGTGAGGAAACCTACTACAACCTGCAACAACGTCATTTTTAGGGGCACAAAAAAGAGTAAACTTACTCATTGTGGGCATCAAACAACAACAACATCGTGATGTGTTTTTTTAAAGAGTAGTGATACCTGTTAAATAGTAGTGATACCTGTTAAAGAGTAGTGATACCTGTTAAAGAGTAGTGATAGTGATTCATGTTAAAGAGTAGTGATACCTGTTAAGGAGTAGTGATACCTGTTAAAGAATAGTGATACCTGTTAAAGAGTAGTGATACCTGTTAAATAGCAGTGATACTTGTTAAAGAGTAGTGATAGTGATTCATGTTAAAGAGTAGTGATACCTGTTAAAGAGTAGTGATACCTGTTAAAGAGCAGTGATACTTGTTAAAGAGTAGTGATACCTGTTAAATAGCAGTGATACTTGTTAAAGAGTAGTGATAGTGATTCATGTTAAAGAGTAGTGATACCTGTTAAAGAGTAGTGATACCTGTTAAAGAGCAGTGATACTTGTTAAAGAGTAGTGATAGTGATTCATGTTAAATAGTAGTGATACCTGTTAAAGAGTAGTGATACCTGTTAAAGAGTAGTGATACCTGTTAAATAGCAGTGATAGTGATTCATATTAAAGAGTAGTGATACCTGTTAGAGGGTAGTGATACCTGTTCAAGAGCAGTGATAGTGATTCATGTTAAAGAGTAGTGATACCTGTTAAAGAGTAGTGATACCTGTTAAAGAGTAGTGATACTTGTTAAAGAGTAGTGATACCTGTTAAAGAGTAGTGATACTTGTTAAAGAGTAGTGATACCTGTTAAAGAGTAGTGATACTTGTTAAAGAGTAGTGATACCTGTTAAAGAGTAGTGATAGTGATACCTGTTAAAGAGTAGTGATACCTGTTAAAGAGTAGTGATACCTGTTAAAGAGTAGTGATACCTGTTAAAGAGTAGTGATACCTGTTAAAGAGTAGTGATACATGCCCGGTTCAGCTATCTACACTCTACTTTGCTCTACAGCAAGACGAGATCGCTCCTTACGATTTTATTTCAAAAGTTAAGCTGTTCTATTTTCCTCTCTTTTGTATCACTCGGGTTTTGGTTACAACGGTAAGTCTCGTTCTATATTATTGGTATATCAAACTTTTTGGGATCAAAGGTACTTTCGTCTTAATTCACCCCAAATAAAAGAAATATTTATTTTTAGCACAGACGTAAGGTAGGAGCGTCACATAATAGTCCACCTTTTAAACTTTTGGGGTTGTCAAACATTCTGCGAAAGTAGACACGAATTTCCACTCCTGCGTCCGCTTATTCTTGTCGTCTTTGCAAATGAATTTCTTCAGTCGTCAACGTCGGTCCATGATCCAGTTTATATAGAAGCATAGCATTATCCATGCAGTCAAACGATGTAATAACAAAGATGTTATTTGACCCTAATCGTAACCCTAACCCTAAACATAACCATAACCCTAAACCAAACACTAACCCTAATTCTAACCTTAAACCTAATCCTAACCCTAGAACCATAACCCTTCGCAAAACTGAATATAACCATCTTTTCTACACTTCTATCTAAATGAGAGCCTTTTACTTATTTTTTAAAAATAAAATTATATTGACTTGTTCTCTCCATAACCCAAATGGAATCACCAGTTACAAACGATGGGAACCCATGGAACTCTGTCTGGGGTGAATTAAGACGCACGTACCCGACCAAAGTACAGCATTGTTTATTTACTTACACATCATTCAGAAGGAAAGTGAGTATTTCCTATGCAATTCTTGCATCGATTCAACTAATGATACCAGCAGCAGACACACTATTTGGCGCGCTGTTGCTAAAGCAATACGTGGATAACAAAATCTCGTCTGACGAGATTTACATTTATTTGTAACCCGTTGGCCACAGCAACATAGCGTGATGTGACGTCATCTATGTCATAATGTTTATACTAATTTATCTGTTATCATACTGGCCCGAATATAGTGCGACCTCACACATATATGACCTTTGAGTTTTCAATATGCTCTACGTGAAAATAAATGTTCTGGAATGTATCTCAATGAAAAGCTTAAATTTGACACAGCTTTCTTTTAATGTAAATAGTTGAGTCATCAATTACTCTAATTATTATTTACTTATTTGTTTCAGGCATCATCCGTACTTTCTTCATCTTCTTTTCAAAGATTATTTTCACCAGTTGTAGTGGAATCAGATTCATATTAAGAGTTTATTTTTGCTCTTAATTTACAACTCACATCGCATGTCCTTTTGATTTATTTGTTTATTTGAAACGCATAAGCAGACGTCTCTTTTGAAAAGATGATGGCGATAATGATGATGATTATGGGCATCCTGATATCGAAGGGAGGAATGGGGTTTCATGGATATGTCTTTCGCGTATCCTCAAAACGTAACTTAACGTCTTTATTCTCGTTTAGAAGACCCTGCAGAGTCTGTATACAACCAGTTACATTTACAACCCGCTTGCTCTAAAAGCTATGCTCTTCCAATTTATTCTGAAATGCATTAACTGTTCCTGCCTCCACTACTTCCCCTGGCAATGCATTCCAAGTAGTCACCACTCTCTGGCTAAAAAAATATATTTCTAATATCTAATCTGGACCTCTCTTTAGTCAAGTTGTAGCTATGCCCTCTAGTTATTGTGGGTGGCTGTATTTTAATGATAATCTTATAGGGGTTATAATAGATCATACAGGAAAGGTGAGTGAGTAAGTTAAGGTAGCAGTGAAAAAGGCAAATGCAATGTTAGGTATGATAAAAAGAAATATTAAACACAGGAGCAAGGAAATGATCGTCAAACTGTATACAGCTTTAGTTAGACCTAGATTGGAGTACTGTGTACAGGTGTGGAGTTCTTATCATAGAGGGGATATAAACATGCTGGAAAGAATACAAAAAAGAGCGACAAAGATGATAGTGGGATTCCAGAATTACAGTTATGAGGAACGACTCAGAAAAACCGGCCTACAGTGTCTCGAAGAGAGAAGAATTCGTGGTGACTTAATACAGGTTTATAAGATGATCAGAGGAATCGATACATTAGACTATAACAAGTTTTTTTAAAATACAGCCACCTACAATAACACGAGGACATAGCTACAAGCTGACTAAAGAGAGGTCCAGGTTAGATATTAGGAAATATTTTTTTAGTCAGAGAGTGGTGTCTGCTTGGAATGCATTGCCAGTGGAGGTAGTGGAGGCAGGGACAGTTAATGCCTTTAAGAATAAACTGGATGCGCATATCTTTTAGAACAAGGTGATGTAAATGTAATTGGTTGTATACAGACTCTGCAGGGTCTTCTAAACCAGTATAAAGACGTTAAGTTAAGTTAAGTTAAACCTGTATTAAGTCACCACGAATTCTTCTCTCTTCGAGACACTGTAGGCCGGTTTTTCTGAGTCTTTCCTCATAACTGTAATTCTGGAATCCCACTATCATCTTTGTCGCTCTTTTTTGTATTCTTTCCAGCATGTTTATATCCCCTCTATGATAAGGACTCCACACCTGTACACAGTACTCCAATCTAGGTCTAACTAAAGCTTTATACAGTTTGACTATCACTTCCTTGCTCCTTTGTTTAATATTTCTTTTTATCATACCTAACATTGCATTTGCCTTTTTCACTGCTACATTAACTTGCTCACTCACCTTTCCTGAATGATTTATTATAACCCCTAGGTCCCTTTCCTTATCCATCTTTCTAATATTGTTCTCTCCCATTCTGTAATTATGTTCCATATTGGATCTACCCATGTGGATGACTGTACATTTATCTACATTAAACTTCATTTGCCAGCTTACAGACCATTCACGAATCTTATATAAATCCGACCTCAATATATCCACTTCTGCTTTAGATGAGACACTACTGCATAGTTGTGTGTCAAAACGTGGCAGTCCGGTGTGTCGTTGCTCAGGATTGTCCCTTACTGCCACAGATGTAGCATAAACTTGACTCAGCCATCGTAATATTATTTATTATTATCTAATTTATCCTTTCCTTTGATAATCTTACAAATCTGTATTAAGTCACCTCATATTATTTTCTTTTTTAGACACTGTAGGCCGGTTTTTATGAGTTTTTCCTCACAACTGTAGTTCTGGAATTCCACTATCAGTTTTTGTCGCTCTTTGTATCCTGTCCAGCATGTACTCCAATCTAAGTCTAACTAATTCTCCATACCGTTTGACACTTCCTTGCTCACATGTTGAATATTTCTTTTTATCATCCCTAACAATATATTTGTCTTTTTTCACTGCTACCTGTACTTGCTCACTCACCTTACCTGTATGATGTATTATAACTTCTAGGTTCCTTTCCTTTTCTATCTTTCTAATATTGTTAACTCCTATTGTGTAATTATGTTCCATATTGGATCTACATATCGAATGCACGTGTGGTACCGGGGAAATGACCACTGAACATCTGCTGCAAAACTGCCCGACATACGAGGATCAGAGAAAGCACATGTGGCCATCACCAGTGGCAAAACTAGACAAGCTCTATGGCAGTGTCGACAGCCTCAGGATGACCGCTGCTTTTTTCGAAAAATACAGGTTGACGTCTGACAGCGTACGAAGAAGAAGAAGAAGAAGGATCTACATATGGATGACTACATTTATTTACATTAAATTACATTTGCCATGTCACAAACAATTCTTGAAATTTATCTAAGCCCGACCGCAATATATCCACTTCTGTTTTAGATGAGACACTTCTGCATAGTTTTGCACCATCTACGAATTTTGCAATCATGGATCCGATATCATTATCCAAATCGTTTATATAAACCAAGAACAAAATTCGTCCCAAAACAGAGCCCTGTGGCACTCCACTTTCTACCTCCTACCACTGGCCGGTGGATTCTGCAGCAACACCTACAGAGCTCAACCTGCTCCTCAACACCTTAGTCTGACACCCCTTAGTCCGCCACCCCTTAGTCCGACACCCCTTAGTCCGTCGCCCCTTAGTCCGACACCCCTTAGTCTGACACCCCTTAGTCTGACACCCCTTAGTCCGACACCCCTCCAAGAACCTGATAAACCAATCATGAGTATAATACACTCTCGAGCATAGCTCCAGGGATCGCTAGGGCGCTCAAGCTCTCCAATCTCGGCAGTATAAGCTTTCATATTCAGAGCCAACAGTTGATAATAACGTAGATAGGTATGTCTTAATACTGAATTGAAAGAGAAACAAAACAAAACCTTCGGTATGACCACAAGGTCTTCGTAAGGAACAACGAATAGCACACATGTAAACACCCAACGTATCACAACAATAGAAAATAACAGACTTGACACAAAATACGATACGAATCTATTTGCTAGAAAGACAAAGAGTTCGGACCCAGGTCAGGCCAGGTCATCCCGTAACCGGTGAGGTCGTTGGGGCACACATGAAGACATCCTCACTACATCACGTCACCCTTCTCTGTCAGTGGCCGCTGCCTGTGCCTCCTCTGGTCGGAGATTGGTCCATTCTTTTATGTTGTCCTCCTACCTCTTTTTGGGACGGCCTCTTCGTTGTTTGCCTTGCACCTTTCCGTGGAGGATCGTATTTGCAAGACCATTTGATCTCGATATGTGACCGTACCAAGCGAGTTTCCTTTTTTTGACCGTTGCCAAGAGGTCTTCAACAAGCCCTATTGCTGTTGTAATTCTATCTTATTGTTTGTTTGTTTTAGATCACAAGAAGTTGCCTCATTGTTGACATAGATGCCTCATCTGATGACATCGATGCCTCATCTGTTGACATTATACCTTATCTGATGACATATATGCCTCATCTGTTGACATATATACCTTATCTGATGACATAGATGCCTCCTCTGTTGACATATATACCTTATCTGATGACATAGATGCCTCATCTGTTGACATATATACCTTATCTGATGACATAGATGCCTAATCTGATGACATATATACCTTATCTTATGACATAGATGCCTCATCTGTTGACATATATACCTTATCTGATGACATAGATGCCTCATCTGTTGACATATATACCTTATCTGATGACATAGATGCCTCATATGATGAGATAGATGCCTCATATGATGACATAGATACCTCATATGTTGACATATATACCTTATCTGTTGACATAGATGCCTCATCTGATGACATATACGCCATCGTCATGCAGCGATTTTTGACCAAGTCACCAAGTTGACAACCAGTTGTGGAAGAAGTGACATTTGCTCCCGCTTGCTGCCCTACAACTACCGGTTTACATTGATTTAAACAAACGACGATAATCGACATATATCTTCTACAATGTCGTTCTTATCTGGTGGGAAATCGAAAGACAAAGACCCTTTTGCTAAAAAGTCGCAGTTCTACGTGGAATTCCTTGGTTGGATGGAGTGCAGAGGATTAAGGGGAGATCGGTATACTGAGCCGGTTGTTCAAGAACTGCGACGGCGGCACCAGAAGGGGGATGCATTGCCAAAGTTAACAATTCAGGTAAGGCTGATGTATGATTTTCTAAACACATTTTTTTCAATTCACATTAACAATTTAACGCAATTTTATATGTGAGGGAATTAGTTCTGTATATCACGATTTACTATGGTTGTGGACTTTGAGAGCCTGTAACGTTATTGTTTGTTGGTCTATATATATGATTTTGTTGTGTTTAGTGACATAAATGAATAAAGAACGTGTTGGTATTATTGTTTTTGTTGTGTGTGTGTTAGTATATGAGATACAAGAAGATGAAGGTGAACATTTATAAAACAAAGCACACACATTTAAACTCACCTATTAACGAACGTCGATTCTCAATAAAATCCTATGAAATCACCACAAAGCATTGATTACTGTTCTTCTATAAGATCACCATATCTGTTAGTTTACACTAAAAACATATTTAATTCATTTACATAAACTAGCTAAACAGATCAACATCACAAAAATCTTTTTTCTGCAACTTAAATTCAACATTTAATCTAATCCGCGTAAACAAGATAATAAAGTGTTTCAAATTCATTTTAATCTAACACAAAAGAATTTTACCCGTTCAAACTTGTGTAAAAGGAAGTGATGTATTCATCATAACAAAGAGATTTGATTTGAGTAGATTTCTATGGTACCCCGTTTGTTCATATATGACAAACCTGCTCGACGCGGGTCCTGGACAATGGCTGGGAAACGATTTTTTTTTTTTCAGGCAAGAGCTCTTGACTCAAGGTTGGTCAAGTAAGATTTAACACACACTGCCACGCACACACACTCACACACATAAACATTTACAGACACACTCACACGTACATAAACACTGATACACACACGCGCAATGACACAGACAGTGATATTGACACACGCGCAATGACACAGACAGTGATATTGACACACACTCACACACACTCTGTATGTATACACACACTCAAATACATTCACACACATACACACACTCACATACACACCCACTGACGCTCACTCACTCACACTCACACACTCCCACACACATAAAAACACAAGAAACAAATAAAGAACCAACAGAACAAGCAAATGGCCCATCACAGACACAGTTGTCAGTGATGAAGTCTTAGAGAAAGCATTGTGCGATCGAGACCAACTTTTTGTGATATGGGGCAATCACTATACTCGCATGTGCTCGCTGTCTTGACGTCCCTAACTATACGTCAGTTACAAATTTACTCCTGGGTAGACTCTATAGTCTTCTTCTTATTCCTCTTATACTTCTTGTTCGTCTTTTTCTCCTTATTCAGCTTTCGTCCTGAAAAGGACGTTTGTGACATTGTGTTCTAGCTCACAGCGAGGATGCGAAATATGCGCCTTACAGCCCGACACATCTGATTTCAGCGCAACATTTTTTGAGACCTGGGTTACCTTCCCTCTTTGATCACTAACCTCTAAGCAAGGCTGTATGGTTTTAGTCTGCGTCCAAGGCCGCCACTTTGAGACTGAAAAGGGTCCTTGTCAGTTATGTGTCACCAACCCTGACGCATGAAGCCAGCGATGAGTTACTGATTCCTGTCAGCTCATTCACTGCGGCATCTTCGGCCCAACTGTATAACAAGGACTGTAACTATTGTTATTCACAACGTTTTGAGTTGTATTTGCTTGGTCTTCATTCAAAACGTCCTGAGTTGTCTTTGCCTTCTTTCAAAACGTCTTGACTTATATTTGCCTTCATTCAAAACGTCTTGACTTATATTTGCCTTCATTCAAAACGTCTTGACTTATATTTGCCTTCATTCAAAACGTCTTGACTTATAATTGCCTTCATTCAAAACGTCTTGACTTATAATTGCCTTCATTCAAAACGTCTTGACTTATATTTGCCTTCATTCAAAACGTCTTGACTTATATTTGCCTTCATTCAAAACGTCTTGACTTATATTTGCCTTCATTCAAAACGTCTTGACTTATATTTGCCTTCATTCAAAACGTCTTGACTTATATTTGCCTTCATTCAAAACGTCTTGACTTATATTCGCCTTCATTCAAAACGTCTTGACTTATATTTGCCTTCATTCAAAACGTCTTGACTTATATTTGCCTTCATTCAAAACGTCTTGACTTATATTTGCCTTTATTCAAAACTTCTTGTCTTCATTCAAAACGTGTTGAGCTGTCTTTGCTTGTCCTTAATTCAAAACGTCCTGAGTTGTCTTTGCTCGGTTTTCATTCAAAACGCCTTGACTTGTCTTTGCATGACTTCATTCAAAACGTCCTGACTTGTCTTTGCATGACTTCATTCAAAACGTCCTGACTTGTCTTTGCATGACTTCATTCAAAACGTCTTGAGTTGGCTTTGCTGTCCACTTGATTGTGTATATTTTTTTTATTGAATTTTTTTGTTTTGCGTTCGCCTTATTTTTCTAATCCCCAAGGCGGTATGCGTTGCACTGTGTTTTTATTTTGGGCCTGTCGGCCCAGTGCATCCGACTTCAGCATGCATTTTATGTAAGGGTCTGCGTCCTCCTGCATTTTCTAAGGGTTTGCTTCCCCGGGGTAACGGCCGGTGCTGTGATGGGGATGGAACCCAGCACCTTCGGGTTGTGAGCCGTGCTACTTAACCACAAGGCCACGCCGTCTCCGATTGTGTATATAAAAGCACATCTTTTTATCTTCCATTTGTTGTCTGTTCGACACTACTTAAAATCGGTTCTTCGCTCATGACGAATTGTCTTTGGCTAGAAGCTGCAGTGGCTCTTCTTAAATTACAGCGAGTACTGCAGAATGCAGGGCTGAACTCCTGGCTTTAGTGCAGTATGAGACTTCACATTATGTTGCCCCCTAAGGAAGGTCACAGTGAACATCCCCACTTCATTGATCAGGCTGCTGCATATCAGCTTATTTTCAGGTGCGTGACGTAGGCACGTGGTGACGCCATGTCAGCATGTTGCAACTGAACCTGGTATAAGCGACTTTCCCCGTTTAGAGGCAGGAAGCGCTATAACGGATTTCATTGGAACATGTCGACATATACACGCAATGAGAGAGCCTGTCCGCAAATAATTTACTTTATTTCTTCTCAAGATAACGAGTGTCTAATTTGTAAAAAGGGTAAAGCGTTTGTCTCTCACGGAAACGGGACGTGGTTCAATCATTGGTCTGCGGCGGAAGATGCATTTAGTGAATGAGCTGACAGGAACCAAGACTCATAGTTGGCTGCTTGCATCAAGGTAAGCGAACAAGATATGATCGAGGCTCCAAGTGGCGGGCCTGGAAACAGGCTGAGCTGGCATAGTCTGGCTAAGAAAATAGGGATGGCAGTGGACTGGCAAGCACGGTAACCAAAAAAATGCGAACTGAAACAAGATGTGTTGGACCGAAAAGGCGCATATATCGCATTCTCGCTGTAAACTACAACACAACGTCATAATCTTCTCTTTCCGGACAAACGCGGAAGAAGAGGCCATTTTGTCCCTTTCCGTCAGAATTTGCTGAACATATCCAAATATATATATAGATGCCAACCAACGTATCACATTCCATGAAGTTATGCAATGGATCCATGGTAACTCAAATACATCTGACAATGACAAATCAGACGGACTGGCTAAGAAGCTATGAAGCCAAGAACAACAATACGCACCAACAGCCTAAAGACAATTGATTTACCACTGAAAACTGGCTTGGCCGAATAGATGGGCAATGGGGAATGCTGGCAGAGAATTCTAAAAACACATGGCCATACCAAATTCCAAAGATAACATCAACCTCCTGAAGTCGTGAGATAAAAGTACTATTTTCCGACTTGACTTCGTACTCAACTCATACAACTTAACAGTCACTTCAACAGAATCCAACCAGAACATAAACCAGATTGCCGGCTGTGCACACATCCCTATGAAACTATTGAGCACTATCTTTTGAATGTCCGGCGCTTGTCGGTCCTAGGAAAGAGCGTGTTCCTCCGAGATCAGAAAAATGGAACACTCTGTACGGAAATAAAGAACATCTAACAAACACTTGCAGATACTAATAAATAGCATTGGGTCAAAGGGTAGGAGCCTACATACCCCTGGATCAATAACCAACCAAACCACATCTGAAAAAGTTAAGGCACACCACAGGCAAGTCTCTAACACTTCATCGCCAACAACAGTGTCTGTTATTCGATTACATTTGTTAATGATAAAGAGGCCGGGTTTATTTCCTGGTTTGGACACACTTCAGTCTACCCAGTTGGAAATGGATAGAGGACTTGTTCTTTGAAGCTGCTGGTGCTAAAATACCTCTGGACGACGTTTCTTTGGTAGCACCTTACAGTTGATCTGCCTACATCCCGAGGCGTACTTGAGAAGGGGGACTGTGGTCCTCCTGTGTGTAGTGCAATACGAATCTCCTCGGAAAGTTCACCGTTATAAGGATTACAACGTCAATCTCCAACTCGCTGACTCAGTCCGTTTCCATGAGCAGGTATAAAGACGCGAGACTGGGTCTCAATCAATATGTTCCACTTGATCCTGACAAACAATACATGAAACGTGTACATACGTAATCAGAGTCCACACGATTAACGGTACCTTGCAATTTATCCCGGAACACAGCGGGATACCAGGATATTGCTGGCAGACTTGCAAAAAACAGGAGCCTCCAAACAACAGAAGGATTTACCATGCAGCAGCTACATAGTTGAATGAATCAAGAAATACAATAGTTATAGCCATCAAATGAGATCAAATCTCTACATGCACAAAAGCCTCGTTTCATGCAATAATGTTTACATAGGAAATCTGGCTGAGTAGGTGGGTGACGAGGGTAACGTGTCTCAGAGCATTAAATAAAAACAACACAGAAGATAACAGTCTTTAAGTTCTGAACAGAAGACACTAGAGTCGATAGTCATTGTGCAGCCACGTCTACACTATTAAGTTCCGAACAGAGCACACTAGAGTCGATAGTCATTGTGCAGAAACTCCTACACTATTAAGTTCCGAATATAACACACTAGAGTCGATAATCATTGTGCAGACACTCATACACTATTAAGTTCCGAACAGAACACACTAGAGTCGATAGTCATTGTGTAGACACTCCTACACTATTAAGTTCCAAACAGAACACACTAGAGTCGATAGTCATTGTGCAGACACTCCTACACTATTAAGTTCCAAACAGAACACACTAGAGTCGATAGTCATTGTGTAGACACTCCTACACTATTAAGTTCCGAACAGAACACACTAGAGTCGATAGTCATTGTGCAGACACTCCTACACTATTAAGTTCCAAACAGAGCACACTAGAGTCGATAGTCATTGTGCAGAAACTCCTACACTATTAAGTTCCAAACAGAGCACACTAGAGTCGATAGTCATTGTGCAGAAACTCCTACATTATTAAGTTCCGAATATAACACACTAGAGTCGATAATCATTGTGCAGACACTCATACACTATTAAGTTCCGAACAGAACACACTAGAGTCGATAGTCATTGTGCAGAAACTCCTACACTATTAAGTTCCAAACAGAACACACTAGAGTCGATAGTCATTGTGCAGACACTCCTACACTATTAAGTTCCAAACAGAACACACTAGAGTCGATAGTCATTGTGTAGACACTCCTACACTATTAAGTTCCGAACAGAACACACTAGAGTCGATAGTCATTGTGTAGACACTCCTACACTATTAAGTTCCGAACAGAACACACTAGAGTCGATAGTCATTGTGCAGACACTCCTACACTCTGATGAAACAGTTAGATACTTACTCATTGAGTACATAGCACTCTGGGCTCAGGCAAATGATGACGAAGTCATCTGCCCCTGCAGATTAATTGCGGTTGTCCACCAATTTTATGATGGCATGATGACCAGTTTACCGAATGAGGGAGAATTGTCTGCAGCCTTTCCATTCACCACTTGTGTCAAACAGGGCTGTGTGCTGGCCCCGAATTCTTTTAGCATGGTCTGTAATGGTAATGCTGTAATGCTGTAATGCTGTAATGCTCACTGATGCTGTATATTACGCTGCTACTGGCTACATTACAGGTATAGGACGCAGGGTCAACTGTTCATCCCGAGTCGCCTGAAATTCTGCACCAAGATGAGTGAGGCCACGATTCTAGATCTCATATTCGCTGGACGATTGCACCCCCAACACTTGCTCAGAAAAAAAAATGTGCAGCCGACCATTACGGAGTTTTCGTAGACATATAGTTAACTTTGTTCTCACGATGAACACTAGGAAAAAGGAGGTATTTCTTCAAGCCTGCCCATGGGGAGCTGTACATCGAACTAAACATTACAGTGCAGAACCTACGTCACAAGACAGTCGCTAGCTTCACCTACCCAGACAGTACCCTCACCAGACAGTCGCTAGCTTCACCTACCCAGACAGTACCCTCACCAGACAGTTGCTAACTTCACCTTCCTAGACAGTAGCTTCACCAGACAGTTGCTAGCTTCACCTACTTAGACAGTACCCTCACCAGACAGTCGCTAACTTCACCTACCCAGACAGTACCCTCAACAGACAGTTGCTAGCTTCACCTTCCTAGACAGTAGCTTCACCAGACAGTTGTTAGCTTCACCTACCTAGACAGCACCCTCACCAGACAGTTGCTAACTTCACCTACCCAGACAGTACCCTCACCAGACAGTTGCTAGCTTCACCTTCCCAGACAGTACCCTCACCAGACAGTTGCTAGCTTCACCTACCTAGACAGTACCCTCACCAGACAGTCGCTAACTTCACCTACCCAGACAGTACCCTCAACAGACAGTTGCTAGCTTCACCTTCCTAGACAGTAGCTTCACCAGACAGTTGTTAGCTTCACCTTCCTAGACAGTACACTCACTAGAGAGGCGAATATCGACTGCGAGGTCAACAACAGAATTGCCAAGGTGGGGGTGCAGAAGAAAAGCAACAGAGACTTCATGAACGCGTCTGAAATACTTCGATATTTTTGCCACCTCCTGGAAGATGCTTGAACATGACCGTACCACCTGACGAGCTAGTATCACTGAAAGTGCTCAAATCGCAGAGAGTACAGTCATAGATGAGCTTCAGCGAAAGCGAGCAGTCCGAAAATAAACAATACTCCCAACGATTCAACAGTCGGCTCACAGCACGTGTGCATTGAATGTGGCAGAGCGTGCCGCTCCAGATGGTCTTTCCGGCCATCAGAGAACACATTTTGCAGCAATAATCTGATGTTCTCCCCATCTTCGCTTGCGATGGGTAACTAGTATTATTATTATGATCGCAAAGCGCTTGTGGACGTGACGACAAATTTGTTGCAAAATGACGTCTAAAATCATCAGTTAGTTGCTATTCGCAAGCGAAAATGGCAACATCATCAGCCGCTTTTGTATTGATGATGTAACTTCCGCTGTATTTGGATTATGATGAGGAAGAAACTGCGCTGGTCATCAACCTCACTTTATGGCAAGGTTAAACAGTTAAACTTCTTCTTCTTCTTCCTCGTTTGTCTTCAGACCTCAACTTCAATGACTCTAACGAATGCAGCAGTCGACTCAAGGCACAGTAGAACAAACGAAGAAGACCCGTATTTATATAATAATAGCGTAAGGTTATCAAGAGCAGGCTTGCAAAGTAGCTAAAGGATAGTAACAAAAACGGCAGCTGCGCACATTAACTATTCTTCTTCACTCAATGCCATAGAATTATATTGTTCTTTTACAAATGTTTGGATGTTTTGCTCATTTTTCGTGTAAACGAAAGTTTAAAGCATGAACATCTTCACATACATTTCTTCATATCATCTCCAACATCTTTACATACATTTCTTCATATCATCTCCAAGATCTTCACATAAATTTCTTTTTATCATCTCCTAGATCTTCACATCAATTTCTTTATATCATCTCCTAGATCTTCACATCAATTTCTTTATATCATCTCCTAGATCTTCACATCAATTTCTTCATATCATCTCCAAGATCTTCACATCAATTTCTTTATATAATCTCTAACATCTTCACATCAATTTCTTCATATAATCTCCAACATCTTCACATAAATTTCTTTTTATCATCTCCTAGATCTTCACATCAATTTCTTTATATCATCTCCTAGATCTTCACATCAATTTCTTCATATCATCTCCTAGATCTTCACATCAATTTCTTCATATAATCTCCAAGATCTTCACATCATCTCCAAGATCTTCACATCAATTTCTTCATATCATCTCCAAGACAACGAGTTACCCACCGTTTTAATCCAGGTTCACACACTACCGTTGTTCTATATTTCTTTCAAGCTCAAAAAGGCTATTCCAAATTCAGCAGGTGTTTAGTCTGTGTTGTTGTTGTTGTTGTTTGCAAATGCCCGCATTGAGAAGGTTTACTCTTTTGTGCGCCCTAAAAAGGACGTTAAGTGGCGGGTTGCAGTAGCTTTCCTCACATCGCGAATGTGCTGATCAAGGTGGACCTGGGTCCTTCAATCGGTTGTGCTATGCTTGACTTCATCTGTGTGTCGCTCACTACTACGGAGTTCACGTCTATCGCTGACCTTGTTAGCTGCCATGAAAAGTCTGTTTTCATGAAGGGCTAAGAGGAAGCCGAGGTGAGAGTCTTGCCAGTATATTTCACCTAACCCTGACTAACATAGTCTGATCAGTATGATTCACTTGACCCTGACTAATATATTCTGATCAGAATGTTTCACATGACCTCGACAATCATAGCCTGATCATTGATTTTCATATGACCCTGACTCTTTTCGTGGGTAACTGCTTGGCAGTAAGTATGTACCACCTGACCCTGACTAACATAGTCTGGTCAGTACGTACCACCTGACCTTGACTAACATAGTCTGATCAGTACGTACCACCTGACCTTGACTAACATAGTCTGAGTAGTACGTACCACCTGACCTTGACTAACATAGTCTGATCAGTACGTATCACCTGACCCTGACTAACATAGTCTGATCAGTACGTACCACCTGACCTTGACTAACATAGTCTGATCAGTACGTACAATCACAAACCCACACTGCTTTGCATTTACCAAAGTTTAAACAAGCACATTGTATTACACCCCCATAGAACAAATGTGGTATTTCATTTTCTCATTGAAGATAACCTTATGTTAAGTTTCTTTGTTGATATTTCCATCAGGTAAGCAGGAAGGACTTGAGGATAACCCAGGAAGTAGAAGAAAAGAAGAAAAGAGGCATTAAGAAAATCAAGTTCCCAACGATACCAGCCAGGGATGTCACCTTTGTACACCAAAGTCATCGCCCTGCAGATGGTCGCCCGGACGACATAGTTGCGTGCATTTATCTCGGATACATGCCTAGGACACAGACGAATGTTCATGTTCACGTCTATCGGTTTGACGAGCCCAGCACGGCATCTCTTTTTGTTAATCAAATGGCACATGTTGTGGAAGACAACCAAGTTCACATCAGAGAAGTTGAAACTGATCTGATCAGAAGAGGAGAAATTAACGATCCTGAAATGATGCATATTAAAGAACTTAGCATCAACCCATCAACAGATTCAGCTGTAGGTTCGGCCTCAAGTGTTTACAGCGATGACGAATCCCCAGCGGTTGACAGTGACGAGATAGAGCCTGATCTACAGAGCTTAATCGACTTTCAGCCCTTTGACAGCGTGACGCACGAACTCAAACATCGCCTGCAGATGGGAGATGTCCCCTTACTTCTGCCTCCTAAAGACTACGACACGATAAGTAGAGCTCATGGAAACTTAGAGGAAATTAACAAACGAAGATGTTTGAATCAAAATATAATAGGTCTCAACGCTCTGGCACATGACGAAAGTGGTTCACAAGAAAATGAGCCAGACGTAGCCACCTCGGGGAGTGATGCCGCTCAACCAGAAGAAAGCATTTCCGTGGACAAACCATTTGTGGCAACCCTCAAACTGGCGGACAATCTGAACTCCCCAAGTGTGTCTCCACAGTCGACACATGTCGCTTTTCCATTCAAAGATAAACAAAAATCGCCTTTAGTAACCCAGAAACCAAACGTGTTTTATGAATCTACCAATTCACCACGTGCTCTGCGTAGAATCGACGCTCCTGACTCTATTATTCCTATCACGGGAGTCCATTCTGGCAACACATTATCTGAGATGCAACCTACAGGTAGTGTTTATCCGTACAAACCCAAAGCCAGCAACTCGCCTATAAGCCCCAAAATGTTGCCACTACCACAAAAAATCGCTCTCTCCAGACAGAGCTCTCAGAATTCCCACAATAGCGAAAGCTCTAAGCTGAGCAACCGCTCAGATGACGCCCGTGCAACGACGCCGATCCAACACTACAAATACGGATCTAACGATGACATATACGCAATGCCTTTCAAACCCCCCAATTCTGTGCCGCCTATGGATGAGATACCACCTGACTATCAGGATGATGATGACCTTGAGCAGCCACAAAATAACCTAGCTTATGGCCAATCTTTCCTCGGTAGAAGCTTACCAGGCAATCTCATTAGGGAAAGGCTAAATGCCAGTCCCAGCTCTATGCCTAACAGCAGCGAATGGCGCACGGGGCGTCAACCGGACTCGCCGGTACTTGTGAAGGGGCCTCCTCAGCTATATGGGAATGGCGGCATATACTCCCCACAACTGCAGAGAAATGTTTCTAGTAAGAGATGACATTACTATCAGCCGAATAAATGTTTCTAGTAAGAGATGACATTACTATCAGCCGAATAAATGTTTCTAGTAAGAGATGACATTACTATCAGCCGAATAAATGTTTCTAGTAAGAGATGACATTACTATCAGCCGAATAAATGTTTCTAGTAAGAGATGACATTACTATCAGCCGAATAAATGTTTCTAGTAAGAGATGACATTACTATCAGCCGAATAAATGTTTCTAGTAAGAGATGACATTACTATCAGCCGAATAAATGTTTCTAGTAAGAGATGACATTACTATCAGCCGAATAAATGTTTCTAGTAAGAGATGACATTACTATCAGCCGAATAAATGTTTCTAGTAAGAGATGACATTACTATCAGCCGAATAAATGTTTCTAGTAAGAGATGACATTACTATCAGCCGAATAAATGTTTCTAGTAAGAGATGACATTACTATCAGCCGAATAAATGTTTCTAGTAAGAGATGACATTACTATCAGCCGAATAAATGTTTCTAGTAAGAGATGACATTACTATCAGCCGAATAAATGTTTCTAGTAAGAGATGACATTACTATCAGCCGAATAAATGTTTCTAGTAAGAGATGACATTACTATCAGCCGAATAAATGTTTCTAGTAAGAGATGACATTACTATCAGCCGAATAAATGTTTCTAGTAAGAGATGACATTACTATCAGCCGAATAAATGTTTCTAGTAAGAGATGACATTACTATCAGCCGAATTGCACAAAACATTGTGATAAGCATTCTTATTTATCCTTCTTAATTAATTAACTCAAGTAGTTGATTTGAAAACCAGGATGTGTTTAACGAATGAAGACGCAAGTAAGAAGGTACTACTTGTTTTCACTGCATTTTTAATATTTTTCAATATCTCACTCGAAGCATAGGAACACAACTGGTGATAATTTATCACAGAATGTCTGTTCCAGAGTCCACACATGACTTTCTGTGACGTTCTTTGACTGTAGATGACTCTTTGCAGAACGCCTGCGCGAAATTTCTCGTAAACACGTTCAATGTTTTCTGACTATAGATGACTCCTTGGCAGGACGTCTGAGCCAATGGTCTCGTTCCCCCCTTCAGTGAAGTTTTCTGACTGAAGATGACTTCTTGGCAGGACGTCCGAGCCAATAGTCTCGTACACACTTTCAGTTAAGTTTTTTGACTGAAGATGACTCCTTGGCAGGACGTCCGAGCCAATGGTCCCGTACACACTTTCAGGGAAGTTTTCTGACTGAAGATGACTCCTTGGCAGGACGTCCGAGCCAATAGTCTCGTGCACACTTTCAGTGAAGTTTTCTGACTGTAGCTGACTACTTACAAGACGTCCGAGCCAATAGTCTCGTATACACTTTCAGTGAAGTTTTCTGAAGCAATTGTTTTGAAATCATGTTGTTGCTAGCCACATGCGCAACAATGTTTAGTCACCTTTTACAACATGCATGAGGTCACAGTGGCCCTATTATTTCTTCGCCAGCAAAGACTGGATGTTTGTCTAGCATTTCGATGTTGATTGTGTTTACTTTTCGTTGATGCTAACTAAAAGCAGAACACTTACTTCTCGAAGCAATGCACGGGGTTCAATTCCCTCTCCGGCACGCTTCAGTCGACCCAGTTCCATAGTGACTTTATTTGTAAAAGCTACCTACTGTTAAGGAAAGAAAGGGTAACGAGGAGGAGAACTGGCCACGCCCACCTCACAAGCTATGGCTTAGTGCAATGAAGTCTCTAACACTTCATCCCCTTTGGCAGAATACCCGAAGTTATTGAGACACCAATCACATACAAAGAACTGGAGTTTGCAATATCTAAACTGAAAATGAGAACGTCGCCAGGAACAGACGGAGTGTCCAATGAGATGATCAAGAACTTGGGAACAGCAGCAAAAACAAAGCTGCGTCAGATCTTCAACATTTTTTGGACATCAGGTACAGTCCCACAGACCTGGAGAGAAGCAATCATGATACCACTCTCAAAACCAGGGAAAAACAGCTCCATGGGATCCAGCTATAGACCAATCAGCCTCACAAGCTGCATATGTAAAACAATGGAACGTATTATCAACCTAAGGCTGCAGTGGTATCTTGAGAGCCAAAACCTTCTTGTGCCACAGCAGGCATGATTTAGGAAATGCAACTCCACTTAAGACCAGGCAAAATACCTCGCACAAGAGATCGAGGACGCATTCCAGGACAAGAAATTAGAATTAGCAGCATGGATAGACTTAAGGAAAGCTTTTGATAAAGTTTGGCAAGAAGGACTTTTAAAGAAACTGATAAATAATGGAGTGATGGGTAGGATGTACAAATGGATAAAAGCATACCTACATAACAGAAGAGCCAGAGTCCAACTAGATGGCCCCAAGAGTAAGAAAATTCTACTGCGTCATGGTGTGCCTCAGGGAGAGGTTCTTTATCCTACACTTTTCATAGTCTTCATCAATGACTTGATTGCTGAGCTACCACAAAGAACATAATTTGCAATGTATGCAGATGACTTGGTAATATGGTGTACACATGAGCAAGCAACAGTGGCCACCAGAATGCTGCAAAGAGCTATTGATGCCTTGACCTCATGGACAAACAGATGGTGTGTAAACATTAACACCGAAAAATGTAGCACTACGCTTTTCACCCTCTCCCCAAAGCAAAAATCTGAAGTTATCAAGATAAATTAAGAACACCTCAAAGAAGATAAACAACCCACCTATCTTGGAGTTACATTTAAAGATAGGTTGACATGGAGGGAACACGTCAACAAGGCAGCCAAAAAAGCCAGAAGGAAGTTAGCCGTCCTGAGAAAATTAAGTGGAACCACATGGGCAGCTAGTGGAAAAATACTTAACAAAGTTTACCAACAAGGTATACGGCCACATCTGGAATATGGGTCAGCAGCGTGGTGCCCCGCAGCAAACACTACCCTAAAAGAGGTGGATAAGGTGCAAAATCAGGCACTTAGGGTCATTACATGAGCAATGAAATCAACACCTATAGTGCAGATGGAGAAAATGGGAAAGATACAAGCACTAAGAGAACGCAGCGAGACAAAGGTATTAACACAGGCAGAAAAGTTCCACTGCATGCCGAGCCATCCAATGAAAGACACATTTCAAAATTTAGCAATGGGAAGACTGAAAAGAAGTAGTTTTATGCATCAGGCGAAATGACTTCGTAGGCAAATTATGGATCTACCTGAAGTTGACATCCCCCTAAAGTCTGTGCCAGAACAAACCCCTTGGAGAGAGGAGCACGGACTATCAGTATGCATTCAAACAAAAGTGAAAGGAATATTAGACAAGGATGAACAGAACAGTGTGCAACGTAGGATAGTGATCCTCAATTTCCTGGATAAAGAATACCCACAAGACCTCTGGATCAGAGTGTACACTGATGGGTCACCACAGAATGCAGTAAAGAATGGTGGAGCGGGAGTGTACATAGAATACCCAAACAACATTAGGGATACAGTCAGAGTACCAACTGGGAAATTCTGTCATATATATTATGCAGAAATACAGGCAATCAAGGTGGCAACTGAGAAACTGTTGAACACCAAAGTCAGTTCACAACCTGTAGTATTTCTTACAGATGCACAATCAGCACTCCAAGCACTTAAATTTGAGAAACTGCTAGATCTACAGGCTCTACTATCTGAACTGAGCAACCAGCTCAAGATTGTCATACAGTGGATACCTTCTCATTGTGGAGTACCAGGAAACGAGAGAGCAGATCGACTGGTAAAGGAGGGTGCTGCAGACGAGCAACCAGATGTGCCAGGTACATACCAACAGAAGATAAGGATGATCAAATCAATCAGAAAGCCACCAACAGTAACACCAGACGATTACCATAACATGAACAGACAGGAGCAAACTGTTGTGTTGCGCCTTAGAACAGGACACAACCGATTCCGCAGCCACATGTACACAAAAATTAAGATTGGCAACTCAGCCATGTGTACATGCAGACAGGCGCCCCAGACAGCAGAGTACATACTACAAAACGGCCCCGAATATGATTTACGGAGAAAATCTCACTGGCCCACAGAAACACCACTGGAAGAGAAACTTTATGGACCTGTATGTGAACTACAAAAGACAGTGAAGTTTATACAACAGACAACATTGCAGATATAGACAATATTTTAAAGCGAACGAAAGAAGAAGAAGAATCCCCTTTGGCAGTTTAAACTATAAAACTAAACAAATGAAAATATTACAAAATTTAAAGAAGTATGACATTAACATCTGGAAAAACATGTAGAACCAGCAAGCGTGGTAGTTATAAGGTGAAGTATGGCTTAGCTTGGCTTCGTTCATTCTCAATCTCCCGCTACCAAACCCTAAAAATGCTTAAGTAGCAGAATGTAGTCCAGAGAACGGAATGCGTTGTGTCGTAGTTTACAGCTTGGCTGCGATATTTGCACCTTTAGGTCCAACACATTCGACTTCAGCAAGCATTTTTTGAGTTTCGGGTTAGCATTCTCTCTTCGATCCCTTCTCCTTAGTCAGTCTGCCCTGCTGCAGCCTGTTATCCAGGATCACCGTGTGGAGGTGTAGAAGGGTCTTGGCAGCTCTGTTTCGCTGGTCCTGACGCTAGCAGTCCTCTATGGGTCTCATGCGCTGCTCAGCATCTTGATCCTGTAAGGTGAAGTATGTGAACAAGATATGAATACATCGAAAGTACCCGTAAAGTGTGTTTCATTTTGTTGTTGCTCTCATGTAGTCATCCAGTTGTTACCTATTTATGTTTTTCATCGACTAGAAAGATGAAGGTACACGTGAGTCTGCCAGACCACAGCCTCCTGTAGATATAGACCTTCTGACTCACGGAGAAACCCCTTTGAAACGTTACATTCCAAGGCTAACTAAATGACTGAACTTTCATGTGTCAACATCAGTGCAACTATAATAGCATGTTGGTTTCAGGACAGGATTCTGTGACAGAATCACTCTCAACACTGATTTCTTGTGTTTTGTTCCGTGAATTTTTTTATTTCCCTGTGTGGAGCAAGGATTGATTATAAACCTTGGCACAATCTGAGTTCCGTCATTTAGTCGGTGGTGGAATGTGACCTTTCAATGTATTTTACCGGTGAGTCAGACCGCCTATCTAAAGTAGGCCATGGACAGACACTGCAATCAAAATAAAGATGAGAAAGTAGTCAAGTTGACAAAAGAGGGAGCGTTACGTGAACAAAAAAGAACAAACAATCACCTTCTGGGAAACGCTGACCTTTATCCAAACCATAAGGAAAGTCTACAAAATGAGAAACAACTACCACTGCAATGATCGATCAAAGAAGATGATACTGTTCCAAACAGGAACAGTTAATACAAAATAGAACAGCTACTTCACCTTTTCCTTCCAGAATATTTTGAAGCACTGGATACATTAATTCTTGCATTGCAAACTGTTACTAAAAAGTACGTATATTTATAAATGTATTCAAAATTGTCATAGAGAAAGTTTTATGTGAAGTCTATGATATGAGAGTTGTTAAAGCCGATGTATCAGCTAAATGGTATTGTAGGAAATCTTTGAGACGATATTTCGGCTCTGCGAAATGAATCAGTTAAAACTGGCTACCATCACCCATGTGTACGTGTGGACAAGCAGCCCAGACAGCCGAACAAATCCTACAAAACTTGTATGCTTAGTCAACTGCGTTCTGTGCATTTTTCCAAGGAGACGAACCACCACACAAAGCTATTGCAAGCCTTGAACAACATTTCACAACAGCAGCCTTTATCCAGCGAACTGGACTTGGCATAATTTGTTTAAACTAAGGGAACGAGAAAAAAGAAGAAGAAGAAGGTGGAACACTCGTTATTCAATGCAAAGGTACGGGGTTCAACACACTACCGGCACGTTTCAGTCAACCCAGCTGGATAAGTGCGACCAGTCTTAGAATATGGTATTGCAATGTGGATAACTGCGGCCAAATCAAACTTTGACAAAATCAAAAGAGTCCAGAATCAAACAATGAGAATCAAAGGGGGTATGAAGTCGAAATTAAAGAACTAGACCTGATTACGAACCTGTTGTTGTTCGTCTATCACGAGTGATGAAGACCTTTTTCTTTTTTCACTTAGCCAGTCGTTCCAGTCGAGTATTCTGCAATTCCGGGTTGGGGATTGGTGCGGAGATGGCTGACGAGCCCGACTTGGGATCTGCAGGCAGTAAAAGCATGGAACGTTCGATTCGCGAAACGGTGATCATTATTGTCAGCAAATCCATGTATCTCATCCGCTTTATTGCTCAACCAGGAGACCATTAACTGACGCAGCTTTTTGACTGTAGTTTAGCTTATCAGCGGACTTACGCTCTCCGCTTCGCCGCTCGCCCGTCGTCACAGGGTTCGACTGTATTAGTACTGGATAAATGAAAAGAGAATGACTTGCTCGATGAATTTGATTTAAGTGAGGAAGGGTTGCGCAGTTCGTCAACCTCACTCTCTCGCCAGAGTCCAACTTTAACCAGTGGCAAGACAAGACAGGACGACTGGATATGAACTCGGGTGCAGTGGATGACCACGGCTGCTAAAGTGCCTCGTCGTGTTCTGTGCGGTCCATACCGCTCAGCACATTTGCTGTTGTGGTTGCCTGATGACGAATTTCCTCTTTACCTGGCTGAGCTTGAGCAGGGCAGGACAAATCTAAAAAAAGATTTCCCTGTTCTTGGCTTCCTACTTTTTCTTTGACCACATCTCTTGCCTCCTGGCTCTCGCTGACAAGGACTCTGAGGTAGGCAAGACGTGTTGTCCCCTCCAGTGGTAATGAGTGACCCCTACAAACCTCCGAACCTACAACTAATGGAGACCAGAAGAGACAGCAGGGCTCAACAACAAGGTGAGAAATTAAGAATGTTGATTGATCACCCAATGTACAATAGAATAAATAGACGGAGAGAAAAGACTAAAACGGAGCAACCTTGCGGCATCAGTTACAGAGAAGTGGCAAACAGATTATATTACTGACTCCACACAAATAACACCCATCCACACTATTCACATACTTCTCGCCTGGAGGATACAACACTTTCCAGATCTGATATATAGCGTGCCTTGCATTGTGGATAAGAAAGCTAGTCAGACGCAGAAATAAAAGCCATAAGGGAGAAATACATAGAGAAATACCACCTTTGAAATAGATGGACCCAGGTGTACACAGATGGCTCAACAATAAATCCAAAGGAGAATGGAGGGAGATGAATCGTTATGAACCTAAATAACAACACTGAAGGAAAGTTTTCAGTGGCAACCGGAAAAGGTTCAAGTGACTTCCGAGCAGAGGCAGAGACCTTGAAAACTGCAGAAAAAGTACTTACGATGAATGAAAACACAGAGAACACGTGGTACTTTTCATAGACAGTATTGTCTGTGGTGGCAGCGCTTAGAAGCCAGAAAAAAAATTCAGATCGAATAGAACTCTGGTAGGTACGCTCTAAACTATGTTCCAGATTCAGGAAAATGGGGATTCAGTGGATTCTCTCTCATCACAACATTCTTGTAATCAGGAGATTGACATACTGGCAAGAGAAGAACAAATGTCGTCTAAACCTAATATATGTATACGTTATCTTCTTCTTCTTCGTTCATTCTCATTCTCCCTCTACCAAGTCCTAAAAAAGGGTTTGCAAGTGGCAGGATGTTGTCTGGAGAACGGAATGTGCTCGGTCGTAATTTACAACTTAACTGCGATATTTGCACTTTCGGCCCGACACATCCAACTTCAGGGGGGTATGCTTTATGAAGAGGCCAGGAGGTTTCTCAGGTGCAGATACTACTTCTTCTTCTTCGTACGCTGTCAGACGCCAACCTGTATTTTTTCGTAAAAAGCAGCGGTCATTCTGAGGTTGTCGACACTACCATAGAGCTTGTCTAGTGTTGCCACTGGTGATGGCCACATCTGCTTTCTCTGGTCCTCGTATATCGAGCAGTTTTGCAGCAGATATTCAGCGGTCATTTTGCCGGTACCACAAGTGCATTCGTCAGTGCCACCTATCTGCAATTTATTGAATAGGTGGTACCTCAGTCTATTGTGGCCAGTGCGAAGTCTGAAGACCACGACCTGCTCTCTTCTGTTCAACTGGTAGTAGGCATCGTTTTTTTGTGTAGCCAGTATGTTCTGTTTCCCATTTGGTCATGTATCTAGCTCTAATAAGCCTTTTTGACTCTTCGTATGTCACACTAGGATCTGGTTGTGGTAGTCTTGCACCTTCTTTTGTCAGTCTGTCTGCCTCCTCGTTGCCTTGGATGTTACAGTGGGATGGAACCCACTGTACCACTTCTCTTTTTGGTGCGGACTGCTGGCATAGTTGACAGAGTCCTGCTCTTAAATCCTTAAGGTGCAGATACAAGAACAACTGATTTAGAGAAAGACAACAAAATGACTCTTACTACACGCTAAACAGGGCCGTTGACTTTCAGACTCCGCACAGACAACAACAGGTTACGATACCATGTATTCAGCAAGTTCAAATTAGGACATACAAATAAATGGGATAAAATGACTGCTGAATCTCTACTGTAGAAGTGTTGAACATATGAGTTACAAGGAAGCCACATTTGGTCACCTCCCGTTACAACCCAAGACAAGATCTATGGAGCTACGAATGACCTCATGCGGGTCACTGCTTTCTTTAGAGACATTTAAATTGACGCATGAAAGCGAACTAAGAAGACAAAGAAGAAGAAGAAGAAGAAAAAGAAAAGAAAAGAAGAAGAAGGAGTATTCATTTGTAAATTGGTACCCAAACTACGGATTGGGAAAGAACGCCAGCGAAGAAGGGGACTGTCCACCCCACCTCACACAAGCTGTGAATTAGTACAACGAAGCCTCTAACGACATACCCGATGACAGTTTCTGCTATAGGATATACTTTTTGTTTTTTCTTCTTCTTCTTCGTACGCTGTCAGACGTCACTTGTATTTGTTTGAAGAAAGCCGCTGTTATTCTGAGTTTTTGTTTTTTAAATAAGCTTGGAAAGGGAATCAAACATATTGTGGACCTATCCTTCGACAAATGGATCGGCAGGGTAAATAAGCTTGGAAAGGGAATCAAACATATTGTGGACCTATCCTTCGACAAATGGATCGGCAGGGTAAATAAGCTTGGAAAGGGAGGCTAACATATTGTAGACCTACGCTTCGACAAATGGATCGGCAGTGTAAATAAGCTTGGAAAGGGAGTCTAACATATTGTAGACCTACGCTTCGACAAATTGATCGGCAGGGTGAATAAGAATAAATCGTTCTCCCTGTACTTAAGGCGAGGGTGAGATATTCTTGCATTTAAAATGAGTGTTACCCATGAACTGTAACATAGTTAACGTTGTTTCTATGTAAACAAGCCCTAGTCAGGGACATAATTGTATGGAACAATATAACAACAACAAGATGTGAATGAAGTTCAGCGAATGCATTTTGAAACTCATAGAATTGATTCTGAACACAAGTTCCTACGGTTAAAGCTCTTATCACTTCCCGCTTTTCTTGGAAACACCTCTGATAGCTACGTTAGACAAGTCGTGAAGATGTCCACCCCCACTTTACATTCATTGATACACCTCTGAGATCCAGGTTGGGCAAGAATTTAAATAAGTTCCCCTCCAAACTCCTTCCATTGTTATTGCTGTTATTTCTTCTTCTATTTGCCGTTATCTTGTTCTTTGTTCCACGACAACTTCTTTTTTTTAATCATATCGTAGTTTTGTTTACGTTTCTATTCGGACGTGGTGTCTGAGTATTCCCCCTTCTTTGTGATTATCACTTCAACAATTGGTCGTTAAGGAATGGCTTAGTGAGGAAAATTCACTGTAACCCGTGACACGAATTATTGGATTTTACCCTACATGAGGGTAGCTTCAAATGAAACGATTACAAATTAAGAAACAATCTGCCCTTATCATGTAAGTTAGCATTATCGTTGCTAAGGACTTCAAGTATGTCTTGAAGGTAGCATCCCGGTGCAGATTAGCTATAAGAGTTCATAGTATTGGTTTAAAGATGGGTACCCGATTAGTCACATACACTGAAGATGAACACCGTTATGATGTGCGCTCTTTTTACAAAGTTTTTGTTCCCCTTGAAATGAAATGACAGTTGTCCGTTTGCGTGGACTTCTATGAGGGGCGTTCCAGTCAAATCGGGACTTTTTTTTGTAAGGACATTTATTTTTCAAGTAGTCAAAATGTCATTTATATTTAGATATAATCTCCTGTAACGTGTATGCACTTATCCCAGCGTTTAAGTAATACTTACAAAGTTTCAGCGTAGAAAGATTTGTCAGTATGTCTGAACCAAACCAGGACAGCCAGTTTCACTTCGTCATCAGTGCTGAAATGCTGACCTCTCAGGAATTTTTTCAAAGGTCTAAACAGGTGGAAATTGCTTGGAGCGAGATCTGGGTTGTTAGGTGGATGTGACAATACCTCCCAGACGAGTTGCTGCGGATGGCGCACAGTGCAGTGAGCCGTATGAGGTCGAGCGTTATCTTACAGGAGCAGGACGCCCTTTGTGATCAAACCAGACCGTTTTTTTCCGCACATCACCAACATGCGTATGTACTGTTCACTTTTGACAGTGGCGCCACGGGATAGATAATCAATATGAATTATGCCAAGTTTGTCACAGAAAGCAGTCGCATGATCACTTTACCTACAGACGCAATTGTCCGAATTTGTGTTGGGTGGCGGTGATTGTTCGGCCTTCTCTAAAACGTTGACACCATTCAAATGTCTTACTGCGGCTGAGTGTCTCAAATGTCTTACTGCGGCTGAGTGTCTCATCACTGTATTGTGATTGCAGTTGTCTGTAAATGTTCGCAGGTTTCCCGCCTTCTTTCACAAGGAACTTCACCACAACAAGCTGTTTCATGCAAGCAGTAACAGTGTTGTGCGCCATTTGTATGTATCTGTCCCGTGAGTGGCCCGTGGCAAGTGGGCCACCTAGCAGTAATAGGACACAAGTGTCCTTAACTAATTATAGTAGCTCTAGCACGCTATAACCCAGTCAGGTAGAACTAGAACAAGAAGTCCCGGTTTAATTTGAACACCCCTAGTATTTTTCCTTTTTTAACCAACTTCCCCATAACCTAGAAAGCTGAAATGATGTACACAGCTTCAACTAATCCAAGCTCTTAAACTATCAAATTATGACGCATCGTCGAACAGACTGTTCTAAATAATGTACAAGCGTACTTTCCAAATTCAAAAAGCATAGTTTAGCAGCTATGTGCAAAAATAAGAATTATTCATTGGATTGGAAAATTACAAGCCATTCGAGGTAAACATTGAAGATGAAGCAAGTGAAGAAACTATTGCCGTTCACAGATCAAAAAGGAAGTCTGGGTATAAAAAAATGCTTGTACTTAAAAACGTTGTTTTTTTATATTTACTTGTTCAGCAGCGAAGGTATAGAACCTATAGAAATTCATCGGAGAATACAAGTTTAGTACAGAGATGTATGCGTGTTACCCCATAAAATCTACGAGCGGGATAAGACGTTTAAAGTAGGTTAGTTTGATTGTAAACTGTTCTCGACCGTGTAAGTCACATTGAGGTAATGATTCACAGAGTTGTTTGCAATAGTTGAACGCATCGTGATGGAAAATCACCGAGTGACTGCGAATGGAATAACTACATTTCTGGACGTCCGTCAAAGTTCATCACACATCATCATTCATGACGTTCCCCAGTTCCCCAAAGTGTCTGCAAGGTGGGTGCTGCGGCAGACGACTTCTAAGTTGAAACACCGATGTGCTAATGCCTGTCGAGAACTGTTGCGGTCATTTAAGGCGGTGGTTTAAGTCTTCCTAGCCAGAATTTCTACTGGTGATGAAACCCGACCAGAGTTCACTACCGCAAGCGGGAACACGAGAGAGCCAGCAAGCGATGGGGCGGCATTCCTCACCAAAACCAATAATTTTATGTACGCAGTCATCTGGAGGGAAGGTTATGCCGACTCAATTTTGTGATAAATGAGTGGCTATTGAAGAGCACTTCATCCCCCACAACCCGGGGGAGGGGGTTGTACTACGTGCCCGAAGGGTGCATTATAGGCGAGGGGGTGTGCACTACAGACCCAAGGTGTGTACTACAGGCCCAAGGTGTGAACTACAGGCCCAAGGTGTGAACTACAGGCCCGAGGTGTGAACTACAGGCCCGAGGTGTGTACCACAGGCAAGAGGTGTGTACTACAGGCAAGAGGTGTGTACTACAGGCAAGAGGTGTGTACTACAGGCCAGAGGTGTGTACTACAGCCGAGAGGTGTGTACTACAGGCAAGAGATGTGTACTACAGGCGAGAGGTGTGTACTACAGGCAAGAGGTGTGTACTACAGGCGAGAGGTATGTACTACAGGCAAGAGGTGTGTACTACAGGCCAGAGGTGTGTACTACAGACAAGAGGTGTGTACTACAGGCCAGAGGTGTGTACTACAGGCGCAAGGTGTGTACTACAGGCGCAAGGTGTGTACTACAGGCCAGAGGTGTGTACTACAGACCAGAGGTGTGTACTACATGTAGGTTAGTAGCCCCTTTCAGTCATGCTATGGATGATGGGCTGTTGAAGAAGCCACTTTATATGGAGACAACAATTATTGCCCGTACAGCAGCCCCCAGCTTCCCTCTCTCTCTCTCTCTCTCTCTCTCTATATATATATATATATATATATATATATATATATATATATATATATCGATTTAGCCACGTGATCCAGAACAACACTAGCTGATGCAGCCTGGAATCAGCGACGTCGAAGAAGTTGTGAGAATAGAGAATAGTGAAGCACAAGTAGACTTTCTTAGGGACGTCAGTTCCTGATTTGCCCTAGGGTTTACTCCCGAAGCCTTTCCCTTGAACAGAAGTCCCGCAATGTAGAGCGTGCAATAATTGCAGTGCTAAAATATAATCTTCTACACAGTAGCAATGATTCTGCAGAGCATGATGTCGAAACAAAGGAGCGAGAACACTAAGGACCAAATGTCTAGTAAGTGCTAAAAGACATAGGAAAAAACATGAAAAAAATTTTAAAATTCATTAAGGGTCGAGTTTTATCAAAATTTTCAACTCGATACTCTTTGCATCCGCACCGGGACAGAGAGGGCGAGGACGTCCAAGGAAGAGATGGGTGGACAACATCGCTGAGTGGTCAGGCCTTCGTCACGGTGAGATACGTCAGGCGGCGACAGACAGAGAGAGCTGGCGTGGGATTTTCATGTCTTCATGTGTACCCCAACGACCTGATGGGTTACGGGATGAACTGAACTGAAATGGTCAGATATCGCACCGAGACGAGAACACAAACACAACCTACGTTACGACCAATAGGCCTTCATCAGGGACAACAATACTGAACTAACAAATCAATATAAAAGGAAAAAATGGTAAACTTATCTGATAGTAGACTCAGTCTGTCTAAGCGACCGGTTGGGCCACATGCTTGACTGACAATGAAGGGGAGCGATAAAACACAAAGTGGCCATGAGAGCGTAAGAAGTGGAGGGGAATGCGCCGGATAAGCCAACGGTGGCCAAATATGGAAACGGTTAAATAGCGATCCAGATGGGAGAACAAAGAGAAGGTGATATAAGCCGGGAGGGCGGGAGGTTAATATAGGAAGGGGGCGGGGGGGGGGGGGGCGAGAACTGATAGAAGAAATGGGGAGGGGGAGGGCGCAAATGAAGACAAATAGATGGGGGCCAGTATGAGATTTTAAGAAAAGGTATGGAAGATATTAATACCATGCGGTTGGAGACAACCCATGCTGGAGATAAGTCTATTCTCAAGGGTGAATCGATGACGATCGTCAGAGAAGCAAGAAACTAGACCAGTGATACTAACGTCAGCCTTATCCCGGTGCTCAGGACCATTGAAGTGGCTGGCAATTGGGGAATCAGTGCGGTTGCGGATATCGTTGAAGTGTTGGCGGAAACGCTCCCGCAGTTCTTTTCCGGTTTCCCCAATGTATGTCATACCACACTGGCGACAGATGATCGAATGAATGACGTTACCGGAATTGCATATGAATCCCTCTTTAATGAAAAATTCTGCTTTAGGAAAGGTAATGGAGCGAGAAAGGATGACATGAGGGCAGGTAACACAGCCACGTGTATTTTTGCACGGCCTGGTGCCTAGAAGGCTATGAGGGCTGGTGTGTAGGCGACTACTGACCAGCAAGTCCCTCAGGTTTCTGTTCCGTTTGTAGGCGACAAGGGGAGGATCGGGAAAAACTATACTAGTGGCAGGATCAGAGTGAAAAATAGGGAGATGGCGGAATAGGATATCTCGGACAGAGGCACAATGAGGGTGATAAGTGAGAACAAGCTTCACACGGTCAGAGGGAGGACGGTGAGTGGGAATGAGGGAGTCTTGACGGGAGATAGGAAGAACCCGCTGATGGGCGGAGGAGAGAGTGGTCTCGGGTAGAGTCGCTTGCGGAAGAAGTCAAGCATCTCGTGGGCCCTGAGAAGGAAGTCGTCGTCATCGTGACATAGGCGTCGGAGGCGGAGGAGTTGGGAGAAAGAAAGCGAATCGCGGCATGATTGAGGATGGGAGGAAGTGTAGAAGAGGTAGTTGTGGGCGTCGGTAGGTGTAGTAGACAGTGGTGGAGAGGCCTGAAATGCAGATAGAGACATTGATGACCAGAAAGTGGACAGACGTGAGGGAAATGTCAGACGTCAACTTAATAGAGGGATGTAAGTCATTGACAAAGTCAATAAAGTTTAGGAGATCCTTCTCCGACATGTCAGTAATATCAATCCCATCGTCGATGTATCGATAATACATCAAAGGAAAAGGGCCCTGGAATTGACGCCAGATCAAGTATTCCAGGTGACCCATGAAAAGACAAGTGTAGCTGGGGCCCATTATGGTGCCCATAGCTACGCCTCTGATCTGGTCAAAGAACTGGCAATTGAACTCAAAGGTATTGAGGGTAAGGACGAGTTATGCCAGAAGGACGATAGTAGACGAAGAGATGGATGGGTTAACCCTTCAGTCAAGGAAGAAACGGAGGGCCAATAAGCCATCGGAGTGGGGGATGGAGGTAAACAGTGAACAGACATCAAGTAGGAAGAGACGATAGGTTCGGTCAGGGGAGAGGACAATGGTAGAGAAAGTGGTTTAGACGTGGTTGGTATCCATGAGAAATGTCGGAAGATTCTCCACCATAGGCTGGAAGATACTATCCAGGAAGTCAGATACCATTTCGGTGGGACAGGAACAGGCAGAGACAATAGGGCGACCGGGGTTGTCGGGTTTGTGAATCTTAGGCAGCATGTAGAAAGAAGGCTTTCCCAGACAACTTTCGAAGATACTGAGGAGTATGAAACTCGGCGGCGGTCCAGTGTTTCCTGGTCCAGCTGTATGACATGACCGAACGAAGAAACTCGGCGGCGGTCCAGTGTTTTCTGGTCCAGCTGTATGACATGACCGAACGAAGAAACTCGGCGGCGGTCCAGTTATTTCTGGTCCAGCTGTATGACATGATCGAACGAAGAGACTCGGCAGCGGTCCAGTGTTTCCTGGTCCAGCTGTATGACATGACCGAACGAAGAAACTCGGCGGCGGTACAGTGTTTCTGTGATTGGGTGGAGGTATGTTTTAGCAGAGACATCCACTTTGCGGATGTAGTTATACAATCGAACGCCCAGGATATAAAAGGCCTCTTGTCTAGGTATATACAGAATAGATACATACATTCATGGCATAACAAACACGCTACATTAAAAAACATCCAGCTTCTATAGCGTTCTAATTGGGAGGATAAATATCCTAAGATGTATAGGAAAAGTTTGGAAGATTGCACCATCAAATCAAAAGACAGAGGACGTTGGTGATCCATTGCAGCCATCGAACTGCGATATGGAGATGACACTTGAACTGATCCGACCTTACTTTAATTGACAATATTATTGCAACAATCGTGATATTAGACATGTAGCCTAAACGAGCGTCAAAGTCAAAAAGTCAGGTGAAATCTTCTGATCGGACAATGTTAGTCAGGGTCAGGTGAAACATACTGATCGGACAATGTTAGTCAGAGTAAGGTGAAACATACTGACCAAGACCTCACTTCACTTTCAAGGAGCCCCCTCCCCTGGTGCAAGCTGTTTCATGACATTCTGGCTAACGATAAAAGAATCGATGTGGTCCCTCTAGTAGTGAGCGACACGCAGATGAAGCCAAGCATAGCACAACAGCATGGAGGACCTCTTTCCACCTTCATCAACACGCTCGGGGCGTGACTAAATCTGCTACCCGCCACGTAACACCCTGTTCAAGTAAAAAAAAGTAAACTTACTCATTGTGGACATTCAACAACAACCCAAGCAACATCGTGAAGATCGACCACAGCAACACATGTCGCTTCCAACAACAACAAAACAACAACTGTTCTAGTGTAAAACTATTGTAACCTTGTTTCTTTGTCTGAAATGATCTGTTATTGATTTTAACTTTATCTGCACATATATTCGCGTCGTACAGACAGACAACAGCAAAATTTCGCTGCTTCCTTTGTGTCACCCTGAAATGTAACGCTAATTTTAATTTCCTTTGATATGGCACGAACTTTCATAGATCAAACTGTAAACGCTTTTCATTCAACAATGGTCTGATAACACATTGCCTCTATATTTTTTAATTCAATTGAAGGTGCCTGTTCCTGGTACGCTGATAGCAGCTTTTAAATTTCCTGTTACTTAGTCATAGCTCCACGATTCTTTCAATGTTCTTTACGACTACGCCATACGTTGTGTACTTCCGACAGGGGTACTCGTCTCGTGAAATGGTTTATTTGTTTGACAGGGGGCATGTTAAACAAACACGAACCAGGGTAATAAAAGAGCAGGAAGCTTTGTATTTGCTTGCTAATATTTCTTCTCTGTTTCTAGTGAATTTTCCGTCAAGATTAAGATCCCGGTTTGTTTGTTTGACTCTCCTACCAAGGTTTGTTATTTGCTTGCTAGTACTCGTACTTCCGGAAACACACCATACACTTCATCGCGCGGATGTATCAGTAAGGATTAATGGAGAAACAAGAATGGTTAGAAGTGCAGAAAGGTGTGAGACAAGGTTGAATCCTCTCCCCTTGTGTGTTCAACATATGTTCCAAGAATATAACGAGGAACGCCAGAGATGATGCAGAAGACGTGAAGTATGACGTTTTCAATACGGGTGGAATGTCAGATCCCAAAAATTAAGTATGCTTACGACATCAGTCCTCCAAATGTCCTCCTCGGTGACCAAATGTGGCTTTAAAAACTAATTGTACCAAAAAACAAAAAAAGTACAGCGAGGTATTTGTATTTAAACACACAGAAAGCCACAATTTTCGACAAGGGACAAAGTGAAGAACAAATCGGTATTCTGGATTGGTAATGTAGAAATAGAAGATTTCAACGACTTTGAATATTTGGGATCTGCAATCAATAATTATGGCAACCACGAAATTGGAATCAAACGAAGACTCGCATTTGCAGAACACAAACTAATGAATACAGATGACAAATCTGTGGATAGAATGTCCTTGCCGTGCTGGCGTTTGCGGAAAAGACAGAACAGACAACTTGGCTTCAGGGGCGTCCACAGTGTTCGTGCATTGGCAATGGATGGGGGTGACATTTTGAAGTTGATAAACGACCGCCTTTTCGTATGAAGACACTGCAGTTGATGAATCAGCGGTGCACATATTGCAGGATTTGGAAATCATACGCAGGTCCAGCAGAGAGGGGGGCCTGCAAAGGTGGTGCAGGAGTGTGTACAGCAATGGAGCTGCAGGAACCATCATTATCTACACTCTTTGCCATTTTTTGAGAAAGACTGAGCACTTATGAGTCTGCCCAGAGTGCAATGATAACGATTCTTCCTAACAGAACACAATCTGAATATATCTAAAGAGAGCAGTGACCAGACTGATGCTATTTGTACATCTAGAGAGTTTGTCCGTATTCGTACGCCTTTTTATCGTCAGTATGAGTATATATAAAAGGAGCAGTGAGAAATCTATTTGTACATCTAGAGTGTCCTTATTCGAACCCCTTTTGGTCGTCAACCAGAATATATATAAAATGAGCAATGAGAAGTCTATTTGTACAATTAGAGATTGTACTTATTCGCACGCCTTTTTGTCGTCAACCAGAGTATATCTAAAATTTGCAGTGAGAAGTCTATTTGTACATCTAGAGCGATTGTACTTATTCGCACGCCTTTTTGCCGTCAACATGAGTATATCTAAAGTTCCTACTGATGATATTAGTATCTTATGGGGATTGGATGAGAAACTTGACTATCTGGACTTTGCCGATGATTTCTCTGTGTTACCTAGTCAGCATACAATGACTGTACTAGACGATAAGTTGGAAAGGACGAGCTTGCGTATAAATGGACAGAAAAACTATGTTATATCAATATATAATTCTTTGGATAGATTGATTCTTCTTCATTTTCGTCGTAGCTCTCAAACAATTGCATTTATTTTCCTCAGTTATTTCCCCCATTTATTTCTCTCATTTATTTCCATCATTTATTTTCCTCATAAACCCGCCGGTTACTCCCGTCGCCATACAGTTTATCTAGCAATTTGGTTGGGGAGGGTCATCTAGTCAACTGCTATTCTCATGGAGCCGGCAGACCTGAAGAACATGTCCCACTGTTTGTTTGCTTTCTACATGAGCACATGTCTGTGTGTTCAAATTTTAATTTATTGAACAGATGATTTTTAGTTTGCAGTGACACGTTCGCAGTCTGAATATTGCCACTTGATCCCTTCTTGGCAAAGAGTAGTTTGGTTCTGTTAAATCAGATCCTGGGTATTCTCTATGTCACTTGTCTTTGAATTCTTCTTCCTCTTCTTCTTCGTTCGTTCTCAATCTCTCGCTACCAAACCCTGAAAGAGCTTAAGTAGCAGAATGTAGTCCAGAGAACGGAATGCGTTGTGTCGTAGTTTACAGCTTGAATGCGATATTTGCACCTTTTGGTCCAACACATCCGACTTCAGCAAGAATTTTTTGAGTACCGGGCTAGCATTCCCTCTTCGATCCCTTCTCCTTAGCCAGTCTGCCCTGCTGCAGCCTGTTGTCCAGGATCACCGCGTGGAGGTGTAGAAGGGTCTTGGCAGCTCTGGTTCGCTGGCCCTGACACGAGCAGTCAGCTATGGGTCGCTGACCACTGCAGCTCATACGATACTCAGCATCTTGATCCCATTTTAAGTTCATTTTGATCAGTCTTTTCATTTCTTCATATGTAGCTCTGTCGTCTGTGGTTTGCCGCCGCCTTCTTTTGCCAGTCTATTTGTACCTCACTTCCGCGTATCTTACAGTGTGGAATGATTCACTGAATTTTCACTAGGTTGAAATTGTAGCATGTATTCATGAGGGTCTCAGACAGGAGGACAGATTCATTGTGCTTTGGCATAAATCCTTACAAGATTTGTATTCTTACATATGTTAGTTAGTTGCTCATCTACCCTTTACATACATATTGGTAGTAACATTGCAATGGTAGGGTGTGTCTAGACAAATATCGTATGGCGAATACAAGAAGACAGAAATGCTTTCATTGCTTTGGAGAACTTACAGCTGTCGAAGTATAATAAGTTCAACAATAAACTACGAATCTTCTCCATTGAAGAACTGCCCTTTATATTGCTCAGAGTATTGATGTGGGACGAAAAGGAATGTGAAAAGAGGCTTCAAACAGCCATAAATGTGTGCGTACGCTGGATTGAAGGGTCGGAATGGTATGATAAGATCTAAGACACGGACTGTTGTATAGAACCAGCGGAGTATTAGTGGGTCGAGACACGCAGGCTAGGTGTGTGTGTTGGTTGGGCTGTATGTTAAGTCGAATTACGAGGGACGATATGCTCGATAATTCTGTTCTGTAAGCTTTGGTGCTGTTGTTTTTAATGCCCACAATGAGAATGGTTATTCTTTTGTGCGTCTTAAAGAGGGAGTTAAGCGACGGGTTGTAGAAGCTTTCCTCACATTCCCAGCGGGCTGATGAAGGTGGACAATGGTCCTCCAGGTAGTTGTGCTATGCTTGAATTTATCTGCGTGATGCTCACTACTACGGGGGTCACATCGATCCACATATCGCCAGCTAGAATGCCTTGAAAACAGCCCGTTTCCAGAAAACGCTACATGGAAGATAGATAGTGGTCTTGATCAAAAATATTGCATAAGGTAGCATCTTTTAGTAAGTGTTTAAAAAAAGAATATTGATGTCTGATCGCTCTATTTGTATTACTTATAATCTTCTTTGAGCAATTACCGCTTGGGGGTTCTAGAAAATAATGTCGGGTGAGGGGGGGGGGGGTATAAGGTGTGAGTCCTGTGCCTTTACATCCTACAACGGGCAGAAACCAGAAGTGTATCTGGCTCTTTTCCGACCGCAGAGGTGAGCGGGAGGCAGTCAACAGTGTGTAATGCCGAGTGTCGAGCTAAACAATTCTGAGAAACCCTGGTGGGTATCCATCAGTTCGTGGCAGGATCAACCAGACATATGTCAGAGACACGGGGAGCAGAGCATCTGGGAGTGGCGAACGGACGGAACAGCCGACTTCTACGTCTGCTCGCTCGTTCGTCTCGGCGAAGGATATCAGCTTTCGGTGCAGAGCGTGACACTTCTGTCTCTGACGATTTCCAACATGAGACGAATATTACCGTTTGCCGCCTGTGGACAAGACATGCGCTGCGTCGGCAGGACAAACCTTTAGAAACGATTCCCGTTTTCGATTTGTCGGTCCCAATGACTAGTACCTAATCCTGAAATCCATAACAGGTGAAACATCTACAGAATTATTACATTTCCATATGTATCACTAATGTGATGGACAGGCCATGTTGTTTGTATGCCCGATAAGTAAGCGTCTTCCAAATCAGCGGCTGTACTGTGAGACCAGAACAGGCACACGCTTGTCAGAAGCATAAGAAAGGCTGCAGAGACACCTTAAAAATATGTCTCAGGAGCTTCAACATTGATGTCTCCTCCTGGGAGACGAATGCATAGAACCATTACGCCTGACGCACTAACATCACACAAGGTGCTCAGATTACTGAGCGAAATATCCTCGCTGAGGCTCCGAGATGCAAACTGCCTGAACGAACAGAACGAAAGAAAACCCCCACAGTCAACTCTCGTCCACGCGAATCCCAAGTGTGGCAGTTAGTCTTGGCAGTCCGGAGTACTGACACCGCTAGAACTACCAGGGGTAATTAATTATACTGTATTGTGTATGTGAACTCTGATCATTATTGTGTGGAACACTGGTTAAGGGTCCGCGACATGGCGCGACGGAATAATAATTTCCTTGTACAGGAGAAAGGGCTCCCGCCTGGAATGCGGCAATTACAGGCCTATTACCCTACTGTTCGTCTCCGGCAAGTTCTTCGCATATGGGCTCCGCTTCAGACTGCAGCCCCTTTTAATAAGGCATCCTTCGCCCTCAACAGCCAGGGTTCACAGCTTCTCGCTCCACCGTTGACGTCATTCTCGCTCTCCGCCTCCTCACAGAACTGCACCACGAGTTTAACCGCCCTCTTCACTTTGCCTTCGTTGACCTACGGGATGCCTTCGATTCTGTGAACAGACAAGCCCTGTAGAAGGCCCTACAATGTGTGGGTATCTCAGACACTCTGCTGATGCTATTTGAAGAGCTTCACAGTCTTACCAGCGTTAAGATTTGGCTTGGACTGGATCTCACTGCGGAGTTCTCTACATCATCTGGTGTCCGACTGCACTTTTCTAGTACCCCATGGAGTGGATCTCACTGCGGAGTTCTCTACATCATCTGGTGGTGTCCGACTGCACTTTTCTAGTACCCCATGAAGTGGATCTCACTGCGGAGTTCTCTACATCATCTGGTGTCCGACAGGGATGTACCTGCACTTTTCTAGTACCCCATGGACTGGATCCCGAGTAACAGCACCTTGTCTACGCTACGATTCTCAGAATCTGGTAGGCCCCCTAGAGGCACTGGGTTGATAGGCTATCCACCTAGGTTTGCATATTTCCTGGACGAAGACGAACACCCAAAACCTTAGCAGGGGCCCTCTACGCTGAGCATCACCGTGAACGACAACCCCGTTGCAGCCACTGAGGTCTTCGTCTACTTCGGCAGCAGACAGTTCTCTGACGCACGCCACATCCACGATATTACCCATAGGATTGACTTAACGACTTCATCCATAGACTCGTTCCGCAGAGTCTGGTTTCACCGAAGGCACTACCTAGAGACCAGGTTTCGTATTTACTCCTTCTGCATTGTCCCCATTCTCGTGTACGGCTCTGAGTCCCGTACACTACCACAGCAGGACCGGCAGCGTCTTGAGGCCTTCCACTTGCGCAACCAAAGGCGCATCCTCAGGAGGACATAATGCCCAACATGGAAGTAGTTCGACGTACTCAACTTGCATGCATTGTCTCAACGACTGATCGCCGTCGCCTCTCCCTCTTCGGTCACGATGCTCGCATTTCCCTGGAAGGCCTAGTCCGGGAGATGCTTCGGCAGGCTGTGGGGGCGAGTTACAGGAAGAAGCCGTACTCCTCCTGGAAGCGTCATCGCGGTCGCCCTCGCAACACCTGGCTAAAAGAGATCGCCACCTCCCCAATAAAACTGCAGGCCGCCTGGGACGCATCAACCAGACGTGGTGATATGCGTTCGACGCGACCGGCTCTGATCGCCTAAGCGTACTATTGATTGATTGATATTGTATTAGAGTAATAGGCAAAGGTCGCCTTCCATTGTAGACGATGATGGCATAATTAATTTTGCTAGCTCTATTTTTAGTAAGGATTAACTGCGCTACTTTTTATTCTCAATCTCTCGTCTCGTGCCGCCCGACCCCAGTGGCAAGTCAAGGACAAGACGACTAGGGGGCGACTACGAGATACAGGGACCTCCGCATCAAGCACCGTGAAAAAGACGGCGGAGTCCGGAGTCTAACCCACACCACCTGATCACGAGGCCGACGGCTTAACCACTTCACCACGGAATCCCCAATACGAGTAATAAATGCCTGGAAATATCATAATGAATATTACTAAAAATATTTTACCTATTTCTGAATAAGAAATTGGCTAGACAGCTGGCTTCTTACGTCAAAGACACAACGTTCAATTCTCTGTCTCGACATGCTCGAGTCTTTCTTGCTGTATACAGGTAACTGACCTACTGTTGGGGAACGCAAATTAGGAATTATACTAGTACCTTAAAGTATTCACCACTTGATCCTCGACAGCAGTGTCTGCCCTGGAACTACCATTGCGTATTTATGTGTGTGTGTGTGTGTGGGTATGAATGTATGTATTTATGTTTGTATTTATGCATGTATGTATGTATGTATGTATTTATGTATGTATGTATGTATGTATGTATGTACGTATGTATGTATGTATGTATGTATGTATGTATGTATGTATGTATGTATGTATGTATGTATTTATGTATGTATGTATGTATGTTTGTATTTATGTATGTATGTATGTATGTATGTATGTATGTATGTATGTATGCATGTGTGTATGTATGTATGTATGTGTGTATGTATGTATCTATGTATGTATGTATGTATGTATGTATGTATGTATGTATGTGTGTATGTATGTATGTATGCATGTATGTATGCATGCATGCATATATATATGTATGTATATATGTATGTATTTATGTATGTATATAAATTTGAGGGGTATTCAAATTACACCAGACCTTACTGCACCAATTAAGCATACGTACCGTTGCGCATGATGACGTCACTTCAGGTGTAAACAGCATATACCAACTATCAAGTTGCAAAAGTGCATTTTCATGCGACCTCATAGTTTCCTCAGAAGACCGTTGTAAATGGTGGTTAGCAAGAAACTCAAGTATCTGTACCCATTATGAACACACCTTCCGATACTTGAACTACCCCTAGCGACACAGCAAATTACTCTGCAAGCGAACGTAAGCTCCGGCGACGGTTCACCCGAATTGCTGCATCAATTTTGGCGATGATATTTTCTGACGCAATAATTTGCGCCTCACCTGGTCTCGGAAGTTCTTTAGTAAACTCACGTCTTTCTTTCAACATCGATGTTCAGTTCTTCACTGTTATCTTCGACACACTTTTATCACCAAACACTGCCTGCATTCTGCGATGAATGTCAACTGGTCGACATCCTTCAGCTGCTAGAAACCGAATCACCGCTCCCTGATCAACTCTGAACGGATTATGTATCACACCTGTCATGTTTTCAACGGTCTGCCCAGAAAGCTGAGTCGGAATATAATGACATTTTGCAAACTTGACGATTGGTATGTGTTGTTTACACATGAAGTGACGTCTTCATTCATACCGTACGTATGTTCACTTGATGCAATTAGGTCCGGTTTCATGCGCTGGTCATCAATCTCACTCTTATCCCAAGTTACCTTGGATCAGTGGCAAGACTGTTGGTCAAGACGACTGGAGGTAACTCGGAATGCAGGCGCTCTGGTCTTACCTCCTGTGAGACAATGGTCGCTTGCAGGATTCGATCGCCCACCATTTCAGTTCATCATCGTGAGAGGCCAGTGCGTTAACCTCTTGACTACAGCGACATACATACACACTTATCTATCTATCTATATATATATATATATATATATATATATATATATATATATATATATATATATATATATATATATATATGTATATATATATATATATATATATATATATATATTGAGACCGAGTGATCGCAAGACAGAGAGAGGGAGAGGAATAGAGGGAGAGAGGGAGGGAGAGAGAGAGGGAGAGAGAGAGAGAAGGATCAACGACTTACTTCGTAGACTGGCATGTTTCTAATGGAGTTGCACGATATAGCACGATATAACTTGTTTTGTAAACGGTAAAGTTTATTTTATGCAGCCGAAATTGTCTGAAATGACAATGCTTGCTTTATATATGTGAATTGATAGAGTGGCTACGGCAGACACACGTTTTTCATTTTCTAATATTTTTCAACGCTTCTTTTGACATGTCAGATTTCGTCAAGTGAATGGCAGTGAATACGCATTCCCTGTACGGCTACAAGAAAATAATACCTCAAGACTTATTATTGAATCTAACTATTATGTTCTGATACATGTAACGCCCAGGTAATGTACAGGTAATCTGGCGTAAATGTTCTCACAGATTTTTCTGTCAGGGTTCAGTCATGGCCTCCTTTAGTATATAGAGATGGTCATGGTCCAGTCCTTTGGCTTCGTACTACCTCTTTTAGTTTCTGGTGAAGGGACTGTTGGAAAAAGAGATTCTTAAGGTTCAGTATTTCTACAAGATATGTTTACCAGCTCCATGTCTTCAAACTCACACTTTCAACCCAACCCCCAACCCCACAGCCGCACCCCCGCCCCACCCCAGCCCTTCTGGTCCTCTTATGTCTGCTCAGTTGCAGTTTATCGGTATGGCTTGGCTTGGGTTGGCTTCTTTCGTTCTGAATCTCCCGCTACCAAACCCTGAAAGGGCTTAAGTAGCAAAATGTAGTCTAGAGAACGGAATGCGTTGTGTCGTAATTTACAGCTTGACAGCGATATTTGCACTTTTCGGTCCTACACATCCAACTTCAGCAATCAATTTTTTGACCGAGTTAGCATTCCCACTTCGATCACTTCTCCTTAGCCTGTCTGTCCTGCTGCAGCCTGTTATCCAGGATCACCGCGTGGAGGTGTAGAAGGGTCTTGTCAGCTCTGGTTCACTGGCCCTGGCGCTAGCTATGGGTCGCTGACCATTGCAGTTCATGCGCTCTTTTGTCGGTAGGACCATTTCTCTAAGTACAGATTAACTTGAGAAAGCTACTGTACTACACTTGCTATGGTGGAACACATTAAAAGGATATACATCACATCATACAGGCACCCATCCCCGGACTAATAAGTCCAGACTACAAACATGTAACAGACGCATCCACTGACTAATACGTCCAAAATAAGAAACATATAACAGACGCATCCACTGACTAATACGTCCAGAAAAAGAAACATATAACAGACGCATCCACTGAATAATACGTCCAGAATAAGGAACATATAACAGACGCATCCACCGACTAATATGTCCAGAATATAAAACATATAACAGACGCATCCACCGACTAATATGTCCAGAATATAAAACATATAAAACATATAACACTGACTAATACGTCCAGACTACAAACTGACTGGCATATGCCCTTTACACTGCCCTTTACATCAAGATATAAGATCAAGTGAATGTAAAAGAAACTTGTTGTACACAGACTCTGCAGAGTCTTCTTAACCAGTAAAAAAAAACGTTGAGTTAAGTTAAGTTAATTTAATTTAAGTTAAGTTAAGTAGTTACAACCTAAAGGACTACGATCTGGGGTTGAAAAGGGCGTGCCTTCGACAGTAGAATCCAGAAATGCAGACCTTTAATCAAACAAAGCAAAAGCATCCGAGGTGTTCCCGGGTAAACATAATATGCCTACCGCTTCCTTCCTAAAGTGTCACAAGTATGCCTACCGCTTCCTTCATAGAGTGTCATATGTATTACTACCGTTTCCTCACTAAAGTCTCATAAATATCCCTACCGTTTCCTTCCTAGAGTGTCATAAGTATTACTACCGTTTCTTCACTAAAGTGTCATAAATATCCCTACCGTTTCCTTCCTAGAGTGTCATAAGTATTACTACCGTTTCCTCACTAAAGTGTCATAAATATCCCTACCGTTTCCTTCCTAGAGTGTCATAATTATGACTACCGTTTCCTCACTAAAGTGTCATAAATATCCCTACCGTTTCCTTCCTAGAGTGTCATAAGTATGACTACCGTTTCCTCACTAAAGTGTCATAAATATCCCTACCGTTTCCTTCCTAGAGTGTCATAAGTATGACTACCGTTTCCTCACTAAAGTGCCATACGTATGACTACTGTTTTCTCACTAGTACCATAAGACGACGGCTGAGGAAGGTTATGTACGGGGCTGCTAACTTCACCATAGGAAAACCGCTGCTATAAAAACCGCATTTCAAATTACTAGTTTCAGTTTTTCTTAACAGCTGGTTAGGGAAGCTAAATTTTGTGTTAGAACATTACTTTAACAAATGTAGCGACGATGGAAGTTCCGTTTTAATACACAGACAGGGGCCCTTTCCCAACCAAATAACTATAGATTGACCTCCAAATACCATCTGCTAAATAGGATAACAATCAGCTACATAAACATTACCAGAGTAGTACCTAGGTTGGTGGGGGTCGAAGATGCAAAAGTGAATGAGTTCACAGCAGCCACCAACTTAGCCAGCTGTCTCCCCTCCCTTAACTCCCCAATCCCCATAAAAAGCCAGCTAAAACAGGATCTCTCAGACGAAAGGCGCAAAAATTGTAGCTTTTTCAGGACGAACAGGGACGAAGAAGAAGAAAAAGAAGACGAAGAAGAATATGAAGACGAGGAAATAGAAAAGGTATAAGGAAGAAGATTTGGAAGAAGAAGAAGTACATCTGGTCTGAAAAGAATAGTGCGACTGTAAGCAACCTAGCACCTTGAAAATGGTATCTGAATAGGGCTGTGCATGGGGCTTGCAGAAAGCGTTAATATTGAAGCTTACGCTGAAATAAAATGCTCGATTACAGGCCTTCTGTTAAGGCAATACTAGTGGTGAACCTATGCCTCAACTGTAGCCAGAAGACCAATCAATTGCATAGACAATTCCATGCTTTGAGCTGTCACATAGACACATCCTCCATGTTGTTAGAGAGGACATAGACATATCGTCCATGTTTTGAGAGATGGCATAGACATATCCTTCATGTTTCAGAGATTACATAGACATATCCTTCATGTTTTAGAGATTACATAGACATATCCTTCATGTTTTGAAAGGTCACATAGACATGTCTATATTTGAGAGGTCATTTATAAATAGTCATGCCTGCCGAAGACAAATGTGTCGGACCGAAAGGTAAAAATATCGTAGTCAAGATGTAAACTAGCGACACGACGCGTTCAGTACTCCCAACTACATTCTGCTACTTCCAAAGCCCTATTCAGTACTTGGTAGCGGAAGATTGAGAACGAACGCAGAAGAAGGAAAGAACAAATCTATGTTTTGAGAGGTCACGTAAACACATCTTCAATTTTTTGATGCCGTAGACATGGTGTTGTTAAGAACTTGCAGATGCTCCCAGCATTTAGCGGCCATGACTGACAATAGCTAGACACGAGAAGCGACGACCTGGACATCCTACAACTTTAACCCTTCCCTCGGACGTCCACTAATGAGATGGAGAGATGGTTTGAGTAAAGCACATAGTCCATGTGGTGCTATGAAGGAAAAGACCAAAACGAGTGTAGACAACATCTTGGCTACATAACTCGAAGCACTCGCCTTGCCTGTTTCAATACCAGGATTACAGATTACCACATTTCTGTTTAATTGATTCAAATTCATAGTGCGAGAATGTTTTACAAACAACAGTACACTTTATCCGAACATGTAAAAGTATCCCATAGCATTACTGCCGTAGGGGTGTGAGGTGTTAGCGATCTCACATTTCAAAGGCTCGGCTATATGAGGCCGGTAGCCATCTCCTCTCCCTCGCCGCTTTTACTTCTTGGACTGAACCGGTACCCATTTAAGGCTGGGTCGACCTGAACATGAGAGGAGCAGAATTACTTCTTCTTCTTCTTTGCGTTCAGGATCTTTTGGTCATGATATATATGCAGACCAGTCGCCATGATGAAGTCTGTAGCGGCTGCCCCACAGCTTTTGTCTCAGCTCCGCACCCTCTAGCCAGGTCTTGCATCTTATTTCCCTATAGATTGGGTATTCCTGCAGAATATGCTCAGGGTTCTGGCACCTGTTCCCCATGGGCACTTATCTGTGTGTGAGATCTTCAGTCGGTATAGATGTTATAGTAGTCTGTAGTGTCCAGTTCTCAGACGAAATAAGATAGTTTGTTGATTTCTTATATAGCCATCTTCAAACCATGAAGGGACGGGGGGGGGGGGGGTGTCTGAGAGGCGGCAAATTACAAGTATATAGGACAGATTCAGACCGTGAATTGAAAGCGAACAACGCAGAAAAGGCATGACACGCCTAACTCAAATAGCAAACCTCGAAATAGAATCTCTTGAACAGATTAAAAGTCGCAGTGGGGGGTATGGAAACAAACAAAATAACCTGTTCTGCCGGATCCACGCTAAGACCAGAGGGATAGAATGTCTGTCTGCAGGCAATAAATGAAATATGATTAATAGAGACAAAAAATAAATGAGATAATAGACAATGTTGTTTTACATGAACAGAGGGCGTAATTTGAGAGGAAGCGGCGTAGAGACTTGGGGGGAAGATTGTATATATACTGATATTAAAACTTCAGGCACTTATTCTGTCGAAATGAGTTCATTTGGTGACATCCTCAAACGCACTGTATTATGCACCTAACGGACCAGTAAATCCGTGTTCAGTAATCATTTTTCGGGTTTACCCATTTGCTCTTGTATGTTCCCAATCCACTTGCAGGGCAGCATGTGTTTGAGGTTAGAGTTGTCCCTCCCATGAAAGCTGCTTTACAAGACTATCGGGTCTGTCCTACCCAGGTTTGTGTCAAGTTTTCCATCTCTTAGGTGGACTATAGGTCAAGTTTTCCATCTCTTAGGTGGACTATAGGTTCCTTTTTCCATCTCTTAGGTGGACTATAGGTCAAGTTTTCCATATCTTAGGTGGACCATGGAATATTAATATAACCACCATTTAATGTTATACCCCAACAAACGAGGCCAAATATTAAAAGAAAAAAACGAACTACAAGAAGGGGAAACTAATGTCTGTTCAGACAAAACATATTGATGAGACATGTTAGTCAGGGGTCAGACAAAACATATTGGTGAGACATGTTAGGATCAAACAAAACACATTGATGAGACATGTTAGTTAGGGTCAGACAAAACATATTGATGAGACATGTTAGTTAGGGGTCAGACAAAATTAGGTCTAGATGATTTCTACTTGAGCCATAAGGAGTGGTCTTGAATAGGTTTTAGGCTTTGAGGATCTCTTGAACAGGCGAGGCATAGCTCTTGAGGGACATTGAACTGCTTCCGAGTAGTTCGTAAATATGTATTGGAAATCTCCCAGGGATATGATAAACACAGACTGAGAATCACTGACGTAGTAATCTTAATTCTATATACACAGCACAACCGAATGTAATGTCCACAATGGCAACTGGAATACCACTTCCACTAGTATAACCTCAGAATTAGTGTTCCTTTTCAATAGTAACTCAGACCCCATTCTTTGGAATAATAAGAATGGATAGAATCAGAAACGAAGATATTAGGAGACAAATGGGTACAACACCAGTGCTAGACCTCATCAAGTGACAGCAAACTACATGGCTCGGTCATGTGACATGTCAAACACCAGATAGTATCCATCAGAAAGCAATGCTATACAGATACAATGGATACAAAGCAATGCAAAGATGGATAGCAGAAATTACAGAAGCAGTATATTTCCATATGTACAAAGCACATACTAGGGTCTTGTCAAGACACCTCTTTAAAATATAACGCTGAAGATACAAGAAGGTCCAAAATTGAAAAGAAAGAAAGAAAGAACCCATTCCTATTCCATGTTCCTGTCTATCACAGCAGGATTCCCTACAGGAACATGAGCCAAATCACTTAATATGCTAATGGCCGACATGTTGCACTTCGCGATATTTTAAAGTTAACTCTTTCATATTTTCTTTCCCACTGCACGATTTTCATGTTTTTAATGATTAAATCTGCACATTTTATGTTATTTGTTAATTATGGCGAGGAGCCCGTGGCCGAGTGATTTCGATGTCTACTTACTAACAAGGAAGGCAGTCGATAAGGCATGCATTTTCCTGTTTTGGATGAAATAAACTATAATAGTCAGCACACGACGTGGCAACAGCAGTTTTGTTGAGGAGATGGCGATCTGTTTCAGCCAGCTATTACGAGGGCGGCCCCGAAGACTTCTCCAGGATGAGTAAGCGTCTTCCTATCGATAGCCCCACAGCCAGCCTGGGCATCTTGTTGGCCGGGACTTCTCGGGGGAGACAAGGAACGGGGCCGCATAGGTAGAGACGCCGGCGATCTATCTTGGAGACAATGACTGCCAGTTGAGTATGTGGAACTACCTGACTGTTGGAAATCAGGTCACGCGAGTGGATCCCGAGGATGCACCTCTGGTTGCGCACGTGCAAGTCTCAAGACGGTCGCGCTGCAGTCAGGTCTCGGAGCAGTACAGGAAGATGGGAACGGCACATGATGATTAAATACGAAGCCTGGTCTCTGGAGAAAGCTTTGGCTGGGACCAGACTTTGCAGATAGAGTGGATGGATGAAGCCGCCTCTCCCATCCTACGCGTAGCGTCGTGACTGAAGCGTACGTCGGAGGACTGCCTGCTGCCCGGGTAGAAGAAGACATCGGTGGCTGCAACAGGGTTGTTGTTCCCGGTGATGCTCAACGCAAAGGGGCCCTTGCCGACGATTTGGTTTATCGTCTTCGCCAAGAATATGTGTAAGTCTAGTTGGGCGGCCAACCGAAACAGTGCCTCCAGGGGGCCTACAAGGGCCTGAGAATCGTGACTCGGTATGAGGACGCCATGGAAGTCGCAGACAAGAATCCCTGGGGTGTATGCAGAAGGATGTGCAATGATTCAGTCCATGGTGCAGCAAAAAAGCACCGGGGCGCGTACGCAGTTTTGCTGGACTCCATATAATATAGAGAACGGTTGGCATAGTCTAGTCTCTGTCGTATACAAAACCCTCCCTTAGATAGAAAGGTTAAATTCAAGGAAATCGTGTTGAGTTCTTAATTACAAGAGTTGGCGTTGGGTCTGAAGACGAACGAGGAAGAAGAGAGGAAGAAGAAGATAACACCAACTTTTGTAATTAATTACTCTAACGAAGGCAGCAGTCGACTTGAGCCTCCATGCACTTCGGCACAGCTTCTCGTACAAGGACACTGGCCATTGCCAAATGGCAGGATCGCTAAATGTGTTCTGTCGTCATTGGGGCTGTGTCGCAGGTACAAAGGTCCGCAGTGGTACCACTCTAGAACTTATAGTACAGATGACATGTCAGTCTGTTGGAACGAATGCGTAACCGGAGAATGATCACCTGATCTCGCCTGGAGAGTTGGTGGCAGACTTCGTTTTCTATGCGGCTAGTGTGGCCTTTTCCCATCTTGCTGTTACAGTTGTTGTTACAATAATGATATTCTTGATTTTGATTCGGAATCGCTAAAAGAATGTACATTTATACGAAAAAATTAAATCTGCCGCTGTAGTATGTTTCATACAGAAAGTTCCGGTGTGAACATGTCAAGTGTTCTTGCATGTCTGGTTTCTTTAGCAATGTTTTTTTCATGGTGAAGTTCATTTTGATAATTTGTAGAAGCACGCCTTTTCAACAGCGGGTAACTTTTGTGTTGTCATGTCAGGGTGTGTGACCTTTTATGTTGTATGGCAGCTGGCACTAGTGTAGCCCTGTCAAGGAATGATTCTGTGAAATGTATATGATTTTGTTGGTCCTGTCTAGGGGAGCGCCGGTTGTTATTAGCCTTCAGGAAGACTGAACACTCCTTTTTTGGTACATCGTTGGATTGGGCACATGTTTATATCTAGTTATGTTGCTCTCTGCTGAAATGTTTCGATTCATCATGGACATCTGTTGTTATTCATGACTTCCGGTTCCGGAATACGTGTTTTTGAATTTTATCTGTGTGTATGTGTGTATATATATATATATATATATGCGTGTGTGTGTTTGTGTGTGTGTGTGTTTGTGTGTGTTTGTGTGTGTGTGAGAGAGAGTGTGTGTGTGTGTGTGTGTGTGTGTGAATGTGTGTGTGTGTGTATATATATATATACGAGGAATGTTCAAATGAAACTGAACCAAACTGTAACAAGTAAACATACGTACGATGCGCATGATGACGTCACTTCTGGTGTATACAGCACATATCAACCGTCAAGTTTGCAAAATTGCATTTTCTTCCGACTCATATTTCCCGCAGCAGACCATTGCAAACATAGCGAATGTGATACAGAATTCGTCCGTAGTTGATCAGCGAGCGATGATTTGGTTTATAACAGCTGAAGGATGTCGACCAGTTGACATTCATCGCCTCGTGTGTATATATATATATAATCTTGATATTGATGACGTTTTTCAGCGTTGCTGCGGCTCTCAACTGTATCTCCAAGGAACCCTGTCTTGAGTCACAGAAGTCCAGTGGGTGCTAAGCATTCCCTGGGAGGCGTCTCGGGTGTTGTTTTGGATAGCAAGGGAGTCTGGTAAACGCATTTCAGGTATTTCCCCACGGTATCTTTATGCCTCAGGTCATCATATTGTTGTGGACGTGCTCTGTAGACCATTGTTTCACAGCAATATATATATATAACATCTTGACAAAGTTTTGTCGCTGACCCAGATGGTTTAAGATGACTCCTTAGCACTTCAATCAAAATGCAACGCAAGGCACGGCATTAAACGCAGTAGACACACTCTACTCACATGTTTGGACGAGATAAAGAAGAACACTGAAGGCTCTAGCTCTCGTCACATGGAACATTCACACGTTCTAAGATAATTCTGCGGTCGACAGACCTGAGAGACTGGCAGCGTTGGTGGTAAGGCTGGCACGGTATAGCCTAGATATCGTGGCTATCAGTAAGACACGCCTACCTGATGAAGGTCAAATTAGTGAGTCACAAAGCTGATGTTGGATTCGCCTTCAGATCCTCCTCGCTCACCAACATGTCAAACCCCCAAAAGTCATCAGTGACCTCCTTTTGTCTCTAAAAATTCCATTGGGAAATAAGAGGACTTCTCCTCTGATGAGCGCTTATTCGAGAACAACCCAGAGAATGTTAAGGTGAAGTTCGACGAGGAAGTGAACTATCATCTTATCATCTTATCAGTCTCAAGATTGAGAAACGTATCATCCTCAACGATTTCAATGCTAGAGTTGAAACTGGCCAAAATATTAGGGAGGGATCAACTGGCATACATGATATGGAGAAATTCAACTGCAAGAATCTCCACTTGCCGAGTTTGTGTGGCACACACGATCCCTCTGTCACAAACACAATGTTTTGCCTTCCTATTTGTCAATAGACATCCTGGATACATCATCGTTTTATGAAGTGGCACCTTATCGACTACGTCATCACCAGGAAGGACATATTTGATGTGCGGATGGCAAATGGTATGTGTGGGATGGAATGCATGACTGACTAGAGGCTGATTGCATCCAAATGTAACCTCTCCATAGAGCCCACGAGCCGCTGAGTTTCTGGTATTTCCAAGATTTGTTGACCTAGGTCCAATTAACCCTTTACAGTCCAGTCTAACTGACGAGATCTGTCTTAACCCTTTCAGTCCAGCTAAATTGATTTGATTCGTGTATGGACCCTTTACAGCCTGGCCCAATTGATTAGATAAGTGTGTTAAGACAATTAGGCCAGAGTGTAAATGGTTAAAGAGACGTTTTTTCTTGAAATAACTTCCAAGGCATATGATGTTCTGGAAAAAGGTTAATCGGTCATTGAATCAGAATATCGGGATCAAGATGCTGAGCAGCGCATGAGTTGCAGTGGTCAGCGGCCCATAGCTGAGTGCTAGCGTCAGGGCCAGCGAACCATAGCTGCCAAGACCCTTCTACACCTCCATGCGGTGATCCTGGATAACAGGCTGCATCAGAGCAGACTGGCTAAAGAGAATGGATCGAAGAGGGAATCCTAACCCGGTACTAAAAAAATGCTTGCTGAATTCGGATGTGTTGGACCGAAAGGTGCAAATATCGCAGCCAAGCTGTAAACTACGACACAACGCATTCCGTTCTCTAGACTACATTTTGCTACTTAAGCCCTTTCAAGGTTTGGTAGTGAGAGATTGAGAACGGACGAAGAAAAAAAGAAGAAGAAGAAGAAGAAGAAGAAAATCGGTTGCGTGATAATGTCCACGAGTGATGTGTAGATGAAGCACCAGCTGTTGGTGACAAGTTAATGTGTGAAGAGGCAAACTCAAAAAGTTAAAAAAAAGGTTAGAAGCATTCAATGTATGGTTCATCGTGAGGCACGGATCTCAAAACAGTGTCAGTTCAACCAGGAAAAGTTTAGAATCAAACAATTCAAATTGTGAATTTTGTCAACAACAACAACAACAAAATCTCTACTCACGACTTTTCAAGCAAGTAGCTAGTTATATATTGACATGGATGCAGACTATCGTTTGCTTCTTTTCTACACAAATCTTTGTTGGCTTGGCTTGGCTTCGTTCATTCTCAATCTCACGCTACCAAACCCTAACAGGCTTAAGTAGCAGAATGTAGTCCAGATAACGGAATGCGTTGTGTCATAGTTTACAGCTTCACTGCGATGAGTGATAAATGCATTCACACAATTTGTCAGTTGAAAGAGTTCATGATGATGGCCAAGATGAATCTCTGGAACGGAAGACATTGAGAGCAAGAGATATGCTGAACGAAAGACTCGTTGAGATGAAGAGATATGTTGAAAGAAAGATTAATTGAGAGGAAGAGATATGTTGAAGGGAAAGATTCATGGAGAGGAAGAGATATGTTGAAAGGAAGATTCATTGAGAGGAACAGATATGTTGAAAGGAAGATTCATTGAGAGGAAGAGATATGTTGAACGGAAGATCTATTGAGAGGAAGAGATATGTTGAAGGGAAGATTCATTGGGAGGAAGAGATATGTTGAAGGGAAGATTCATTGAGAGGAAGAGATATGTTAAAAGGAAGGAAGACTCATTGAAAGCAAGAGATACATTCGATGAGAAATCAATCACCAAATATTGTCATCCGATGTGGGCTTCATTCCCAACAGTGGCAGAAAACGTTCTCTATGCATTGTTTCGTTTTGTATTGACATATCTGTGTGAATCAGGACTTTTAACTCTTTTGCAGGTAACAACGAAACAATGAAGTAGATTGGAAAATAAAAATGGTATCTGTTTTGCGCTTTCGATCAGTCCTTTAATGCAAAAGCAAATGTTCAAAAATAAAGCAGTCACTTTGTTTCGCATGAACTGTAATCTCTAAATGAATAAATGGAAATTAGATACGATAGCATTCTGTTGAACTTTATAATTTATTGAAGTATGTTCAACATATATGTTAAGTAATTAGTTATGAATCCTTTTTTAATTGGGACATGTGGCTGGCTACTCCATTCTGCAGAAACTTTAAAAACAACGAATGATTCAAAAGATACGGACAGGTCACTTGTACACGGGGCGTGTATTTGTTGCAGACGTGTGCTCCATCGGGAGCTGAAGGGTTTTGATGGATTGATAGATTACAAAAAAACTATATGTATTCTCAAGTTTTTAAATTCATCAACATTATCTACTGTTATTAAATTAAAGAAAAAAACAAAATGAAAATAATCTAATAAAATGTATATGTACTAACATAGAATTAGAAATAAAGTGTCATTATTATTTGCGTATTATTTGGAATGCACCTTCAGAGTCAGACACTTAAGAGTCAGACAATCTTGGAAATGTAGAATGGCATTCTTACATATGGTGAAACGGGTGCATGTGGCATAAATGGCTGAGACCCACTGTTCTTGAAGAAGAAAACTTGGCCTTGAAACCATCTGCTGCCTTGAAGGTAGTCTCATGACAGGCAACAGCTACTGAGAGTTCGGTAAGTCGTAGTAGATAATTCATCTCACAGAAGGGAATTTGACGTATCTATTCTAACGACATCCAAAAGGTGTGGAGAGTGCAGTAAGTGATAATTCGGCAATTCATCAAGGAGAAGGTAATCTGCCTCTCAAACAATCTGTTGCCAGCTTGTAGTCTGGTGATTTAAAGAAAACTAAGAAGAGTTATCCCGCTAAATGGGGAAAGGAGACTAACTTCTGGTCAGGCAAAACACACTGATCAGACATGTTAGTCAGGGTCAGGCAAAATATACTGATCGGACATGTTAGTCAGGGTCAGGCAAAACACACTGATCGGACATGTTAGTCAGGGTCAGGTAAAATATACATCTATTTCTACTTAGGTCAGCCTGGAAACGGGCTATTTTCCTGGCAGCCCACCTAAGGAGGTGAGGGATAGACGTGATCCCCATAGCAGAGAGCGACATGCAGATGAAGCCAAGCAAAGCACAACAACTTGGAGGACCCTGGTCTGCCTTCATCAGCACGTCGACTGGATCTTAAGAAAGCTACTGCAGCTCGACACTTGACACCTTTTACAGGATCCACAAAAGAGTAAACTTATTCATTGTGGGCATTCAAAAACAATAATCCGGCTAAATAATTAGCGGAAGGAAGGTAGTCTGACGAAAACGTGCAGTTGTTCAATGCAACTAACATAGCTTTACTTAAAAGGCGCAAGAAGAAGTAAAAGAAAAATGAATAAGTAAGAACAAAAGTAGAAAATAATAATGAGTTTAAAAAGAAGACGAAGATGAAGAAGATGAGGAATAAGAATGCGAGAAAGAAGAAGAAGAAGAAGAAGAAGAAAAAGGAAAAAGAAGAAGATAAGAGAAAAAAGAAAAAGAAGATGAAGCAGAAGAAGAAGAAGAAGTGGAAGAGGAAACAAATTGTGTTGGAGCGAGATAACGGCCATTTTCGTGCCGCCAATTGCGTCTATCTAGCACATCAACTGTACGGGAGACGAATCTGTTCAACCTTAGCTACTTTATACTAAATTGTCTCTGCCTGATTCGCGAGCCAGCATAATGTACACACAGTAACGCTTAGATGTTCACTCAAGCATAAGGATACAGTCGTGCTTAGATGTTCACCCAGGCAATGCGAGTGATAAGGAAGGGGATAGAGATAATACAATTAGAGATGGCAATGGTTAGAATTCCAGAAAGATTTGCGGGAAGGTTACCGCGTTATATAGACAGACCACTACCATACTGATAGTATATCGAAAGAGGCAACTGAAAATGCTAACATGTTTATGGAGAACGACACATAAGCAATTCAAGTCATACCGCACTCACACTTACACATATATAAATTCTTCACAGTGTGAGGGGAGGAAGACTAACGTCTGGTCAGGCTAAATATACTGATCAGACATGTTAGTCAGGGTCAGGCAAAATATACTGATCAGACATGTTAGTCGGGGTCAGGCAAAATATACTGATCAGACATGTTAATGAGGGTCAAGCAAAATATACTGATCAGACATGTTAATGAGGGTCAGGCTAAATATTCTGATCAGACATGTTAGTCAGGGTCAGGCTAAATATACTGATAAGACATGTTAGTCAGGGTGAGGCTAAATATACTGATCAGACATGTTAGTCAGGGTCAAGCAAAATATACTGATCAAACATGTTAGTCAGGGTCAGGCAAAATATACTGGCCAAGACCCTCACTTCGGCTTCCAGGCAGCCCTCCGTGGAAACGGGCTGTTTTCAGGGCAACCTGGCTAACGAGATGAGGGATCGATGTGATCCCTATAGTAGGGAGTGACACTAAGGTGAAGCTAATCATAGCACAACCGCCTGGATGACCCCGGTTTATTTTCATCAGCACGCTTGGAATGTGAAGAAAACTGCTGAGACCCGCCACTTAACGTCCTTTTCAGGACGCACAAAAGGGTAAACTTATTGTGGGCATCCGAAAAGAACAACAACTGCACAGTGGGACATCCCCATCTTCATCTTCTTTTTCTTCTTCTTCTTCATCTTCTTTTTCTTCTTTTTCTTCTTCTTCTTCTTCTTGTCCCCTCTTCTTCTTCGACGTTCGTCCTGAAATGGACGTATCTGACTGTTTAGCAGTTTATAGCGAAGCTGCGATATCTGCGTCTTTAGTCCCGACTTACTGATTTCAGTTTTCAGATCGTGTTTGCCTGCTCTCTTCAATGTCTAATCTCTTAGCCAGGCTGCATAGTTGAAGTCTGTTTCCAGGGCCGCAACTTGGAGGTAGAATAAGGTTGTGGGTTACTGGCCCTGAAACAAGCAGCCAGCTAATTCACTGTTGTCAGATCACGGGTTTTAGCAACTGAACTGCTTCGTGATTTTTTTTTTTTTTTTTTTTTTTGAGATACGAGCGCCTAACCTATCTGGAACAACGGTTCCTGGGAAAAGGAAGCTCCTAACTTCTCTGCTATATCCTCCCCCACCCCCAACCCCTCGCACCCCCACCCCCTCCTGGCTTTTTGTTTATTAATACAAAATAAACATCCCTATGAAATTGTTGAACATGGTCTTTTTGAATGTCTGGCACATGCCGGTGTCAGAAAGGGTCTACTTCCTCCCAGGCTAGACAAATCTGACACTATGTGCAGAACTAAACAGCTCAGAAACACTTGCAGATAACATTATGAGCACACCGGCTGTTAAATCAATAACAAATCAAACAACTAACCATTAATAAAAGGAACAGTTCGGCTTTTAACTCTATCAGCAGCATTCTCTGTGGTCGATAGGATAAAACTGTCTATCAACATTGTAAAACAGGCCATGTTATATTGCTCAAAGAAATAGAGTGTTGGGATTGGTCGAAGTTATTCGTGTTAACTTTCTCATTCTTAACGGCATTTCTTTAGTAGCAGTTTACAGTGGCTCTTCTTATATCACGATACATATTGAAGTTTCTGTGTCTAAGAATGACGTCAGTGCGCTCCGAGCATGCCCATTTGTGCTCAGTTTCTCTCAGCAAATGGTGTAGGGTGTGAATGCTGATGGTTCCTGTAGCTCGCTTGTAGTACAATCTCCCGCTCCGTCCTCTAATGCACTCCGCTCCGCTCGAACCTTCTTTGATGATGAAGCTATTCAGTCTGTGGATAGCTTTTGATCTATTTTGGTGTCCTTATCAGACAAAACAGTCCTTTATTGATTTCAAAATGTCACTCCTGTGCGAAGCTTCTCGTAGACTCAGCACTAGGATGATCCCAGTGTCGATCCATAGCTCTTGGCTAGACTGTGGTACCACAGAAACGAGACAATGATGAGGGGCAGTAGTACTAGCCAGTATGTCTTACCTTACCCCTGATATTGGATTCGGCCAGTATGTCTTACCTTACCCCTGATATTGGATTCGGCCAGTATGTCTTACCTTACCCCTGATATTGGATTCGGCTAGTATGTCTTACCTTACCCCTGATATTGGATTCGGCCAGTATGTCTTACCTTACCCCTGATATTGGATTCGGCCAGTATGTCTGACATGACCGTGACATTGGACACTCTAGAAAAATGTGTAATCGCCCCCAGTCTCTGTAGGCTGATCTTCGTCAGATAATCGAGTCGCACTAACGGCACCCACGTTCACTCGGTAACGAGCAAGCCCTCAGGCTATGAGCGTTGTCCTTCGTACCGGCCTATCGGTTCTGGCAATGTTCAGAATGGTGCGCCAGGAACCGAAGAGAAACCCCTTCATTTTCGCAGATTTACGCCTGATGGTATATCCATTGCTTGAATTGTTGAAATGAAAAAGATTTGCGCGTCATCTCACTATCTGAGAGTCGGTGTGGATTTCGTACGGGTCGTGGAACGGTTGACATAATGGAAGCAGCACGCCAACTGAAAGAGAAATATCAAATACAGAATTGTGACCAATACACAGTTTTTGTGGATCGGATTAAAGCCGTTGACACAACCATTAGTGATGGACTCTGGGAAATCATGGCGAAGTTTGGAATGCCAGTGCAGATTCATTATGATTGTTCTCCAATTTCATGATGACATGATGATTCGTGTACTACAAGAGGGAGAATTACCTATAGCCTTTCCAGTCATCACCTGCGTCAAACAGTATTGTGTGCCTGCACCGACACTCTTTAGTATTGTCTTTGCCGCGGACGATGTTTAACCGATGTGAAAGTCCATCTCAATAGACTCAAACACTAAAGTAAAGTAGACCCGCAGCCTGTTAGGCGCCTTCTATGCTGCTTTAAACAAATCACCTAACCATGACCGGTGTTATACCATGTCACACAGTTAGTCACCCCTTACTTCATGCTATCTGTGGGGCAGTGGTGCTGTTCTTGTCATACACAAAAACCCAGGCTGACCACTCTAAGCTACACTAGTACCAATAAATCAATATATTTACAAATATGTCCATGCCTCGTATACGAATAACAAAGGATTTTTAAGCGATAAAGGTCATTAAAAGAAATAATTCATTAATGTTGAGACAACAAAAATGTACAATACAATTTACATAAAATAAACTTTCACGCAATTGCAGATGGAAACACGTCCAAAAAAGTTGATGATTAATAAGATAACTACGTTTGACGGAATAGATAAAACAATAGACAGATATCACAAGTGTATTACCGGACCTGAAAGTGGAGCAGAGCATAGTAAAACTGGTAGCTGCCAGGTACCTTGTTAGAGATTGGTTTCGTTCACTAAGTGCCATGCTTTTAGTACAACTGACCCAAATAACGTCAAGTACACCTGCGCCAAAGAACGTGAAGCACACCTACGCCAAAGAACGTGAAGCACACCTGCGCCAAAGAACGTGAAGCACACCTGCGCCAAAGAACGTGAAGCACACCTGCGCCAAAGAACGTCAAGCACACCTGCGCCAAAGAACGTCAAGTACACCTGCACCATAGAACGTGAAGCACACCTGCTCCAAAGAACGTGAAGCACACCTGCGCCAAAGAACGTGAAGCACGCCTGCGCCAAAGAACGTCAAGTACCCCTACGCCAAAGAACGTGAAGCACACCTGCGCCAAAGAACGTGAAGCACACCTGCGCCAAAGAACGTCAAGTACGCCTGCGCCAAAGAAAGTGAAGCACACCTGCGCCAAAGAACGTAAAGCACACCTGCGTCAAAGAACGTGAAGCACGCCTGCGCCAAAGAACGTCAAGTACACCTGCGCCAAAGACCGTCAAGTACACCTGCGCCAAAGAACGTGAAGCACACCAGTACCGATGGTTTCTACAGCAAATTCAATAATATAGTTCGGTACGACATACGTGATACATCTTGACTATTGTCAAATTTCCTTCTCTAAACTGGGCCATGGAATGCGTTTGTCTGGCACGTTGTATAGAAATGTATTTCTGTATCTTTGAGAACCTGTCTGGGCAGGCTAAGTGTAACAAAGACAATATGTTGGTTAACATTCTTGCGCACGCAAGTTCGTTTTTTGTTTTTTCTCGTCATGCAAAACTTCGTCAAGTCGTCTAATTCATATTTCATTTAGTTCCAACCATTATCACTCACGTCTTCATCATCATCATCATGTAGCATGTACTTTGTAGAACATCGCTCTCATCACAGCCAGCCGATATTAATCTCCGTCTGCAGTAAATCTTCCCACGTATTCCATGTTCATGTTTAGTATCTACCTTCGCCTTGGTCGACACCTACGTTGCTTTCCAGGTACCATGCCCTCCAGGACAGTTCTTTCCAGTTCGTCATGACATTTGACGTCTTAGGGGTCCGAAATGGGAGCATATAATGTTAACACTGACCAGTCAGACATGTCAAAAGAACCGATTAATAACACTGGCCTATTCTATAGTGTAGAAACATGTATAGGCGTGATTCAGGTGTAACATCAAAGAAGAAGAAGAAGAACAAGAAGAAGAAGAAGAAGCAGTACAAGAAGAATAAGAAGAAGTAAAAGAAGAAGAAGAAGAAGAAGAAGAAGAAGAAGAAGAAGAAGAAGAAGAAGAAAAAGAAGAAGTAAAAGAAGTATAAGAAGAAGAAGTAAAAGAAGAAGAAGAAGAAGAAGTAAAAGAAGAAGAAGAAGAAGAAGAAGAAGAAGAAGAAGAAGAAGTAAAAGAAGTAGAAGAAGAAGAAGTAAAAGAAAAAGAAGAAGTGAAAGAAGAAGAAGAAGAAGAAGTAAAAGAAGAAGAAAAAGATACCGCGATGGGACGAAAACAAGAACGAAGCTTACGTGTGGACCAACAGATCTTCTCTAGGGACAAAAGACAATACACATGTAAGTTAACACATCTTAGACGAATAAATGAACACATCAAAAGGAGATGGGAATTCGTATGAAGAATATGAAATGACACTTATTGAATTGCCACACTTAAAAACAAGTCTCAATTTTCAGATTTGATTCTTGTTCATTGTCTTCGTCACCCTAGGCAACCCATTGAGTCACTTCTTGTTATTCTTGAATGACCTTGTCCCCACTTCCTCGTGGGATACCTGTTCACATTAATGGCTTCCTGAGTATGTCTTACCTTACCCCTGATATTGGATTCGGCCAGTATGTCTGACATAACCGTGACATTGGACACTCCAGAAAAATGTATAATCGCCTCCAGTCTCTGTAAGCTGACCTTTGTCAGATAATCTAGTCGCACTAACGGCAGCCACGTTCACTCGGTAACGAGCAAGCCCTCTGACTATGAGCGCTGCCCTTCGTACCGGCCTGTCGGTCCTGGCAATGTCCAGAATGGCGCGAACGTTCCAGGAACCGCAGAGAAACCCCTTCATTTTCGCAGATTAACGCCTGATGGTGTAACTGTTGCTTGAATTGTTAGAATTAAAAAGATTTGCGCGTCAATCTCACTATCTGAGAATCAGTGTGAATTTAATACAACTCATGCGCTGCTCAGCTTCTTGATCCCAGATCAAATTTGTTCCGCGACCTGTTAGGCGTCATCTTGATTGAGAACTCAAAGAGAAAGATCGTCAAACAATTTACTTACTTAGTCGCTCCTCTTCTACCGTGAGAAAGATAGTCAAACAATAAACGGTATTATTGTTGTTGTTGAAAGCCCACAATGAGCATGATTAATATTTTGAGCGCCCTAAAAAAACGTTAACTGGAGTTTTGTTGTAGATTTCCTCACATCTCGAGCATTTTTTTTATTTTTTTTTTTGGCTTAGATGTTTGCCTCACTAGTTTCTACTGGCGGAGGCGCGCTATTTTCCACCCCAGACCGTAGTCCATTGGGCGATATCAGGACGCATAAACCAGTGCTTGGATGCATGTGTGCGTCTGTATGTACCTATGCTAGGTTTGTGCGCCCTCAGAAGCTAGCCCAACCAAAGTGAAATGGAAGGGCCTCACCATGAGGGTGCGTGTGAAAGTTGTGCAAGGGTGTGACTGCAGGACAGAGTCAAATGAAACAGAGTGAGGTGAGAGGGGAGAGAAGAGTTGCCCCAGGGTGAAACCTCTGTCAGGGTTGACATCTCGAGCATGCTGATGAAGATGGACCGGGGACCTCAGGGTGGTTGTGTTATGCTTGACTTCATCTGCGTGGCGCTCACTACCACAGATATCACATCGATCCCTCACCTCGTTAATCAGGCTCTCATAAAAACAGCCCGTTTCCAGAAAGCCGAGGTGAGATGTTATGCCTGACCAGACGTTAGTCTTCATTTCCAACACAACAAGCATATATGCAGCGCTAATTGTAAGTGATACAAATTAAGTTCAAGTAAAATGTGTACATCCCCGAACTGATTTTGGGTTTCTTTACTCAACATCAGAATGATGTGCCGTGCCGGTTTGCGATCATGGATCTCTACCTCCTCTTATCAAGCGTGCCGTTTATCAGTTCCCCCGTTGATAGTCTCCCATGTTATTTCTTCAAACTGTCCGATATTTGATTTCTCTGTCTCCCTCTCTCTCTTCTCTCTCTGTTCCAACCTATACTGGGAAAGAAATAATAGGCGCATTACACCTTCATGCACGTCATAAAAAGCGACTAATCAGAGTTGTGCATGGGGCTAGCCAGTTCATTGTGTACAACAAAGTGCCGCAGAAATCACCACCTCGAAACCGTGCAATTGGCTGGGTGCAGACGTTCAAAAGGAGGTCAATTGTAGTGGCGTCACTATTCTCCAGTGGGTTTTTTGTTTTTTTTAATGAATTGAAAAAAGTTTTCATTGATAAAGTATTGTCTCCGATTAGACTACACGGCTTGTTTCAAGAATCCTGAACCCTTGGTCAATTAAAGTTGTCTTTAAGGGGTTCTCCAGGTTGGATGTGTTCGAAACCCTTGATCTAAAGAAATGTGTGCTGTGGCAACGTCTACTCATAAACAGAAGGTCAGGCTTACAATGATATTCTCAATGAAACAAAATGGAGGCAGGAAATATTTTGAAACAGGGGACGCAATTGTGCTTGCAAACCAGGGTCACATGAATAGCAATCTTTGAACGGACCGCAAGAGTTTGGTAAGCAAACGCCGTATTATTTGATCTGGCATGCTCTGTGTGTGGAGACTTCCACGCGAATTGTGGAAATACATTAAAACAAACAATAATAACGCGGTAAAACACAATAATTAGATTGTAGAAGTCGATACATGGAACAAGTTAGGAGCTTATACTATCTTGGTAACATAATAACCAGTTGGGAGCAAGAACATTCTTCTCAGAGAGTACCTTCACCTTTCACTTACACACACGCACTCTTACAGAACTCTAACACAGAGTGAGGTCCTTTCATTGCACCTACAGACGCACACGTACACACGCATACAATCACTGGCTCATACGTTCTGATATCGCATAAAAGACTACGCTCCAGGTAGGAAATGGGCGTGCATCCGCCATTAGAATATAGAGAGGGAAACATTTTACAAAAACAAAATAAAACGATCTTGGTAGTATAATAACCAATGAATAGATTGAACCAAACAATACCTCAGCTTCTCTCTCTTCCTACCTCGCATTCTGTTTCTTTTAACCTTGTCCAACAATCACACTGTTACAGAACTTTCATATACGCCCACAGGGCGAGACCTTTCCATTGCACCTTGATTGGGTTGACCTCTATGATCGCCATAACTAGCATTGGTGCATGCATCCAAGCACTGGTTAATACGTCCTGATGTCCCCTAACAGGCTGCAGCCTTACGCGGAAAGTGCTGTGCCTCTGCCAGTAGATACAGAGAGGCAATCACATAACCAAAAAAAATATTTAAAAATAACCAAAATGGAATACGCGAAATGGATATCAAGATGAGAATAGCGATGCCCAAATCTATTTTCACCAAAATTGGTCATATATTGACATCCAAAATCCAAACAAATAACTCATAAATTTAAAATGAGAGCGATTCGATGGTATGTATATTCGTGTTTACTGGTTGACATAGTAACGTGAACAATGAAGAAACAGTTTGAGAATTGACTTAATGTATTTAAAATGCCGATATTGAGAAGAAGAATAGGATGTATCTCATTGGATGAAAAGAAAACATATAAGGACGTATTGGAGTGCACAAAATCAGGGACAGGCAGTTACGACACGTTGGTCCCGCCAAAAGAAATAACATCTTCTTTAAAAAAAATACTAGACTGACAGAAGGAGGCACACGTGTCAGAGGTAACCAATGGTCTCGAGGTAAGGTGTCCGCCTCGGGTGCCGGAGATTGCGTGTTCGAATCACTGTGGAGACCAGGATTTTTTTCACGTTGATCTTCTAGTAAATATCCCCATTATCTCTGGGTAGTGAGATCGGACTACCGTATTCAGTGTCGAGCACGTTAAAAATTCTTTGGCAGTTCGAAATTGAAAAGAGTATGATTAACGGCAGCTGCCCGGACAAAATAAAATAAAAAATCTCCCCAAGTTATTTGTTCCTTTCCTTAAGTGGTTTGTTAAAAGCAGCTAAAGATTGCGCCTAACTGGCTGCCGGTCTACTTAACTAGTGTGAGTCTTAAGATGGGCTCGCACATAGGTAAAAACCACAATCCAAAAAAACTGGTTGTATACCGACTTTGTAAACCAGTATAAAGACGTTAAGTTAAGTTAAACACTGCTAGAGCGGTTGTCGTACATAGTTAAGGAGATTGGTTCGCGCAGAGGTGGCGACACGCACAATCTACCCTACTATTTCTTAGAGGCATACGAAGAGAAAATGATTTGAAGTGCACCACCAACGCAGTACACACATTTATATATCTTCATATTGTTCTTGATTACCCGTTCCTCAGCATAGCTGCCGGTCCTCAACTTCGTCTACAGCGAACCCTGTCTTGGGCCATGGATGGCCAGTGCAAGATAAGCCCCCCTCCCCGCTCATCCAGAGGCGACTCGGATGTTGTTGTTTGCAGCAAAGGAATCTGACCAACACATTGAAGGTCGTCCCCGCGATCTCTATTTACCTCGAGGGTACCAGACAGCTGTCGCTGTGCTGCGTCGACCATCGGTTCGTCGAAACATGTGACATGTCTGCGTAGATTACCGCATCATTCACCGTTTATATATACTTGTAGTAATTGCCCAACTGGGCTGTTGATCTGTTTTTATTTTTCTTTTGGGGAGGAAGGCGCAAGGAATAGGGCACATGAACGAAAGTTAGCAACCTGCGAAATACGGCGATTACGAATGGTCTTCAACAAAACAAGGAGAGACAGATTCACAAACATGGGTTAAGGGATTTCATGCGTCTAATTGATACCCCCTAGTGACTGTGAGGTTAAACAGACTCCTTTGTGGAGTGAAGGACAAAGAAACGAAATGATCGAGGTACGACTCATGGAATGGTCCTTAAGATTCAAATGTTAGTACAACAAAGGTAATATTTAGGGATTAGGGGAGGTAAAATATAAACATGGTTTGAACATTACGTAGGTACTGGTTGGGAAAGCGGCATTAAATTCATCAGCCCATCCAAACCCTCCAGAAGCACACTAAGCGAGATGATTGAGTTTTGAATGTACAAGTGATTCCGAATGACCAAGTGGTTCTGAATGAACAAGTGGTTCTGAAAGACCAAATGGTTCTGAATGAACAATTGGTTTGGTTCTGAAAGAACAAGTGGTTCTGAATGACCAAGTGGTTCTGAATGAACAAGTGGTTCTGAATGACCAAGTAGTTCTGAATGACCAAGTGGTTTTTAATGAACAAGTGGTTCTGAATGAACAAGTGGTTCTGAATGACCAAGTGGTTCTGAATGAACAAGTGGTTCTGAATGACCAAGTAGTTCTGAATGACCAAGTGGTTTTTAATGAACAAGTGGTTCTGAATGAACAAGTGGTTCTGAATGACCAAGTGGTTCTGAAGGAACAAGTGGTTCTTAATGAACAAGTGGTTCTGAATGACCAAGTGGTTCTGAATGACCAAGTGGTTCTGAATGACCAAGTGGTTCTTAATGAGCAAGTGGTTCTGAATGACCAAGTGGTTCTGAATGACCAAGTGGTTCTGAATGACCAAGTGGTTCTGAATGACCAAGTGGTTCTGAATGACCAAGTGGTATTGAATCACCAAGCGGTTCTGAATGAAGAAGTCTGGGCAATGCACGTCTTATTTAATGGAAGTAAAATAAAAACATAAAAGAAAGTTACGTTGCGACTGCCTGGATAAACGGCCTTTAAGTCATCAACCCACAGAAATCCTCCTGACGGACCCTAAACGACACGATCCAAGTTGGAGTCCCCGAGACAAAAACCTATTCTCAACAGTACGTGGTGACTGATTAAAAAAGCGGCCTTAATCCACTTCCCCATAACAAACCCAATAAAATGTTACGGAGACTGTCACTAACTATACCGTAATCCTTGTGTTCATCAGGCACATCTTGTGCCCTATGCCAGGTAGCTAAATGTCTATAAATTCATCTCTGTCCTTTGACATTAAGCACGATTTTGTCGAAGACCATCTCTCCATCTGATTGAGTCCAGTACGGCAAGTATAGGTGTAGGGCCACCATGACGTCACTTTACGTGTCCATCTATTGTCGGACATGCATATCACGTGACCTGCCCACCTTTACTTTCTTATCAGCCTCGTATCTACGAAGTCATTGAAGCAGGTTTGACGCCTAATGGCGGTGTTCCGGATGTAGTCTTGTAGTGTAAGTGACAAAGGGTTGTACGCTCAATCGCTCGTTGAGTAACTTGAAGCCGCACCATGTTACTTTTTCGTAGGTTCCACATCTTCAGGCTGTTGAAGGTGTGAGCTCTCGCTTTGTTGTTTTTCATCTGTTGAAGTACTGTCTTGGTGCGGTTGAAGCTGAACTACTCGGCAACTAACCTTCGGGAGATCATTATATGCATGTCGCAATTATTGTGTATAATGCAAGTGTTCAGCTTGGTATTTCCCTTCTCTGAAGAAAATAAATTTCCTGTTTCAAGGTTTAGTGTGTACATTGATATATTACTGAGCCATTTACGATCTCTCTGGTTGGTCCCAGCAATGAGAATTAAGGAAATAACAATAATCAATAAATCAAAGCGTGTGTCTCCTGTCCAGACAAATGTCATTCACAACCCTCCTACAGCAAATTCGGTCTTGAGCTTCCCTTTCTGCCTCACACGCACTGAGGTCCAGAAACCGAAGTTTATTTTCAGTCTCTTCTCGTAGTGTTGGTTTACCTCTCTTTCCTGTCACCTGTGGATTCAATGTCAGGACATGTCTGGTTATATGTGATCCCATGTCTGTGATTTATGCAGCGTGTGTCATTTCCAACTCCATTTCATGTTTGATATATTGCTAAATTGGTTGTTGTTGGCTACTTGCCCATAGTTCTGCATTCCTCACCAGGTTTCCCCAGTCTATATTTTCGTTTGTTTCTTGGTACTCGAAATGGTAGTTAGCAATGTAACTTCCTTGCAGCTTTCACTATACTGCGTCATACTTCTTTGAGTAGGGCCATTTTTGGTCAGATATTAAGGTCTAGGAATGGCTTTCCCATTGACTGGGTCCATTTTTGGTCAGATATTAAGATATTGGACTTTTCCTTGTTTGGGCTCGCTAGATGATAGTCCTTTGTTGTCCTGCCCTCCTGGTTTGCGAGCTCCATCTGCCCGAATTTCCTCTCCTAAGTGGTTTGTCCTGTTGGACTCTTGAACACCACCCGGCTGCTACCATTCTTAGTCTGGTCCCACTCTAGTGACCTGTCCGGCATGGATTCTCCTACCAGGAACTCACGTTTCCGCCGATATAGCTCATTGGGACACTGACGGACGCAAGCCCCCCCCCCCCTCAACTCCCCTACCTCGACAAGGTGATGGCAGCCTAGGGGGAGGGAAAGGGGGGGGGGGGGAACTACATTATACTACTTGCAAAACCTATTCAGAACTTAGTAGCGGAAGTTTGAGAACGAACAACGAAGAAGAAGTCATCATCAAGTGCCGTCTCTGCGACGGAGATTGATGGTAATGGATCTCCATCTGTCTCTGTCTGGCATCAGGCTGATGGCTTGGCTTCGTTCGTTCTCAATCTCCCGCTACCAAACCCTGAAAGGGCTTTAGTAGCAGAATGTAGTCCAGAGAACGGAATGCGTTGTGTCGTAGTTTACAGCTTGACTGCGATATTTTCACCTTTCGGTCTAACACATCCGACTTCAGTAATCCCTTTTTGAGTACCGGGTTAGCATTCCTTCTTCGATCCCTTCTCCTTAGCCAGTCTGCCCTGCTGCAGCCAGTTATCCAGGATCACCGCGTGAAGGTGTAGAAGGGTCTTGGCAGCTGTGGTTCGCTGGCCCTGACGCTAGCAGTCAGCTATGGGTCGCTGACCCCTACAGCTCATGCGCTGCTCAGCGTCTTGATCCCATTTCGCATTTGAAGAAGACTAGGTTTGCATTAATACATATTTCATGATGTCATTAATTATTGTACACATTATCCATGCAAACACATACGTCATCCTTTATGACTAAAACGTCACATATTTACATTTTCCTACAATTCTTTATTGGAAAAGGCTGTTTTGCTTTTCCATAATTGTTCATACTGGAAAGACACAATTTTTCAATTTAATGTTTCTTTAATCAAAACATGGACCTCCTGAACGCATCTACTATGAAATATGGAAGAGGAACACGAATTCAGCAAAGCACCTTCATCATCTTAAAAGATCTGCGAATCTGGCACGGCTAGTTTGTCTTGTATAACAGCCTGTGTCACCCATGGACAAGGAGCAATTTTCCACGACAGGCCTCTGTTTGAAACAATTGTAGTTAGATATAAAATATCGTGCACATATTTGCAATATACCAACTGAGGCAGCAACAGTCCTATAAAAAAAACAATTATGGATGATTCTCGGTTTGAGTGGATCAGAGATAGGGTTTATGATGGATTCAACTTGTTTAATCCAAACATTTTTGACACGTTCTTGGATGACAACGAGTCTGAACTGTCAACGTTTTTGAACAAAGGTCCAAGCGACTGCGATAACCCGATAGCTATCCTCTTTTACATCGAGAAAGTCTGTAATGTCCCAGGTAAACGTATATTTACATGACTAAAAGGGTGTCATCTCTCATGTAAACCCATATTTACATTGCGAAAGTGTGACACATCACGAGTAAGCCTATATTTCCATTAAGAGAGTAAATCACTTCTCAGATAAAACTATACATTATTTAAATAAAATAAACTAACCATCTGTCACGTGAAGGTTGAGATAGTAAGTAATCTTTCAGGTGTGCGTGTATGTGTATGAATATATATATATCCTAATGGCTGCGAATCATGGACTTACCAAAACTTCCAGACAAACAATCGAATTCTTTGAGTCAGAATGTTACAGAAAGATCCTCAGAATACCCTGGACAGAGACAAAGGACAAATGTAAACATTCGACAAGAGTTGAGCATAGAAGAGAACTGGTTTATCAATTCCATTAGAAAATGCAAATACTTTAGTCACATCAACGGTCTCGAGAGAACGGTGATGGAAGGTATGGTGCCAGGCAAAAGAGGAAAGGGTAGACCAAGAAGACGATGGCACCAAGATATCCAGGAATGCCTGAGTATGACTGTGGCGAAGGCTGGAGTTTTGGCAAGAGAACGAGTTTCTTTCAGACAGACTGTGATGGGAGCGACGTTATATAAAGGACATGCTACATGATGATTTATATATATAGTAGCAGTAGTAGTAGTTTTGCTACCAAGTAGTAATATGCAGACGAAACATGCAAATTGTACACCAAGGCCTCGGTTTTAATTTAGCTAATGTTCCCCCTGTCCACCTAGCTAATTAATCCACCAGAACGACATAAGCCGATACAGCCTGGAATTAGCGACTTCACAGGAGTCGCCAGAAAAGCGATCGAACCACTACTATACTGCTTAAGGACACCAGCTAAGGATTGTTCTTCAGGGTTTACTCTCGAAGCCTTTTCAGTTAACATGTATCCCTAAGGCAGTGGGGCAGTGAACCGTTTTTGCGATAGCAGTTTGTTAAGATTTCTTAACCTCCATTTCCAATGTACGGGTCTTTTGGCCAGTTATTGACTATCTCATGATTCTATGTTATGAATGATGTTGTTTATATTAATTTTGACTATACGTTTGGTTACTTTTCTCCCCCCAAAATATAATTCAATATGTTTTACTCCCGTTTTGTAATTATCCCACAAAACCGCATCATCCATTTTGGAATCATAATCATATATATATATATATATATATATATATATATATATATATATATATATATATATATATATAAATATATATATATATACATTTATATATTTACAAGGCTGTATTGCAATAAGAGGTTTCTAAGTAGGTTCACCACTTTAGGAATCACGACATTGATCTCTACTTCGTTGGAAATCTGCTATGGCAGGTCTATTTTTCAAGAGCACAGCGAAGACGTTACGTGTGTATGTTGTCTGGATGTTTCAACTGCCCGTAGTATTAGCTCGCTAACTCCTTTAAATACATTGTTAAATGGATTCATTAAAAGGTCAGAGGATGCGGACCGTGAAATGAACTGACATCAGTCAGCGACTCACAGCTGGCTGCTTGCATCATGGTCAGCGAACCAGAGTTGACCAAGACTCTATTCCGCCTCCAGGTGGAGACACTGGAAACAGGCTGCACTAGTGTAGTCTGACTAAGAGAATAGGAATAGCGTTAGGAAGGCAAACCTGCTACCCCCAGAATATCAACTTCTTTCTTTTCTGTCTTTTCAGGATCTTTTGGTCATGCTATATCTACAGGCCAGTCGCCATGATAAAGTCTATAGTCTTCACCAGGTCGGAGCGGCTGCCCCACAGCTTTTGTCTCAGCTCCGCACCCTCTGGCCAGGTCTGGCATCTCATTTCCCTATAGATTGGGCGTTCTTGTAGAATATGCTCAGGGTTCTGGCATCCTGTTCCACATGGGCACTCATCGGTGTGTGAGATCTTCAGTCGGTATAAATGTTCTAGTAGTCTGCAGTGTCCAGTTCGTAGGCGAAATAAGGTAGTTTGTTGGTTTCTTTTGAGTTGGTGAATTGGGTCTGGTGTACTGCTTATGTTTCCGTCTTCTCTCCATTTGTGTGTATACTGATTTCTGATGATGTTCTTGATTTCTCTGTATGGTACTCGATGATTAAATTGTGCCTTTTTGCTGCCATCTTTCGTTTCCCGTGATTCCGCAATGGGAGGGTAGCCACTGGAGTGCTATTGTTGAGGATCTCTGGAGTTTTCCCAGTTCTCATCTGATCTCCGATAACAGTGGTTCGTTGTTTGTTTTTTGTATCGTCTCTAATAGTTCTCTGCAGTCCGTGAATAGAGCTATTTTTGTTGGAGGTTGCCTTTCTTTTTGAAGTATTCTCAGTGCTTGCAGGATTCTGCTCTGAGGTTTGTGGATAACTTTCCTGTTGGGAGGGCCTCTTCCGTTATATTTCCTCTTTTGTGTCTTTTGAATATGCCACTTCCCCCGTTTCAGCATACCACCTTTGCTGAACCATCTGTGTACACCTGTGTCCATTCCTTGGTATTATATTTCTCGTCAATCACTGTTTGTGCAAAAATTTTCAGCTCGTGGACACTGTGTTGGTCTTTTCTTCTTATTCCTGGGATCTCTGTACTTATTTCGATGTTGTTTATGTTGCAGCTTGGCTCTTCATAGTTAATAAGCATTTCTATTTCTGTAGGTTGGTTGGGAATTAGTCCTCCATATTTTTGGTGTAGGTGGTTTGATATATGAATGAAGCTGGTTCTCTTTAGCCTATTTTTAACTGGGTGCTTTAGTTTGATATGTATGGGATGATCAGGCATGCGTAGCATCTTTTGACTACGTGTCAGCACTCTTTCCTCTCGTCTAGTATTTAGGGGTTTTATATTTGTATATGTTTCCATTTTCTGGATTGGTGTAGTCTTCATTCCTCCTGTTATTATCCTTCAGCCTGAATTTTGAATTTTGATTAGGCGTTCCGTGTTTGTTTTTGATGCTTTTGTCCAGGCTGTCATGCCGTATTCAAGTACTGGCCTGACTGTGCCAGGGTATACATTTTTGAGGATGTTGCTATTTGCACTCCAGCTTGTTCCGGCCAGCTTCTTCATGAGGGATAGTTTTCTGGCTGCTTTTTGTTCTATCTCCTGTATGTGTTCCCTCCAGATGAGTCTCTTGTCCATTTTAACTCCGAGATACACAGGGGTATTTTCTTGTACAAGCTCTTTGCCATTTAGAATAAGTTTTGTTACTTCCTTGGTGTTGGACAGTGAGAAGCATGTTGTAACTGTCTTTGAGATGTTAATCTGCAATCCCCAATCTGTAACCCATTTTCCAACAGTGTCCAGTGCTGTCTGAATTCTATTTTCAGCTGTTGGTAGTTTTTCTGCAGCACTCCACATTGAGAAGTCATCAGCGTGTAGGGCACTGGATACTTTCTTTGGGAATTTTCCCGCTATGTCGTTTATGAACAGGATAAAGAGGGTAGGAGAGATGACTCATCCCTGGGGTACGCCTTGTTGGAGAGTTATTCTATGGCTCAGTGATCCATCTAATTTGACTCTTGCTGTTCTGTATCGGAGGAAGTCTTATATCCAGCTGTACATTCTCCCTTCTATTTTGTTGTTTAATAGTTTTAGGAGGAGTCCTTCTCTCCATACCTTGTCAAAAGCTTTTGCCATATCCACAAAGACCGCAAGTAATTTTTCCTTACCTTGGAATAAATTTTCTATTTCTTGGGTTAGGTACACTAGTTGGTCTTATGTGTTGCGGTTTTTTCCTAAAGGCTGACTGTGAATTGAGTAGGAGCTGGCTTTTTTCCAGATGTTTTATTAGTCTTGCGTTTACCATTTTTTCCAACACAGCTGAGCAGGCTTATTGGCCTTATAACTTTCCTTGCTTGTCTTGTCCTTTTTTGATTTTCTGATGGGGATAATGATAGCCTCCCCCCACTGGTCTGGGATCTTACCCTTGCTCCATGATTGATTGAAAATTTTCAGGAGTTCTCTTCTTGACCCTTGGTCTAGGTTTTTAATCATTTCATTTGTGATGCCATCTTTTCCTGGAGCTGTCTTGTTTTTCAGTTTCTGAATAACAGTGTTTAACTCTATCATTTTGAATGATGACTTCATGCAGGGATCCGCATTCTGTGTCTTCAGGTTCTCTTTTATCTCTTTTTTGACCTCTAGTTTGCGTTCTCGTGTCAATGTTGTAATACTTCTCTCTGAAAAATTCAGCCAGGATGTTTGCTGCCATTTTCCCTGTATGATGTTTCTCATTTTCCTTAATGACTGTCTTCCCATGGCTTACACAAATCGTCACAGTGTTCTTTTCAGGGCGAACACGGAACAAAAATAAAAGAAAAAGAAGAAGAAGAAGAAGAAGAAGAGGAAAAAGACAATTAATTTGTCTTCACATGTACTACATTGAAACTTTCGTCTGAAGTTTCAGGAATGTAGCCACGTCGAATAAAGAGGCTCGTCTGTAGATCTCTATTTATTTGTTGACAGACAAAGGAAGTTTTGAATCTTTTGGGGAAGCAGACTTGAATAAAGAGAGTAACATGCATTTTGTCAGACCAACAGAAACATCTTCCAAAATTACAACAGGTAAATCTTTGCATTGAATCAAATCGTTCTTTAAATTCCTCCCATTTGTTTAGTTAACTTGTGTGTTCTTGTTTGTCTGTAGTGCTTAGAGAGGTGAAAAACGTAAGATTTTTTTTTTTTTTTAAATTAATTTTTATTTTTGAGTTCGCCTTATTTATCTATTCCCCAAGGCGGTGGCCGTTGCACTGTGGTTTTTATTTTGCGTCTGTCAGCCCAGTGCATCCGACTTCAGCATGCATGTTTTGTACGGGTCAACTTCCTCCTGCATTTTCTAAGGGTTTGCTTCCCCGGGGTAACGGCCAGTGCTGTGATGGGGATCGAACCCAGCACCTTCGGGTTGTGAGCCATGTCACTTAACCACTAGCCCACGCCGTCCCCGCCAAGTGCTGTGTACTTCATGAGTTATGATTGAGTCTTCCTCGTCAGTCACCGTCGAACCCATCGACTGAGCAAACATATCCTAAATGGATGGCTTGGCTTGGCTTCGTTCGTTCTCAATCTCCCGCTACGAAGCCCTGAAAGGGCTTAAGTAGCAGAATGTAGTCTAGAGAACGGAATGCGTTGTGACGCAAAAAAATAAGTCTTTAAATAGAAATTGTTGAAAATAAAAAGCAAAGTAGGTCAAGAAATTACATTCATAAATAATGGCTTGGAAACCGGTCTACTAACCAAGTGGGCGTTGGTTAAAAACCTCTGTCAGGTATATGGTCTTTTTTCTATCGGGGTAAAATAAAACCCAAGCATATACACCGTAATGCTACTGCAGAGACAACCGGCATTTATTCCTCAATGGTATAAATTCTCTCTGTAGATCCCAGCAACTAGAACAATACCGTAACAATTGTGATTTTTGTGTGTTTTTTTTTCTTTATTTAAAAATCTCGTTTTGAAAACGAAAGGTTCAAATTAAGAAAATGTCCAAGAGGAAGGCAGATTCATAAAAACAAAGAAAACATTTAAAAATTGGACAGTTCATATTTTTGTCGGGTAGATTTATAATGTGAGTCAAGATGCAACGATGTTTTAATTGATAACAGCTTATATCAGGCTGCGCGCATCAGGGCCAGTGACTCATACCTGACCGATACCCTTTTAGGCCTCAAAGTTGCGGCCCTGGAAGCAGACTGCAACCATGCATCCTGTCTAAGAGATTATGGTTCGAAGAGGTAAGGCAGACTAGGTCCCAACAATGGCGTGCTGAATACGAATGTGTCAGACCGAAAGACGCAAATATCGCAGTCCAGCTGTAAACTAGTTGTTTTTTCAGAAGGAACATCAAAAAAGGAGAAGAAGATGATGAAGAAGAAGAAGAGGAGGAAAAAGAACAACAGCAACAAGAACAATGAGGAGACGGAAGAAGAAGAAGACGAAGAAGAAGAATAAAAAGAAGAAGAAGAAGAAGAAAAAGAAGAAGAAAACAACAACAATGAGCAGACGGAAGAAGAGAAAGAAGAAGAAAAAGACGAAGAAGAATAATAATAAAAAGAAGAAGAAGAAGAAGAAGAAGAAGAAGAAGAACAACAACAACAACAACGATGAGAAGACGGATGAAGAAGAAGAAGAAGAAGAAGAAGAACAACAACAACAACAACAACGATGAGGAGACGGATGAAGAAGAAGAAGACGAAGAAGAAGATTAATAAAAAGAAGAACAACAACAACAACGATGAGGAGACGGAAGAAGAAGAAGAAGAAGACGAATAAGAACAATAATAAAAAGAAGAAGAAGAAAAATCAATGTTTCGAAATAGAATGGCCATTATGGGGATCACAGTGTCGATTTCCATCTCGTTGGCCAGACTGCTGTAACGCTGTTTCAGTTTTTAGGAGCAAAACGACGAGGTCGTGGTCTTGATCAGTATTTTACACATGACCCTGACCTTAATCTTGAATATGTATCTATAAAAAGAAGAAGACTTTCTACCAGGTTGTAGCCCAGTGTCGTCTCACCTCCTACCAGGTTGTAGCCCAGTGCCGTGGTATGTATTTGTCTTTCGCCTCTCTCGTGACCCGAGTGACATTTGCTCCCAATTTTCAGCGGTCAACCTCTAGCCATTCTTCCTGATGTTCTCCTGTAGAAGACTGCATGAATAATGTAGTCTGGTTGCATTCTCACAATGTGACCAAATCAATCCATTCTCTGTTGCTCGATTTACTGTAGGCAGGGAATTGTTCCAACCTTCCCCTGAATATTCGTGTTGGTGATTACGTCTCTTCTGGTGTTGTTAGTGACCTTTCGTAGACAGGGTATTTCGCAGGTGGCTAACTTTCGCTTATGCGTCCTATCAAATGCCTATATCTGGCACTGGTAGCACATGTTGGGATGAAGATATTATTTATCATCTGCTTTTTTTGCTTGTAGGCAAATCTTGGGGTGTTTTAGTAGTGGAGACAGCTGATCGATGACAGTGTTTGTCCTCTGCACTCTCGTTTCTATCACTCTTAGTTTGCCTTCATCGGTAACAACAATTCCCAGATATCTGAATTCTCCAATCTAATTTCTAACATCCTGCTTCTCTTTCCAATTTAATTTCTAACATCCTGCTTCTCTTTCCAATCTGATTTCAAACATCCTGCTTCTTCTTTCAATTTAATTTCTAACATCCTGCTTCTCTTTCCAATCTGATTTCTAACATCCTGCTTCTCTTTCCAATCTGATTTCTAACATCCTGCTTCTCTTTCCAATCTGATTTCTAACATCCTGCTTCTTCTTTCAATTTAATTTCTAACAATCTAATCCATTCTGCATCTCCTTCCAATTTTAAAGCAAGCAATAATGAAAGTTATTCATCAAATCTTGGCCGTAGAGACAGCGCCTCTCAGAAAGAACACACGAAGAGAGCCTCTAGGGCAAAGTCAGGTATATAATAACTGTCTTTAAACAAATAATTCATCATTTTTGTCGAATTACTTTCTTGCTAAAACTCTGTTCCAATCATTTATGCTTTTGGTAAATGGGGCCCCGTTAATGATGCATCATCGATTCCTACTTTGGTCTGTTTATCTTGAGGCCAGCCATTGAGGTGTCCTGGACTCCTCGTTTAATTTTGTTCATTTTCTTAAATGTTTCTTATCCATTATGTGTTCGAGTCTAGTGCGAAGCTTGTTGAATGATTTGATTGCGACAAAAGGGAATTGCTTCAGCTATCCCAGCAAACATGTGTGCTTGTTGTGTTGTTTTCGCCCACAATTCAAACCTGTTACTGCCTCAGATCATCCGATGCATAGTATGAAACGAAGACATCTCTTGATAGAAGTTCATATTTATTTTAATTTAGCACAGCTACAAATTAACGAAAGAAAGGTACAGACTGGGTATTAAGAAATTTTTATTTTAGACAGAGAGTGCTGAATGATTGTAATTCATTGTCACAGGAAGAAGTGGAGGCAGGGCCAATTAATGCATTCAAGAATAGATTTAATGCGCATAGTTTTTAGAGCAAGGAAATATAAACGAAACCAGCTGTATACAGACTATGCAGAGTCTTATTACTCAGAATGAAGATGTTAAGTAGGTTTGTAAATATCGCCGTGTCCAGTTTGGCAGACACGAAGTTTTTTCTAAGTGGGATCGCTTCTCTGCGTAAGGGGGGTAATGAAAACCTACCATTCTGCACACCTGCCAAATAGGTTTGCAGATGTAAGAGCTAAGTTTTGCAAAGGACATGCTACTTACTTTTTAAATATAACAATTTAAAAAACTAATTGTAGCACGACCCATTGTGTATTTTAAACCCGATTAATATTAAAGGTGAACCTCTGGAAAGTGTTGCGCAGTTTAAATATCTGGGAGCAGAAATGAATGCGGATGGGTCTAGAGCGCAGATCAAGAACAGCGGCGGCCATCGTCACCCTGACCAGACTGCGAATAATCTGGAAAGACAAGAACATTACCCTTAAAGCTAACTTTAATGTTTACAATGGTCACCTCGGTATACCTCTGCGTGTGCGAGACTTGGACTCTAACGGCTGCACTAAAACGTAACATTTGCACAATGGAAATGAGATGCTTGCGAAGAATTCTGGACATTTCATATTTGGTTCGCGTTACAAACGAGAGTGTTCTTTAAATTGTTAGGAAGGGGTAAGGTCAATATAAAAACCTAACAATTATAGTTAAAACACGAAAATTGACATGGTATTGACATATATCACGATCGGTGTGGCTGACCAAGACCTCCCTGCAAGGCACTGTGCATGGGAAGCGTGGGACAGGGAGATCAATAAAAGAGATAGGAGGACAATATAAAAGAGTGTACGGGAAGGTCTTTAGGTGAAACTAATACCCTGGCGAAAAAACGAGACGCATGGCGGGAACTGGTTCGACAAACTGCAAAAACGGTGCCTCAACAACCTTCAAGGTTACGGGACTGATGATGAATACTTTCAGCAGATGTATTCCCTTCTGTTCTAATAGGCTATCAAAACAATCGAATATGTTCCCAGCACAAACATGGTGTGTGTCGTAGACCCATCTCGTCCTCATACATTTGATTTCATAGCTGGTTTGCCGTGCTGTCACACTGTTCCTTTCGTGGATAGGTGTGTTTGTATGTGTATGTATGGATGTATGTATGTATGTATGTATGTATGTATGTATGTATGTATGTATGTATGTATGTATGTATGTATGTATGTATGTATGTATGTATGTATGTGTGTATATGTATATATATGTAAGTATGTGTGTGTATGTATGTATGTATGTATGTATGTGTGTATGTGTATGTATGTATGTATGTATATTTACATGTATGTATGTGTGTATATATGTATGTATGTATGTATGTATGTATGTATGTATGTATGTATGTATGTGTACGTGTGTATGTATGTATATATGTTTGTATGTATGTATATATGTTTGTATGTATGTATGTGTGTATGTATGTATGTTTGCATGTATGTATGTGTGCGTTCGTGCATGCGTACGTGTGTGCGTGCGTGCGTGCATGAACGTACGTATGTATGTATGTATGTACATTTATTTATGTGTGTGTGTTTGTGAGTGTGCGTATGAGAAATGCATGTTCGTGTATGTATGTGTTTGTACGTGAAAGTGTTTGTTTTAACCTAAATATTCATCCAGGACGTATATCCATCCACAGAAATACCAGTTATCCCAGGATTTTCAACCTTTCCAGAGGATTTAGACAAAATGAACAAGTGTCTGGTAAGGCTACAAACTATCTGGAACCACTCTCTTCGAATGTTTCCCTCCGAAACTAAAATGTTTGTACGAGGCGTGTTCAAATGAAACCGGAACTAACTGCACCAAGTGAACATACGAACGTTGCTCATTATGACGTCATTTCTGATTTAAACAGCACATACCAACCGTCAAGTTTAAACAATTTCCTTACCCTCCGATTCCTCATTTCTTCAGCAGACCGTTGAAAACATGGCGGGTGTGATACGGAATCCGTTCCAGAGTTGACTAGCGAGCGGCGATTCGGTTTCTAACAGCTTAAGGATGTCGACCAGTTGATGTTTTTATTTTTGCGTTTGCTTTATTTCTATATTCCCTAAGGCGGTGTGCGTTGCACTACGGTTTTTACTTTCCGCCAGTGCATCCGACTTCGACATCCATTTTATGTAAGGGTCTGCTTCCTCTTGCATTTTCTAAGGGTTCGCTTTCTCTGGGAAACGGGGGAGCTGCGAGCCGTGTCACTTAACCACTAGCCCACGTCCCCCCCCCTCACCCCCATCTTCTTCCACGTACAGATTCATATTTGACCCCGTTCAATTCGAGGTCCGCGTAATCAACAGGCTCTTTCACACCGAATATACAAATATTTCCTTCGTGAAAAAAGCAATGATCATGGAAAACCCGCTGCAATTTATCATTTAATTCACCCGGACTCTTCGTAGGGTCACACTAGAATCTGGTTGTGGTAATCTTGCACCTTCTTTTGCCAGTCTGTCTGCCTCCTCGTTGCCTTGAATGTCACAGTGGGATGGAACCCACTGTACCACTACACTTTTTAGTGCAGACTGCTGGCATAGTTGACAGAGTACTGCTCTTAAATCATTAAGTTCTGTATTTTTCTGGCTTTTTAGTGCTGTAACTACGGACAGGGCATCTGTAAACAGGACTATCTGACTTTCATTGCTTTCGCCTGTGAGTATTGTTTCTACTGCAGCCTTCAATGCCTGTGCCTCCGCTCTGAAATTGCTTGAGAATTTTCCAATTGCCACTGACAGTGTTATTTTTTTACCGTTTGTAAGGCTCAAGAATACCCCTCCCCCTCCATTATGTGTTGTGTCTGTTGCAGAACCGTCAGTGTATGCATGGGCCTGCCAGTTCTGCGTTTCGTAAGAGGCGACAAGGAAAATTTGAGTATGGATGCAGTCTGTTACCCAATCCTGTATATTTTATAAGCCACAAGAAACATAAACAAAACTCGCTGCATGTTAATGAAGAAGAGGAGGAGCGACCAAGTCAAGCGAATAGTTTACATTCAACGTGTCATTTCACTATTTCTCTATTGCTCGCCAGCCAGTAGGTATAAATTAATATGATAGAGAGTAGCGGCTGCTATACGAACATACTGAACAGATACAGAAGTGATCCTCTTATTCAAAAGGGCAAAAAAATCAGATGCAGCAAATTATAGACCGGTGAGTTTAACGAGCATTGCTTTCAGAGCAAGGTAATGTAAATTAAACTGGTTGTATACAGACTGCAGAGTGTTCAGAAAATTGCGAGCTGCTCGCTATGAACTTAGCTAGCGCGCTACCTGAAAAAAAGTGCAAAAGTAAATTCAATACTACAAAATTGCCTGTTGCAATGAAATGCGTAATGTAAGGAGACAGACCTCAATACAGCAAAATAGATCGCGTTCTTTTTTCCAGAAGCAATCCCAACATACAAAACCAGTCACCACCTAACCCTTCAAATCAGAGCCGTTATCATCAGTCATGTAAGATCAGCAAATTCCACTTTAAAAAAAGATCGCATTCCCAAAATGGAGGATACAAGACTGACATTTTTTTGGGCTTCACTAGTTTCTACTGGCCAATTCGCGTCTATTCCACCGCAGAACGTAGTCAATTTGCCGATATTAAGACGCATAAACAAGTTCTTGTGTGTATCTGTATGTACCTAACCTGGTGTTTCCGTCATGCAAAAGTGTTTCCTGTTCCTCGTAGATAGGTGGTTTCTATTTTCCTTTTTCTATTTTCCCTTTGTGTACTCTGTCCGTCTCCGGAGGTTAAATATGCCAAATTTTCAATTCCTGGGGCGATTTTTTGGGAATGTGTAGTATATTTATTTTATGGAAAAAAAAAAATGAAAAAAAATGTAAAAGTTGATTAAAATTAAGTTATATCAAAATTTAAAAATGGGAATGGTCAGATACGGCACCGAGACGAGAAAACAAACAAAATCTACGCTACAACAAATAGGCTTTCATCAGGGACAACAAATAACAACAATACTGAACTAACAAATCAACATATAACGAACAAATGGTCTACTTATCTGATAAGCTTATCTGTCTAAGCGACTGGTTGGGTCAGATGCTTGACTGAAAATAAAGGCTAGCAGTCAAATAAGGTGGCCATGAGAGCGTAAGAAGTGAGGGGGGATGCGCCGGATAAGCCAGTGGTGGCCAAATATGGAAAAGGTCAAATAGGGATACAAGTGGGAGAACAAAAAGGTGATATAAGCCGTCAAGTGGTGAGATAAATATAGGAGGGGGGGGGGGGGGGTGGATACTGATAGAAGAAGAAAAGTAAGACAAATAGATGGGGGGCAGTTATCTGATAGAAGAAGAAAAGTAAGACAAATAGATGGGGGGCAGTTATCTGATAGAAGAAGAAAAGTAAGACAAATAGATGGGGGGGCATTTATCTGATAGAAGAAGAAAAGTAAGACAAATAGATGGGGGGCAGTTATCTGATAGAAGAAGAAAAGTAAGACAAATAGATGGGGGGCAGTTATCTGATAGAAGAAGAAAAGTAAGACAAATAGATGGGGGGCAGTTATCTGATAGAAGAAGAAAAGTAAGACAAATAGATGGGGGGCAGTTATCTGATAGAAGAAGAAAAGTAAGACAAATAGATGGGGGGCAGTTATCTGATAGAAGAAGAAAAGTAAGACAAATAGATGGGGGGCAGTTATCTGATAGAAGAAGAAAAGTAAGACAAATAGATGGGGGGCAGTTATCTGATAGAAGAAGAAAAGTAAGACAAATAGATGGGGGGCAGTTATCTGATAGAAGAAGAAAAGTAAGACAAATAGATGGGGGGCAGTTATCTGATAGAAGAAGAAAAGTAAGACAAATAGATGGGGGGCAGTTATCTGATAGAAGAAGAAAAGTAAGACAAATAGATGGGGGGCAGTTATCTGATAGAAGAAGAAAAGTAAGACAAATAGATGGGGGGCAGTTATCTGATAGAAGAAGAAAAGTAAGACAAATAGATGGGGGGCAGTTATCTGATAGAAGAAGAAAAGTAAGACAAATAGATGGGGGGCAGTTATCTGATAGAAGAAGAAAAGTAAGACAAATAGATGGGGGGCAGTTATCTGATAGAAGAAGAAAAGTAAGACAAATAGATGGGGGGCAGTTATCTGATAGAAGAAGAAAAGTAAGACAAATAGATGGGGGGCAGTTATCTGATAGAAGAAGAAAAGTAAGACAAATAGATGGGGGGCAGTTATCTGATAGAAGAAGAAAAGTAAGACAAATAGATGGGGGGCAGTTATCTGATAGAAGAAGAAAAGTAAGACAAATAGATGGGGGGCAGTTATCTGATAGAAGAAGAAAAGTAAGACAAATAGATGGGGGGCAGTTATCTGATAGAAGAAGAAAAGTAAGACAAATAGATGGGGGGCAGTTATCTGATAGAAGAAGAAAAGTAAGACAAATAGATGGGGGGCAGTTATCTGATAGAAGAAGAAAAGTAAGACAAATAGATGGGGGGCAGTTATCTGATAGAAGAAGAAAAGTAAGACAAATAGATGGGGGGCAGTTATCTGATAGAAGAAGAAAAGTAAGACAAATAGATGGGGGGCAGTTATCTGATAGAAGAAGAAAAGTAAGACAAATAGATGGGGGGCAGTTATCTGATAGAAGAAGAAAAGTAAGACAAATAGATGGGGGGCAGTTATCTGATAGAAGAAGAAAAGTAAGACAAATAGATGGGGGGCAGTTATCTGATAGAAGAAGAAAAGTAAGACAAATAGATGGGGGGCAGTTATCTGATAGAAGAAGAAAAGTAAGACAAATAGATGGGGGGCAGTTATCTGATAGAAGAAGAAAAGTAAGACAAATAGATGGGGGGCAGTTATCTGATAGAAGAAGAAAAGTAAGACAAATAGATGGGGGGCAGTTATCTGATAGAAGAAGAAAAGTAAGACAAATAGATGGGGGGCAGTTATCTGATAGAAGAAGAAAAGTAAGACAAATAGATGGGGGGCAGTTATCTGATAGAAGAAGAAAAGTAAGACAAATAGATGGGCGGCAGTTATCTGATAGAAGAAGAAAAGTAAGACAAATAGATGGGGGGCAGTTATCTGATAGAAGAAGAAAAGTAAGACAAATAGATGGGGGGCAGTTATCTGATAGAAGAAGAAAAGTAAGACAAATAGATGGGGGGCAGTTATCTGATAGAAGAAGAAAAGTAAGACAAATAGATGGGGGGCAGTTATCTGATAGAAGAAGAAAAGTAAGACAAATAGATGGGGGGCAGTTATCTGATAGAAGAAGAAAAGTAAGACAAATAGATGGGGGGCAGTTATCTGATAGAAGAAGAAAAGTAAGACAAATAGATGGGGGGCAGTTATCTGATAGAAGAAGAAAAGTAAGACAAATAGATGGGGGGCAGTTATCTGATAGAAGAAGAAAAGTAAGACAAATAGATGGGGGGCAGTTATCTGATAGAAGAAGAAAAGTAAGACAAATAGATGGGGGGCAGTTATCTGATAGAAGAAGAAAAGTAAGACAAATAGATGGGCGGCAGTTATCTGATAGAAGAAGAAAAGTAAGACAAATAGATGGGGGGCAGTTATCTGATAGAAGAAGAAAAGTAAGACAAATAGATGGGGGGCAGTTATCTGATAGAAGAAGAAAAGTAAGACAAATAGATGGGGGGCAGTTATCTGATAGAAGAAGAAAAGTAAGACAAATAGATGGGGGGCAGTTATCTGATAGAAGAAGAAAAGTAAGACAAATAGATGGGGGGCAGTTATATTTATTTTAGGTGCAGCACTCTTTTACTTCTTTATTTTGGGGGGCAGTTATATTTATTTTAGGTGCAGCACTCTTTTACTTCTTTATTTTTTAAAGTTGATATGGACCCTCTTTTATATTTCTTAATTTCAATTTAATTTTTACAAGACACAACTTTATTCAGGCCACCTAAACCCCCCTCCTTCTTTTAAACACCCATAAATAATCGTTTGGATACCCCTCTACTCATGAAGCAATTCAAATGAACTCGTGATTATTTTGATATTAGATATGTAATTCCAGAATTGCGTGCGTATAAGCTATTGCATTTTTTTACTCTTTGATAAGAGAAAGACAACTGTGTGCAGGTGGGTGGTGCGGTAGATTCGGTGAAATTTGGAAAAGTCCTCCACGACTGGATAAATTAAAGTGGGGCCCGTATCTGGCCCCAAGGCCACACATTGCACGTGTCTACTCTAGTGCGTCGGTATATGTTCTAATAAGTGGGGTACCACTGTCAGATAATGATACGCATGAGCTACAGTAATCAGCGAGCCATAGCTGACTGCTAGCATCAGGGCCAGCGAACCAGAACTGCCAAGACCCTTCTACACCTCCACGCGGTGATCCTGGATAACAGGCAGCAGTAGGGCAGACTGGCTAAGGAGAAGGGATCGAAGAGAGAATGCTAACCCAGTACTAAAAAAATGGTTGCTGAAGTCGGGTGTATTGGATCAAAAGTTGCAAATATCGCAGTCAAGCTGTAAACTACGACACAACGCATTCCGTTCTCTGGACTACATTCTGCTACTTCAGCCCTTTTAGGGTTTGGTAGCGGGAGATTTAGAACGAACGAAGATAAGCCAAGATAATGGTACAGGTAGTGACGAAACTACAGTGCTGTTTGGGGATGAAGTGACAGTTGTTGTTGTTTGCGAATGCCCACAATGAGTAGGTTACTCTTTTGTGCGCCCTGAAAAGAACGTTAAGTGGCTGGTTGCAGTAGTTTTCCTCACATTCAGAGCGTGCTGATAAAGATGGACCGTGGTACTCCAGGCGGTTGTGCTATGCTTGGTTTCATCTGTGTCACATACTACTAAAGGGATCACGTCGATCCCTTACCCCGTTAGTCAGGCTGCCGTGAAAACAGCCCGTTTATAGGGAGGACTGCTAGGAAACCGAAGTGAGGGTATTGGCCATTATGTTTTGCCTGACCCGGACTAACATATCTGATGTGTATATTTTCTCTGATCCAGACTAACATGTCTGATGAGTATATTTTGTTTGACCAGACGTTAGTCTTCCTCCCCATCAAATGATAGAGTCGTCATCGTAATTGGTCTCATCTTTTTTAAAAGATGTAGTGGTCACTTCCCTTCCTCGCTGCTTTTCGTGCTCTAACAATGTGTATTTCACACCTTTACATGAATATCGACTGGAGCGTTTTGATAACAAGGGTCGAACTCTGTACCTTGGCCGTGGGAAGCTAGAACTCTACCACAATATTCGTGAACCGTTACATTTTCATTAATTGTGTCTTGCTGTTGTAGGAGAAAGATTTAAATAAGTGTAATAAACAAGCAAAATAAATTTGTGAAATGTTAAAGGGATTTGCAAAGAAAGTCCAATTACACATCACTGCGTTTGAGTCCTTTTGATCATGCCTTTGTCACTTACTTACTTACTTAGTCGCTCCTCTTCTACCGTGAGGTGTAGAGGTTTGCCAAAGAGAACGCCACACTGCTCTATCCGCCGTCTTTTTCCTGGCCCCTTTCCAATCCAGCCCTCTATCACTAAGGGACTGTGGTATGTTGTCTTCCCAACGTACTTTGGGACGTCCTCGGAGTCTGCGTCCTTGACTTTTGATCTCCGATGACCGCTTTGGTATCCGATCTTCTTCCATTCTACAGGCATGGCCAAACCACTGTAGTTGGGACTGCTCCACTCGTGTCTGCAGGGGTTGAACTTCAAGACTGCTACGTATTGTCTGGTTACGGATCTTGTCCCTTTTCGTCACCTGAACCACCTTTCTTAGGCACCTCATTTCTGAAGTTTGTAATTGCCTTTCTTGGGCTGTAGTCATTGTCCATGACTCACATCCATATGTCAGGACAGGCACATAGGTCGAGCGGTATACACCCATCTTTGTTTTCCTGCTTATTTCTCTTTTACTTAGGAAACCTCTGTTTATTGCATGGAACAGTCTACCTGCTGCTGCCCTTCGTGCAATTAACTCCTCTTTGATTCCTCCCCTGCTGTCTATTACCACTCCTAGATATTTAAAGTTGCTGACCTGCTCCAGTGGTCGTGTTCCCAGGGTTATCTGACGTCTTTTTTCATCTCTGGCGATCACCATGGTTTTTGTTTTTTGAGTTGCTGATGTGCATTCCTCTCTTCTTCAACTCTTCTTCCCAGACCTGCAAGTTGATCTGGAGATGGGCTTCGGTTTTCGTGATCACGGCCACATCGTCTGCAAATGCTAGTTCCGATATGTAACTTGGTCTCATCTTCCAGTACCCTACTTCATACTTTTTTGTCCGTTCCTTGTAAGCTTTGATGACTTCATCCATGAGGAGTATGAAAAGGTACGGTGATAGAATGTCTCCCTGTCTTACTCCACTAGTGGTCTTGAACTCTCCTGACTTTTGATTTGATGTCCGCACATAATTTCTGCATGTTTTATAGAAACATCTCTATAGCAGAGATCAAGGGTCCTGGGATGTTCTTCCTTGTCAGGCACTACCAGAGTTTGTCCCAAGGAACTTTATCAAATGCTTTCTCCAAATCCAAAAAGCAGAGATGAATCTCTTTATCATATTCAAGAGCCTTTTCACTTATATGTCTGAGTGTAAAGATAAGGTCTTGAGTACTTCTATTTGCCCTAAACCCACATTGAGTTTCATCCATATTTGGCTCTGCTAGACCTCTTAATCGCAGTTCTTGAATCCTAAAGTAGACTTTCCCAGGGACACTGAGAAGGGAAATACCTCTATGGTTTTCACATTGTCGATTGTCGCCCTTTTTAAATATTGGTATTATTATTGCAACCTCCCAGTCTCTTGATATCTTCTTGTGGCGATAAGCTGCCTTGAGAATCTTCATAAATAGTATCTCTCCTGCCGTTCCATTGTATTTAACCATTTCTGGTGTTATACCATTATGTCCTGCTGCTTTACCAATCTTAATTATCTCCAATGCTGCATTTAGTTCTTCCATTGTGATATTATTGTTTCCCTCCATGGTTCCCTCTTATTGAATTGGGACTGTTTCTTCCAGAGCTTGGTTTTCCTCCACTCCAAGGAGATCTGAGAAATATTCTTTCCATCTGTTCACTACCTCTTCTGGGGCAGTCAACAGCGCACCTTGTTTATCTTTAACAAATTTCAGGGGGCATTCCTTTTCCTTCCTCATGTTCTTTAAGGTCCTGTAGAACAGTTTCTGGTTTTCTCCAGCATTATTTTCCAGTTTATCTCCAAATTCTTCCCAGGATTTCTGTTTGGCCTTGAGCACAGTCTTCTTTGCTTCTGTTCTAAAATAAACATATTCTTTATATTTCTTTGTTTGTTCTTCTGTATTCCTAGCCCCTAGGTATTGCTTCCATGCCTTTTTCTTTTCTCGTATTATTCTTTTCACTTCTTCTGTCCACCATGGTGTACTCTTTCTCTTCCACCCTTCTTTGGTTTGACCGCATGCCTCTACTGCAGCCTCTTTGCGGATGTCTTTGAATTTTACCCAAAGCATTTCCATATCTTCTTCATATTCCTATATCCTTTCTATTGCTGTTGTTATAAGCCCTTGGTATCTCCTCTTAACATCTGGTTCTCGTATTTTGTAAGCCTTAATTTTATTTTCCCCTCGTGGATTATGTTTCATGCTTGCTGATGGGTGTTGCCTGGCTGGATAGTGTTTTTCAATTTCTCTCTTTATTTTAACTAGGTAGTGGTCGCTTCCTATCTCTGGTCCTCTGAACACTTTAGCATCCTTTACATACTTGAAATCAGTTTTCCTCACTATTGCATAGTCAATTATGGATCTTTCATTTCTTGCCGGCTCGCATCTTGTGTAGGCATGGATACCCGTGTGTGGAAACCTTGTATTTGTAATAACAAGGTTTTGTTCTCTGCAGAATCTCAGCAGTCGTTTTCCATTGTCATTTAAGACATCTTCTCCAACCCACCGATCACTCCATCCCATCTAGAATAGTCGTTTCCAACCATTGCGTTGAAGTCTCCAAGGAGAAGTATTTCATAATGGCAATCGTCAATGGTCCTTTGAAGGAGCTCATAAAATTCATCTTTTATGTCAGTGCTCTTATCTTCGTTTGGTGCATACACAGTGACGATATCCATTTGACTATCCTCCTCCTGTAGACTTAGAACCATCAGTCGTTCTGAAATGAACTTCCATCCTTTAATGTTTGCTTTGTTGTTACTATTCACTATACAGCCAACCCCTGCCCTGGCTCGTTCACTCATGGGAACTCCGCTGTAGTATAACATGTTGCCGTCATGGTCCAGAACGCCCTGTCCCTTTTACTTTGTTTCTGTAAGTGTCAGGACTGTCAATTTTGCACTCTTCATCTCCTCTTTTAGTTCATGTTCTTTTCCGTTTATACTTCGTACATTCCATGTTCCGTAAATCGTGGTCCTTATTTCTCGCCTGTTCGTCGCCGTAGAGATCAGTCCGGTTTTCTCTATGTTTTTACTTGTATTCGTTTTTTAAGACAAGCAGGTGATAAGCCTGTTGTGTCTTTGCATGGTGGAGGGCTGCCTCCTTACAGCCTCCATGCCTGTTTTTGTCCACGGCTGATATTTATTCGCAGCTAACCTCCAAATTAGGAGGCCTTTTAGCAATCCGTAACCCTGCTGACGCGCCTGGTAGGAGGTAGGTTCCTCCTGCAGGCCTCTGTCACAATCTGTTCAATGATCTAATTTTTTTCTTAACGCAAGAAAACATTTTCTTCATCTTAATGTCATTCAGTTTTCATTCTATTTTATTGTATTGTAATATATCCTTATTTTATTTCTTACCTATTATCGTGCGCCTAGTATTTTATACCGCAATATTTACAGGGATACCAAACAACATATCTACACATGGCCTGGGGTTATTTGCCGGAGGAGGCTGCTAATAATAAAGCCAGCAGTTTTTATTTTATGAGAACCACACCTGGGATGGTCCCAGCCTACAGAACGATCGAGGAAGCAGACGCTGAAATGCCGCTTCAGCTGGAGTACGGGTTATTAAACAATCACCCACTCTTCATGCTAGATCAGCTGCTGAATTTGGTAAGACAACTCTTCATTTTCTTCTTCTTTTTTCTTTTCTGTCGTCGCTGCCGTTCACGTTCAAATACGGGGGTAAGTCAGTACGTTGGTCATAACTTCATAGGTTAGCTCAAAAATGGAGTTGGTAATTTATAAAAGTGTCATTAGCTAGAAACAACATTCAGCTCTGTGATTACTTTAGGTATCAAACACTAGGTGTCGCATGCACGGGTGCAAGTCAGATACAAAATGTCCGTGCTCACACAGTGTATAATCAAAGAAAAGCGTGGTGTTGTGAGTTGTTTTATATGCAAAGTAACTTTCTGCAAATGATATTCATAAGGAAATGCTTGCTGCTTACAGTGAGAACATCTTCTTGTGTAAGATCAGATCATCCGTAACCGATGAGGTCGTTGGGGAACACATGAAGACATCCTCACAAGCCGACGCCACCCTTCTCTGTCTGCGGCCGCTGCCTGTGCCTCTTCTGGTCGGAGATTGGTCCATTCTTTTATGTTGTCCATCTATCTCTTTTTAGAACGGCATCTTCGTCGTCTGCCTTGCACCTTTCCGTGGAGGATCGTATTTGCAAGACCATTTGATCTCAATATGTGACCGTTGGCAAGATGTCTTCAAAAGGCCCTATTGCTATTGTATTTATATCTCATAGTTGCACATTTGTAACTCGATCTTTGTACGTGACGTTTAAACGTCTTCGGAAACATTTAATCTCCAAGGCCTGTATCCTTCGCTGAAGGTCAGCTCTAACTGTCCATGTCTCACAAGCATAGAGGAACACTAATAGGACCAGTGTACGCATTAATCTGATTTCCGTTTATCTTGCCAGATTTTGTTAAGCCGTGCAAGCGCCGCTGTTGTCTGTGCTATTCTAGCCAACACCTCAAATTTTGAACCTTCATCACTGAAAATCGAACCCAGATATTTAACACTTTGAGATCCTGAACATTAGCTTGTATCCTTCCATTGAAGCCTTCGCCGTTGTGGGTCATTAATTTTGTCTTTCCAGCGTTTATCTCCATACCATAGTCAAGAGCTGTTTCATCGAGCCTTCTGACCCATTCCTGGAGTTCTGCTTCTGAACCCGCTAACTCGTCGATATCATCTGCAAAACGAAAGTTGGTAATCGTTCTGCCCCTATCTTGACAGTACCAACGTGACCTCCAAGTGCCTCACTCATAATTCCCTCAAGGAATATATTGAAAAGAGTTGGAGAGTGTACACCCCTGTCTCACACCAACTGATGTGCGAAAATAGTCCCCTCGCCTCCCCTTCACCAGAACTGCGCTGAACGCCTTTCTTGTGTAAGATAGTTCATAAATGGGTCCATAATTGTTTACAAGGACTCTCAAAAATGGATGTGGAAACCCGATTTGGGTGTTCGCGAATGCCCACGATGAGGAGGTTACTCTTTTGTTCGACCAGAAAAGGACGTTAAGTGGCTGGTTGCAGTAGCTTGCCTCACATCCCGAGCGTGCTGATGAAGGTGGTCCGGGGTCCTCCAGGCGGTTGTACTATGCTTGGCTTCATCTGCGTGTCCCTCACTACTACGGGAATCACATCGATCCATCATCTCGTTAGTCAGGCTGCCGGGAAAACAGCCCGTTTCCGGGGTGGCTACTAGGAAGCCGAAGTAATCGTCTTGGCCAGTATATTTTGCCTGACCAGACGTTAGTTTTCTTCCCCACCCGACCTGGTATTCACGCCTGAGAAGTTTCGACGTGTTTGGTGCACTATAACACCCTACCTTGTCGAGTGACAAGAAAATTCAACGGGAAGTGCAAATGTCGCCGAGACAGTGACCAAAGACTTCTACGCTGTGGATTTTGGTAAAGCGATGGGATAAGTATATCAATGTTGGTGGAAATTATGGTAAAGTCTACCAATGTTGGTGCACGGATTGGATATTATCTCACCGAACCTCTTCTCAGCATGTTTGGAATCAGTCATCAGCTGTTGCAACTAGGACACCTTTGACATCCATATTGACTGCAGACGCCGTAATCACCTTCGATTTGCCGAAATAGTGCTCACAGAGTCAGCAGCAGAAGGCAATCAAATGATGGAGATACTCGATGGTGAGGGCAGGAAAGCGGCACTGGAGATTAATGTTTCGAAGAACAAAGTGTTGCGCAGTCGTTTCGTCAATTGTGATCCAGTCTTCCTTGGCGGGGTAGAACTAGGGGATGTCAACGAGGACATTAATTTTAGACGCCTTCTTAATACAGAGAATAACCTGGAACCTGAATTGACAAAACGTCGCCGCGTGGGGTGGGCAACCTTCTGGTCCATTAATGCGGTCCTGGATGGTTGCTAAGACCAAAACCCACGAGCCTCTCTCTTCAATTCCACTGTACTCCCTGCGATATGCTACGGTGCTGAAACGTGAACACTAACAAAATCAATGGAGGACAAATTGAGAGTGACCCAGTCCTCTCTTTAGAGACGCTTGGCCGGAATCACTCTCCGGAACCAACGTGTGAAAAATCTTCACAATTCTGATATACGACGATTGTTCTTGGTGAATGATGCGGGATTCTATGCAGACAAGGCAAAACATAGATGGGTGGATCCCATTTTGCGACGAAACGATGGTCGAGGCAGCACGGCGACAATAATCTGGTACCCACGAGGTAAAAAGAAAACAGATTATTCCACACACAAAAGATAGTGCTCCTTGCAGATTCCCTATTAGACATAATCTCTTTCTCTCTCTTTCGCCTTCTATCACCCATTGGTGCAAAGGCCATCAGCTAACCCTCGTCAAGCAGCTCTATCCTGTGCAATTTCGAAAGAAAGATAGTCGGCAGTCCAGCTTCCTTTCAGGTTTGGCTGAGCCGCGTCATAGGCCCTACTGAAATGACTTTCCCTTCAAGGACGGCTTTTGGTTTGTTTTGGTTGTTGTTTTTGTAGCAATTGTATTTTGACGAGGTGGAGTAGCTGGCCCCACGCTTAACATTCCTTTTTTCTAATCCGAGTTTAGGACCGGCCATGGCGGAGATATTAGACACAATGATCATCAGAAACCGTAACAATTATAAATTTCACATCCTTCAAGAAGAACTCACTGGGACTCGCTATATATTCAACAAAGTTAAAATACAGTGAATTCCAGCACACTGTAAGATATTTGGATGCAAGATGACATATATGGAGGAGGCAAAACACTAACGTAAACCAGTGCAAAATATAGAGAAATAAAATCAAGTTAAAAAACTAATCGAAAATACAACACTTGAACTTTGTTATTGTGTAAACAGACACCTGGATTTATCTCTGGAAACGGTTTACCTTCTAATTGCAAGTCATTGCGTCACTGACGTGTTGCTCAACTACTAGCACGTCCATAATCTAGCATTGATGATCTTTAACGTTCCCATTTTTGTCAGTTGTGTACTCGCAATATTATTTCTTAAAAAACATCTGGGATATTCACTGATCCCTATTAGTCTATCCATTAACCCATTAATTTAACCACTAACACCATACGCAATGCATTCATTAATCAATCCATCTGGCAATCCCTTTGTCTGTCTGTCTATAAGGTCATCGTTCTATCCATTCATTAATAAATTCACCACTCGATGTATCTATGAATCCAACCATTCATTTATACATACATCCACTTACCCATGTGTTGTCATCCATGCTCATGCAATATTCCATCCACATATTCATACATTTATCAATCCTTACATCCACCCACCAATTCATCTAGATACCAACTTACCAACCAACCCATTCATTTAAGCAACTCACCAACATATTTATTCTTCTCCCGTCTATAAATTTATCCACGCTATTGTTTCCAAACCCATCGATCCATCTATTCACCCACCAAACCACTTATCAAAACATTAAGACAAGGGCAACGGCGTGTGCAATTGGTTAAGTGACGCTGCTTATAACCCGAAGGTGCTGGGTTCGCTCCCCAATTACAGCACCGGCCGTTACCCACGGGAAGCAAACCATTAGAGAATTCAGGAGGGAGCAGACCCTTACATAAAATGCATGCCGAATTCGGATGCATTTGGCCGACAGTCGCAAAATAAAAACACAATGAAACACACACCACCTTTGGGGAATAGAGAAAAATAAGGCGAACGAAAAACCATCCAAAAAAATAACAAAAACACACTAAGACCCACCCACCCATTCACCCACCAAACCATCTATCCAAAATCCATTGATACCACCCATCCATTCAACCGTCAAACCAAGTGTCCAAATCCATCGACCGATCTATCCCTTCACCAACCAAAACTTCTATCCAAACCCACCCACTAAACCTTCTATCCAAACCCAACCGCCCATCCATCCTTTCATCAATCAAACCATCTATCAAAACCCACCCATCAAACCATCTATCCAAACCCAACGACCCATATATACATTCACCAATCAAAGCATCTATCCAAACCCACCCACAAAACCATATATCCAAACCCAACGACCCATGCATCCATTCGCCTCCACCCCCCCCCCCCAACCATCTATCCAAACCCACCCACCAAACCATCTATCCAAACCTTTCGACACATTTATTCATTCACCCACCAAACCATATATCTAAACCCTTCGACCCATCCATCCATTCACCCACCAAACCATATATCCAAACCCTTCGACCGATCCATCCATTTGCCAACAAACAATCTATCCAAACCCGTCCACCCATCCATCCATTCACCTATCAAACCATCTATCCAAACCTAACGACCCATCCATCCATTCACCCACCAAACCATCTATCCAAACTCTTCGACACATCCATCCATTCACCGACTAAACCATCTATTCAAACCATTTGACTCATCAATACATTCAACCACCAACTCATCCATCCTAACCCTTCGATGCCTTCCATCCATTCACTCACCAAACCCTCTATCCAAACCCTACGACCCATCCATCCATTCACCCACCAAACCATCTATACAAACCATTTGACTCATCCATACATTCACCCACCAAACCATCTATGCAAATCCATCGATACCATTCATCAATCCCATCCGTCTGCAGTCTCATTGACCAATAAGATGATACTGTATATCTCTCTCTCTCTCTCTCTCTCTCTCTCTCTCTCTTCAGGTATACCAGCCTCTTCTGTCGTACCACCAGTACCAACACCTTGAAGAAAAAACAGACGACGGCACGAAAGGAGATGATCCTTCAACAAAATTGAGCAAACCTAGAAAGTCTGTAGCTCACATCGCTAGAAGAAAGACGATGTCTGGGACATTTGATGTGATCAACAACATATATGCTACTCAGAGTGGGGTATGTTTATGTCTTGTTTGTTGATATTTTACCGAGGATGTATTCTATAGAATTAATCAGAATGTCTAGACTACGGTTCTCAAACATGTGGCCAGTGAGAAACATGCTGTTTGTCAGACCGTTTACTGCGGCCTGCATTATGAATGCCATCACTACATGTAACAATCAAATACTATAATTCTACACGTATGTACGTCGAAACGTCGGTCACATCGCTCTGGTGGAGTCGAGTCTAAAAATAACTGTGAAGGCTAAGTTTTACCTACCAATAAAAATAGCAGTTTTCAAATGAACAGCTGTCGGCTTTAAAAACTGTAGATCTAAAGGTGACGTCTTGATGTTAGGAGAGATATGAACCAGCTTTCGCATCCTGCACAGGATGATGCGAGCATACACTTTGCCTAGGATGTTGAGGAGCAATATTTCCCTGTAATTTTTGCAGTCTCCTCCCTCTCCCTTTCTCTTGTAAAGGGTGACTATGTTGACGTCTCTCATGTCCTGTGATGCGGCCCCCTCATCACAACAATGGCCTATACGCCTATAACTATTAAACATTTTCGCATAAATGACGTATGTTGTTTTCCGCATTCGCCGATATGTCTAATTGGTGCCGGGGAAAAATAAGGAATTTGTATTTACTGAGCGCATTTGAAAGCCAAAACATATATTTTAAAAACAGCCCGTCTATGTACGTTAAATATATTAAAATTATGTCCAATTCACTAACGTTGCTTTTAATATAGACTAATGAATACATTTTTTCAAAATGCATCAAATTTCTAAGAGAAAAAAATGTCCATAATGTCATGGATATTCTAAGACTGCAAACGAAAAATCATTTGAATCTGACATGCAGTTTAGTAGAAAATTGCTTCGGACCTTGTTTTATGAATTAAATAACGCACTTTAGAGAGCTGGTGCGTATATACTCTTGATTTTTTTTAAAAATCTCTTTGTTTTCGCTGGCATTTTGGATGTCTTAGAAATGGTGATAGTTGGTATGTCTCTGTATTTGCTTTTTGAACGCTTTTATTTAGCTTGACATGACCGTTGTCCGTTTGCGTGGAGAAAATGACACATGTAGACATTCGGCAAGAGTTGAGCATAGAGAAAAACTGGTTTGTCAATTCCATTGTGGCTAGAAAATGCAAACACTTTGGTCACATCAAGAGACACTACGGTCTCGAGAGAAAAGTGATGGAAGGTATGGTGCCAGGCAAAAGAGGAAGGGGTAGACCAAGAAGACGATGGCACCAAGATATCCAGGAATGCCTGGGTATGACTGTGGCGGGGACTGGAGTTTTGGCAAGAAAACGATTTCTTTAAGACAGACTGTCATGGGAGCGACGATCTATAAAGGACATGCTACATGATGATGACCGGACTAGTGTCTCAGTTCCCACAACTTCCCCAGAACCCAGAGAGCTGACATTGTGCACACAGCCTCTACTAGTGCGATCTGTTGAGTCTTATGAGTGCACTTAAAGAAAGAAAGTACAGGAAAGTAAGCATTGATTAGGGGCACTCAGTGGCCTCGAGGTAAAGTGTCCGCCTCGGGTACCGGGTTCGAATCACGGTGGGGAACACGGGGATCAGATCTTGCTACGCAGGAGACATTTTACCAGAAGATCCACGTGAAAAAAAATCACGGCTTCCCTCTATGATTCGAAACCACGATCTCAGGCACCCGAGGCGAACACCGTACTTCATAATTAGGTTAAGGTATTGGCCAGTATATTTTGCCTGACCCTGACTAACATGTTAGATCAGAATGTTTTTCCTGACCAGACTTTTAGTCTTCTTCCCCCACTGACTTCTGTAGAAACGTAATGCCACGAGATAGCGAAAACAAGGCCTGTGATCCCAATGGTAGAGTTTTTTTTAGGCGGAGAACTGCTTGCCGCTTAGCCACTGCTGGCCTAACGGCATGTGCTGGCTATGTTTGTTTATTTCACCCCCAACAGAAAAACATCATAGGCCTATGCGTTATCTGGGATTCGATCCCTAAATAAGTATGTGTGTTTTGCGTGCTAATCTTTCCAGATTGCCTCTTCCCAACAAGCCAGCAATGTGGCGCATCTTAGAGATGAATTTCTTCTAGGGCTGCAAAAATTCATGCATGAAATCGACAAGTTGCTGTCTCAACTGAAGGGGAAGGTAAGTGTACACCTAAACGCTGTAGATGGTCGTGAGAGATGGACAACAGTTGAATGTAAATCTAGATGAGCGCATGTATGATGTCCTAATATAATGTAGGATGGATTCATGGTTGTTTTGTTGGATATATGGCTGGATGGATGAATGGATTAGGTGGGTGGGTGGTTTTTTTTTTTTTTTTTTTTGCGTTCGCCTTATTTATCTATTCCCCAAGGCGTGTGTGCGTTACACTGTGGTTTTTATTTTGCGCCTGTCGGCCCAGTGCATCCGACTTCAGCATGCATTTTATGTAAGGGTCTGCTTCCTCCTGCATTTTCTAAGGGTTTGCTTCCCCGGGGTAACGGCTGGTGCTGTGATGGGGATCGAACCCAGCACCTTGGTTGGAGGGACGAATTGGTTAGGTGGGTGAGTGTATATTTTGATGAAGGGTTGGATGGATCGCTACGTAATGCATTTGTCAATGATAGTATAGTTGTCTTAGATAACTTAGATGACTTTAGCACTTGCTTCTCATGGCACTGAAATCGGATTAATTTCTTCTTATGCTCCAGTCACCAAGCTGTAAATGGTAAATGGGTACATTACTTACTGTTATGTAGTTATGTAGCGAAAAACAGAACTAGTTAGACCACACCTCTTAAACAAAAATGAAACCATTATTGCAATGATATCGCTGACGATAATGTCAGAAATAGGACTATCTTATATGTAGACATTTAAGTTTTGATCCGTAAATTTTGAAGTTTCAAATATTTTTAATGCATGAAGCTCTTCTGAATATTCTCAGTGAAAATCAAAATCAGTCCGTAAGTATAAACAAGATCATAGACATGAAACAAATAATGGCGATAAAAAGATGCTGATGTCAGTTAAAATAATTGTAAACACACAACAGATGAACATACAGCACAAAATAAGAATGTAGACAACAGTATTCAATAAAGTCAAACATGTGAACTCGGTAACACCGACGTCCCTAGTCCGTGCTTTGAATGGTCAGTATTCCTAGTTACTGATAAGTGATAAGCTCTTACTCTTTCTTAGTCTTACTTTTAGTTTTACTGTCTTACTCTTACTGTAGGAGTCTTAGTCTAGACCAGAAAGTGACATCATGTTTAGAGAACGCATTACTTTTGTCTTTGTTGAAGTCTGTACTCATTATGTCAGTGAAGCTAAAGACACATATCTCCTTCTAAAAATAAAACAATAGTTACAAAGAATAATACAACGCTTCGGGTGTCCAGCGCTCAACGATGTTATTGTAAATTGTTACTAATGTTAGTAGTTGAGTATTACTAGTTAGATTAGAAAACGTTAGAACATTTCATTACTTGAATTACGAGTGTTGATAAATAACAACTAGCAATCGCGTTCACGTACAATTACTTTGTAATGATTACATGGCATTGAGCCGAACTTCATGTACAAGTTTGGTGGTCTATGTACACATTTAATGGATCAGGTGTCTATGTTTCTTTTCTTTTCAAACTATTTAGTATTACTTTGTCATCTATGGTGAATAATGAGAGCCCAGTCGCTGTTGGATCCATAACAACACATCTTAATTGCCTTGTCTGACTGTTTTCGAGAAGGTATTAACCTTTTAATGAAGGTACGCTTATTTCAACTACAGTCATTTCAGTTATATCAGCACTCATGAGTCACAAGAAATAGTTTGCCTCCAGGCTTAAATTTGTGTGACAGGGTATGCTTAGCTGAGTAGGTGACTTAAGAGTTTACTGACTTACAACATATACTACACGACTTCAATCACAGAAAACATTAAAACTATCATTAACCATTAAGACAAAATAATATAATTTATTTGCATGAATAATTGTTACATAATATCAATAAAAACTAAAAGTACTACTAAACTAAATAATACCATATCTGAAACTAACTCAGAGGATTTGAGCACTAGCTTTTGATGGTGCCTCCAAAACTATTATACCCAGGTTCTAAGTCTCATATTTGAAATAACATAAATCCTAAAGTCTAATTCAATCGTATTACAAATCAGTGGTTCTATCTCAGTTGTTGTCTCCCGCCATCTTCCAGGTCGTCTACATTGGTGATGATCCCCGTCTCTGTGTGGGTTGACTGCTTTAGGCTGTCAAGCATTCAAACATGGGTTAACAATGAGCTACGTTTTCACTTACAACCTTTAGCAGTTCTCAAGTGTTTGAGACATGCTCCTTTGGTGCCAGTGTTACACCTGTATCGAACAATTTCATTTTCTGAGGGCTCATGTGATGTACCTCTCTTTCCACACTCACATGTCTTTGAAATTGCAGTCCTTAGGATTATATGGAATCCTTATCGAGCCACTTTGTCCGAGACAACTGCCTTTGATCGTAGAAGGGCCACCATTCCTCCAACAGGCACCAATGCAATTGCCCTGGAGAACAGTCTGACAACCTTCTAGATCAACTCTCGTCGTGCTGAGAGGAATCTTCTCACTCGCTTGTGATCAGATCTCTATCTCATATTGCTTTACAAGGTGTGCACCTTTGACCATGAATGCAAGACTGTAGGTGTATGATGGGATAACCACCCCAAAAATTCTCTCTCCGATTCTCCTGAATTTCTCGCTGCATTGTCTTTTATAGACTCTTCTTAGCTCTAGAAACACACATGACTGTTTAATGGTTCCCCCAGTTGACTGGTTAGCCATCACTCTCATTTGGTTCCACCCAGTCTAGAGTCCAATTGGGTGCAATATCTATAGGTCACTGTCACTTAAATGTGACAGCCTAATGTGTGAATCCCTGTCGTCAAACTAACCCCCATCCACTAATGTATGGTACGAGAATGGTCAATCTGATACCCACTCCCAAAACTAACCAAGTTTTCCAGTTGTATTAAATTTTCTTCGGTCTGTGGTGACTGAGGCTTGACCTGTGCCACGGTACTTACTATATTCTCAGGCAACTCTTTGACACTTGGAGAACACATTCGCCAGCCCAATCTCCCCTGCCCTAAACTCATATGCTCCACAGAGACTGGAACTGTTGCATTTATATGCCCCACTAAATAGCAGCACTTTGCCCTAAAAAGGACTGCAGTCGCTTCTCCTTTAAGAAATTAAAATGGTGTAAGTGTTAATAATATTCAAAAAATACTTTTGTATTTGGAATAATTTGAATGTTTCAAGCATTGAAGTTTATTTTTTTATATATATATATAACTCAGTTGAAACTGAAAGTTCCAATGATAAGACTGACGGGAAAGCCTAATGCTGATTTCCAGTCTGAGGAAGCCATGAGGATTATCCATGAAACAATCCACACGTTTCAACATCAGGTACAGTAGAAAAGTAATTTAATTAAACTAACATAACTAGTTTAAAGTGAATCCAAACAATTGCAAATAATGCATAGAAGACTAAGTTTAGACATGCTCAGACAAATATGAAATATTACAACAAATGACGACAACTCTCTCTTCAGCCGTTTGGAATATGTTCAGTCAGTTGAACTTAGTCAATGAGTTTGAAGCTGACTGACGAGCCTGATATGGATCTAGAAATACTTAGAGCAGTGGTCTACCCAAGTTATTTGAACCTTTTCCCAGGTGGTTTGTTAAGTGCAGCTATAGATGGAGCTTAACTGGCTGCGGGTCTACTTAGCTCTAGTGTTTGAGTCGATTAAGATGGACTCGCACATCAGTAAAAACCACCCTCCAAGAAACTGGTTGTATACAGACTAAAGTCTTCTAAACCAGCACCAAGACGTCAAGTTTAGTTAAATAAGTAACTACTTGTGTAATGATCTGATCTGATTCTTGTTTACCTAAATCCATTGCAGGTGGACACACTTCTTGAGGCCACTATCAATAAGCCTCGCGTTGGAGATGGACCTCTTGTGGAACTAAAGTACTGGCGAGAAAGAGACAGCGTTCTCCACTCTGTTTCAGAACAGCTTAATGATTCAGTTGTAAGTGTAGAGACTTCTTCAGGTATCTTTATTGCTCTTCACAGACAATAAGGCCCCATCATCATCATGTAGCATGTCCTTTGTAGAACGTTACTCTCATCACAGTCTGTCTAAAAGAAACTTGTTCACTTGCCAAAACTCCAGCCTCAGCTGCCAGTCATATTCGGGAATTCTTGGATATCTTGGTGCCATCGTCTTCTTGGTCTACACCTTCCTCTTTTGCCTGGCACCATACCTTCCATCATCGTTCTCTCAAGACTGTTGTGTCTCTTGATGTGACCAAAGTATTTGCATTTTATGGTCATAATGGAATTGATAAACCAGTTCTCCTCTATGCTCAACTCTTGCCGAATGTCTACATTTGTTTTTTTCGTTGTCCCGGGTATTCTGAGGATCTTTCTGTAACATTTTTACTCGAAGGATTCGATTCTTTGTCTGGAAGTTTTAGTAATCGTCCATGATTCACAGCCATAAGCCGCCACAGGAAAAACACAGGCTCTCAAGATTTTTACTTTTATCATTTTGTTGGTACTCTGCCATAATTTCTTCAGGCTGTTCAGTCTCTGCATTGCCTTGGCTAGTCTTCTTTTGATTTCTTTCGAGCAGTCGCCATTTTTGTCAATTCTGGAGCCCAGATATTCAAAATGTGTGACCTGATCTATTTCCTCACCACCCACTGTAAATTTATGCTGACATTGTGTTTTGTCAGAGGTTATTATCTTTGTTTTATTTGTGTTTGTAAACAGGTTTTGATCTTTACTATGTCCATTTACGGCTGAAATTAGCTGCTCTAGCCCTTCTGCACGTCTTGATAGTATCACTGTGTCATCTGCGTATCGTAACTCTGTAATCTCATACCCTTCAATCATAAATGGGTCGAAACTTTCAATGTTCTCGTCTTCTCGAACATTTCTCATTATACATTCCACATATATGTTGTACAGATAAGGTGAGAGGATACATCCCTGTCATACTCCCTTTTGTACTGCAAACCAGTCTGATATTTGCCCAGATACTCAGACAGCGGCTTATTGATCTTGGTATAATGTTTCAATGAAATGGACAATAAGGCCTCATTACTTCAAAATGGCCAGTTGACCTGAAACACGTGCCAGAGTGCTTAATGTACTCCTTTGGTGGTTTCTCTGTAGAGATTTGCTTTGCATGACATTATCACTTATGTGTTAAGCCTTATAAATCCAAGCTTTTGCAGTGACTGATTATAATAGTTGCCAGCTCTAAGCACACCCCTCCTTAGTCATCTCTTACAACATGTTTGAAAAGATTATCTTTATCAATATCATAGGGAAAGAGACTAACGTCTGTTCGGGCAAAATATACTGATCAGACATGTTAGTCAGGGTCAGGCAGAATTTACTGGCCAAGACCCTCACCTCGACTTCCTCATAGTCCTCCCTGGAAAAGGACTACTCTTCTTGGCGGCCTGGCAGACGTGGTGTAGAGTCGATAAGATTCTTGTAGTAATGAGCGACACGCAGATGAAGCCAAGCATTGCTCAACCTTCTGGAGGACCTCAGCCTACCTTCATCAGCACGCCCAGGTTGTGAAGAATACTACTGCTTAATAATACTACCACTTAATGTCCTTTTCAGGGCACACAAAATAAAAAACTTTTTCATTGTGGGTATTCAAAACAACAACAATATCATAATTTATTTCCTCTGATTTTGTGAGAACGTCATCATAATTGTTCATTCACCAACTTGCCTTTTTACTATTGCAATGTTGTTCCAACCAGATCCAGTACATGTTAAGTCTCCACATGAGAACTGAGGGAGACTTTGAGTTTACTCGGAGGGACCTGTTGAAGTACGCAACCGAGGCCAAGGACAATGTCAGGTTCCTCACCACCCTTGAGCGTCATTTCAGGAACATTAAGTTTGGTTTGAGTTTTCAGGTAACATCATCTTCATCATCAGTCCCGTAACCTAGAAGGTCGTTGAGGCACCGTTATTTCAGTTTGTCGAGCAAGTTCCTGCCATACGTCTCGATTTTTCGCTGGGGTATTAATTTCAGCTATAGACCTTCCCGTCCACTCTTTTATATTGTCCTCCCATATTATTTTTGGTCTCCCTCTCCGACGCTTCCCAGGCACAGTGCCTTGCAGAACGGTCTTGGTCTGCCTCACCGATCGTGATATATGTCCATACCATGTCTGTTTTTGCTATAGTTGATACATTTTTATATTGACCTAACTCCTTCCTAACAATTTCAAGAACACTCTCGTTTCTAATGCGATCCAAATATGAAATGCCAAGAATTCTTCACAAGCATCTCATTTCCGTTGTGCAAATTTTACAGGTAAACAGTTTTTATTTTTGTTAAAAGTCATCTCACATTTTCACTAATGTGTTAGGCATCATTGGTAGATGCAGTCTTTTTTTCATATGCTTTATGTATGCTTGTTGTTATCTTCATTCCTTGCTCTGTAGTGTTCCATTAATAGTGTCAAACCATTTTTTTAAATCCTTGATCTAAAGCACTTTTATCTGGTGTCATAGGGTCGTGTGGCAGGTACCTTTGAAAGTATTTTTGTCATAATTATGTCCAATAAATTCAATTCTTTCTTTGTCTGTAAGTCTATATTTGAGATGTAAGGTGCTTGGAAACTAAAGAAATGAATGGTGACTAGATCAAATTCCCTTGAGTTTCAAGCATCCTCTGGTCTGAAAGGAGGTGAGATCTGCATCTAGTCCTATTGGCAATGAATGGTAAACTTTAAGGTCCCGTGTTTGTTTATCCTGAGCGCATAAAAGAGCCCATGGCAGTTGACATTAGAAAAGAGCAGGCTGATGTCGTTGTCCAAGCACACATTCTAAAGATAACAAAATTTCTACACAACAGTGATGGGCTTAAAGGCCAGAAGGAGTTGGTCTCTCCATCGTGCAAAGTTGAAGTTAAAATTACTCTCCAGAAACAACGTATACAAAAATCCACAATTCCGACATATGACAATTGTCCTTGGCGAATGATGCATTAATCTATGCAGGCAAGGCAAAACATAGATGGGCAGGTCACATGTTGCGACAAAACAATGGTCGATGGAGCACGGCGACAGAAACTTGGTACCCTCTCTTACAAAGAACACTGTTGTTTGTAAGACTGTTTTATCTACATACAGCTGTTGTTTAATATCTATTTTGCGAAGCCAGAATTGTTTTTTCTTTTCCTGTGTGAGCATGCGACTTTGTAGGATGTGTTCCACGGTCATGGCATGCTCCCCACATGGACATCTCTCAACTGTCCCCTATCCTTATTTTGTTGTAAAGATGACCCTTGAGTCTATTATGTCCAGTTCTCAGATGACATTTTGTTTTTCCTCTAGTTAGATTATTGTAGTTGTTTTCTATTCAGTTGATCAGGCCATTTTTCCCTGAAGTGGCTTTAACTATGGTCTTGGCCTCATTTGACATGATGTTCAATTCTGTTTGTGACGAAGCTCCTCCACACTTTGCTAGTTTGTTTGCACCTTCATTGCCGTTGATATTGCAGTTAGAGAGGATCCACTAAATAACCAACCTTAATGAGGTTAAAAAAAATGAGTTATCAATTGTTATGTTTATTCATCATTACTATGTGATGTAGAAATAGTTGGAGGATATAAAGAAAAATGAATGGGAAAGAAAAGTAAACAAAATAAAAAAGTTTTGGGGAGATTAGGAATGGGATGAGAAATACTGAAAGACATACAAAAATAAACAGACCAAATATTTTGGACACATAAAGTGTCACGATACACTGCTGAAAACAGTACTAGATGGAAGGGTTGAAGGCAGACAGGCAAATAGTAGACAGAGCTAGAAATGGGAGAGTGGCATCAAGAGAAGGACTAATATGTCTGTTAGAGTGTACCACCAGGCAAGAAGCAGAGTATGTTATAGGTTCATTGCAGCCAGTCTTCGATACGGAGACATCACTCAACATAATCATCATCAATGTGATTTGAACCTATGTTGTTTTGATTAGATGATGGATATCCTAATTGTTCAGTCATCAACTTTTTCCAAGCAACATCAAATGGGAATAGGCCAACAACAAACCTAACATAGTAAACAATAAACAAGATGTTTTGGAAAGTCTCGCTCTTCTCTTAGTTGCTCTATTGGGTAGGAATTTCATTACCTTAAGATTTTTTGCCCAGGTAGCAGCTAACATCAATTTTCAACTGTCTTTGGTTCTTTTACGTGGACAACAGTACACGGCATCTCAGAGTTTATCATCCACTTCCTATAGGACTGGGCACCTCTCTTAAGACCAGGAGACACTTAAAACTTTTGGGACTCTAATATCCACCATTTCACACTTTCATTCATTTCTTGAGCGTCAAGCACTTTACTCTCTGAACTCCTGTCTTGAAGAGTCATGATTACCTACTCCATTCAGCATGGTAATTTGTAATGGCAATCTGATATATGGGGGACCCAGTGGTCTCGAGGTATGGTGTTCGTCTCGGGGGGATCATCCAGTTAATACTTCCCCTGATCTCTGAGTAGTGAGATCAGACACCCGTGTGCAGTAGAGAGCACGTTAAAAATACCTTAGCAGTTGGAAATCTAAAAGAGTAGGCTTAAAGTTAAAAATCTACTCAAATTATTCCAGGGATTCTTGCCCCACAGAAAATATGTTGAAAAAAGGGAACTGTGTGGCTATAAAATCGGGTGATGGCTATGTGGTTAGCGAGGCAGCATAGATGGCACCTGATAGGCAGCAGGTCTACCTTGCTCTAATTTACACTTCCACCACCAGTCCCAAAAAAAGGTGATCGTATATTTCAGGAGCTAACAGAGGCTGACATTGACCTAGCAAGTCACCTAGCAGATATTTGCCTGCCAAAAAAAATATGAAACAAAATAGGTCACACCTCCCCACGACGTCTAACGACATAAGTGGACCGAAGATGGATATAGAACTTGATATATTTGTGCCATCTTCTATTTTTTTTAATACATCCACAGTCAGTAACAGAAACAATACCTCCAATGATGAATGCCCTGAGAATGATATGGATAATATCTCGTCATTACAACACCGATGAACTTATGGTTCCACTAATGGAGAGGATAGCATGGGAACTCTGTGAGAGGGTGGTCAGAATCATAGACGTGCACTCCTTGTTCCTGTGAGTTGTGCTATTACCTTTCTACCCTTTATGATGTGTTGAGTTTTTGTTTTAGAAGTCTTTCATCGCCAGTTGAGTTATTTTTCTTTTTTCAGCTTAGTTTACATTTTTTTGTTTAAAGATCATTATAAATATTGGGGGCCTCTGTAGCAGAGATTGAAGGGCTTGTCTCAAGGAACGAATGAAAACTTGAAACGGTGGTGTAGGCGTTAGAAACTAACAAGCTTCAAGCAACCCCTAGTCTCAAGGAGGGTAAGATCAAGTACCTAGTCCTATCAAAGACCTACAACAAGCTTGCAGGTTCTGTGTACACACCAGTTGCATAAAAGAATCTTTGACAGTTGATAATAGAAAAGATGAAGCTGCTTTCTATGCAAACCTTTTAAAAAATGAAATTTCTACAGCACATGTACTGTCTCATATCGATGGATGCAGTTGTAGCAGCTAGGTTATGTGCACGGTCTGGCTTGTTTGTGTATTTTTTTAAGTGCGGTGTGGTCTGTCCTGAGTTGGAAGATTATGCTTTGCTTTCTGCATCGCAATTTGTTGATGTTTCATTTTTATTTCGGTTATGTCTTTGCTTTATACATCCCACAGCCAGAAACTCTTCTGTCCATCAGTTCAGCCATTCTTTGAAGTTGTTTTGAAGTATTTGCTTTGCTGTCTGCATGTTGGCTAGTGTGATAAGTGAACCATGTTTACTCTTAGTTGTGCTAGTCTGTCTGCTTTCTCATTGCCTTATATGTCTATATATCCTGGAATCCACTAGAGGATAACTTTGATGTTGTGTGTTGTTTGTATCTTGTCAATCATCTCAGTCAGCTTTATAACTTCTTTGTTGTTAGTTTGCAGGTATGTTTCTAGTGCCTGTAATGTTAATCATGAAACAATGAAGACTACAAATTATACTTTGGTATCAAGACGCTGAGCAGCGAATGAGCTGCAGTGGTCAGCAACCCATAGCTGACTGCTAGCGTCAGGGCCAGTGAACCAGAGCTGCCAAGACCCTTCTACACATCCACTCGGTATCCTGGATAGGCTGCAGCAGGGCATACTGGCTAAGGAGAAGGGATCGAAGAGGGAATGCTAACACGGTACTAAAAAAATGCTTGCTGAAGTCGGATGTGTTGGACCGAAAGGTGCAAATATCGCAGTCAAGCTGTAAACTACGACAATGCATTCCGTTCTCTGGACTACATTCTGCTACTTAAGCCTTTTTAGAGTTTGGTAGCGGGTGATTTTGAACGAACGAAGCCAAGCCAATTATACTTTTACCAGGCTAATTTTCCAGCTTCCATTGACAATATGTCTACCTCTACAATGCCAAAGACATATCCTTGTTAACATGTTGAAACCTTATTCATTCCAGAATTCACACACAGACAATCAAAGGCATAACTTCACAGGCTGTGAAAATGCTGCATACCTGGAAAAATGCCTATTTTGCTGTCCGGGCCAAAATTGAATCCTCCGGAAGAGATGTCAGATGGGAATTTGACCGTAAAAGGCTCTTTGACCGCTCAGACTACATAGCTGATGTATGTCAAGATGTGTATGACATTGCTCAGGTACATGAGATTCCATCTGTTGGCACTACTTTTACCATGACTTCACGGAATAGTTTGGATTATAGAATAACAAGACTATGGGACAGTTTTTGTAAATATTATATGGGCTTGGTGCATGGATTGATGCATAAGAGAGATAGAACTCAAATGTAAAGAGGATTGTTAAGCGTCAGTCAGTTCAGATATGAATTTAAAGTAGTTGTAGTAAAAGGCTGTTGCATAGCAGAAATTATTTTGTAAATGATGTGTTAGAGACTTCATTTGTATAAGTCAGGTACCCATTTACATCTAGTAATATCATACCTTTAACTCTTAGTATCCGGGGGTCCCCTCAGAAACCATTTCGACCATCGCCTTTTTCCGGGCACTCCCATTGAGAAACCAGACAATCACTGCCTCTTTAACACTATTTTTATACGGAATTACAGACAGTTTGCCCACATTTTTGTCCAATAATATCAACACTAAACATTTGCATCACATCACATTTCCGAAATGTGGGAGTATCGTCAATTTGTAATAAACATTACATTTTTGTTATGAGAAATGGCTTCAAACACAAATGATTGCAAGCAAACGTTCTCAGCCAAGCAAGCATCGACACTTATTCATGGTTTTAATTCTAAAATGATGATTTATCGAGTGGGGACAGTTCGTATGACTACTAGTATTCAGAAAATTATTGTAGTTGATAAAGTTGTCAGACACTGACGACATGGGGGTGTTTCCCCTGGCTGGACCTAGTGACTAACTAGTTCAAGGCGTAGTAGAGAAGCTACTAGTACTACTTACTAGAGGAACAAATCATGTTTCAATAACAAGTAGAAGATGAAGATAGATCCGAACTTAGACATGTAATATCAAGTACACCTGATAATGTTGAAGCAATATCGTTTTATTTTTAAAATATTAAATGCAAATATTAAAATAAAAAGTGTACATTTGGTTTGTACATTATGATTTTTTCTAATTGGGAAAACCAATTTCAAAATGCATGCAGAATGTTTATTTATAACGAGACACACATACAACTTTCCGAACTTCTGTGAAAATGGATATACTCTACAATGATCCTGAATTTATAAGTTGTTGTGCTGGTTAAGGATTTAAATATTATTGTAAGTACAATATTTTGTGTTCTGTTGTGTAAATTTATATTTGTTCTTTTCCAATCATTATGAATCTTTCATAAATATTTGAAACTATTTATATGTTTAACTATGTTAATATAATACGTCTTTCATTTCTGCATATTTTGACATTTAACACGAGTTTATTCTTATAAATAAATATACTAATCTAAAAGCAGCAACAGCAGTCAAGTATAAAAAGTAATTCCTTAAAATGAGCTAGTAAAAATGTGGTTTTTGAGTTCGTATACTAAGAGTTAAATTGTTTAATAATTCAAAGATAAAAGAAATGATTGTAAGGACATGAAGGCACAGATTGTGAATCTGACATTTTTGGTAGACATAGCTTTGAACTAATCCAAATGGAGATGCAACCTGAAGAACCACATCAAACTTGGACGAAAATAAGCTCATGCAATACGGAGAAGTGAAAAGACAACGCCAAAAGAAAAATAATAAAAACTGAATAGAAAGTTGCTACTCCAAGGTCGCATCATCCTGTAGTCAGTCGTGATTGAAAGGGGACTACTAACATTGTAATGACTAGAATGCTTTTGCTATATCAGACTCTGTGTTTTCTGTGCCATTTGCCTCTGGGACTCTTGAAAAAAAAAATGTATTTTTGAAGCAATGATTTAAAATGGCCTCAGAGACAAATGATTGAAAGAACACATTGACGGAAAACCAGGGTTCCAGTATTCTAGTACTGTTTCAGCAGCAGTATTAGTAGAATTTGTCTACGAAAAATCTGTCAGCCTCGATGATGAGGTGGCAAGCAGAATAGCAAGGGCCAGCACAGTCTTTGGTAGAATGCGCTCGATGGTGTGGGCACGTCGTGGCATCAGCGTCAGGACCAAACTCAAAGTCTACCGTGCAACCATCATTCCAACCGTACTATACGCTTGCGAAAGCTGGACTGTATACTCTGGACATGCAAGGAGGTTAAGCCACTTCCACACAGGTTGCCTGAGGCGAATATTCCACATCCAATGGCAAGATCGTGTCACTGACATCAAGGTTCTCTCGAGTGCTAAAATGCGCAGCATCCATGCACTGCTAGAAAAAGAACGACTAGGATGGGCCGGGCACCTCGTCCGTATGTCAGACGAGCGGCTCCCTAAGAGGCTTCTCTACTGTGAGGTGAGAGAGGGTTGGCGTCAGAGAGGGCGCCCAAAGAAACGTTTTAAAGACGGTCTGAAGGATTCACTGAAAAGTTGCCAGATAGACATCGACACCTGAGAATGTCTTGCGCAAAACAGATCTGACTGGAGAAACGCAGTCAATGCGGGTGTAGCTACCGGCAAAGACCACCGTGTTGTGAAAGCCCAGAGCAGACGTGAGACCCGGAAATCCTGAACAGCGGGAACACCATCACTTTCTACAAACCTCGTGTGCCCGTTATGTAGCAGATGTTTTTGTGCCCGCATTGGCCTGTTCAGCCACATGCGCACTCACACCCAACAGGGAAATCTGTGACAAGGATGATGTCGGCGGTCCTCAACGACAACGATGGACAGCTATTATTATTATTATTATTAGTAGAATCAGTACCAGTTTCATGTATTCCAAACTCAGGTCATTGAGGAATTTAACAACATCTTCAGCCAAGAACTGAAGGATGTCACAGGCGATGCAGAGCGTATTGATGATGTGTTGGAACAGGTTTATGAGTTGGTCGAGCCAATTGCATTAGTAAGTGATTATGATACCATTTTTAAAAATCCTTATTTTGGGTTTGTTTAATAAATTGTCCTCTGAAAGCTTAGTTTATTATGCACTATAAACTATCGCTTTGCTGTGTTCATATCTAAGGCTGTACTTTTTATAATGCCTTTTACGACTTTGCTTATTTTTGTCATGAGTTTTGATTACTCATTGTGTTTTGTCTTCTTATTGCTCTGGTTTATATGCATATGTCAATGACTTTGTTCTCTAGACAGACTACTTATGGTTTAGTTACGTGTTCATGTTTATGACTTTGTTCCCTAGAAAGACTACTTATGGTTTAATTAGGTGTTCATGTCTATGACTTTGTTCCCTAGAAAGACTACTTATGGTTTAGCTAGGTATTCATGTATATGGCTTTGTTCCCTAGAAAGACTACTTATGGTTTAGTTATGTGTTCATGTCTATGGCTTTGTTCCCTAGAAAGGCTACTTATGGTTTAGTTACGTCTTCATGTCTATGGCTTTGTTCCCTAGTAAGACTATTTATGGTTTAGTTATGTCTTTATGTCTATGGCTTTGTTCCCATTATTGACTAACTATTGTGTTAGTTATATGTACTTGTCTATGATTTTGCTCACTATAATGACTTCTTATGACTTTCTTGTGTGTGTCTGTCAATGACTTTGTTCTTGTTCTATTTAATTACATATTATGGCTTTGTGGTTTGTTATTTTCTATACCATCTCATGACTTGGTGTCTATTCCCTCTCAGTTCTCTGTTTTATGTGTATCTTTCCATGAATTATTATAACTTTAATATACAACATAGAAGTTGTTGACTGGGAGATAGATAACAACTTGCAACTAATCAAACGAACAGAAAACCAAGCAACCTTTTGTTAAAGATGATGGAAAACATCTGCTCCAGACCTAGCCTTTACAACTGAAGATCTAACAAATAAAATACACAGATTAGTTTAATAACAACTGGGAAAAAGGGACCACAAGCCAATCGAATTGGCTGTTAATTTAATTTATACAACACTACAGCAAAAGCCTCCGCCACAATAAATCTATAGAAAGACAAACTGAGTAAAATTAAGAGAACTAACTCAGAAGTATTGCAAGGATGTCAGTATGTAACATAAAACAGTGGCATAGCAAAGTTAAATAAAGCAATCTTGAAAGCAGCATATGGATGAATCTCCAGAGACGCTAGAAAGAAATACAAACCATACAGGTCAGATCTGCAAAAAACTTCAGCAAGAATTATTGGTTGCCAGAGAATTATCAGAAATAGACCAAACCCTGAAAAGTAATATTCAACTTTAGAAAGCCCCAGTGGAAGGGCTACGAAAGAGCTCCCCACACCTCCCTCCTCCTCACCAACCCTTTTTCGTGCACATTTTTTTCTCACTTTTAGTTTAGTTTAAATTGTTTTGATGTCAATCAGTCTTGAAGGGTTAGATGCCCGTTGCAAACTATGATGGCGATATCACCAGACGGTTTTGTCTTGATGATGTAATTTGCTCTGTATTTGAATTATAGTGAGTAAGGAACTGTTTCGGGTCACCAACCTCTCTCTCTGGACCCAAGCTACCTTTGACCAGTGGCAAGACATAAGTCGAGAAGACTGGAGGTAACTCAGGATGCAGACACTCTGGTTTCACCTCACTTGAGACCAGAAGTCGCTTGAAATTTTCAGGATTCGATTGCCCACTATTTTCGTTCATCGCTTTGAGAGGTGAGCGGCTTATCTCTCGACCACAGTGAATCCCACTTACCAAGAAGAATAATAAAGATCAAATGGCAGGACAGAGTTCGGGATGCCGCCATTCTTGATAGAGCTGTTATCTTTAGCGTTAATACTATTCTGGTGCAGTCATAGATCTGCTGGACAGGTAATGTCAGCCCATTGGCTGCTAAATTGGCTCCCTTATTGGTCCAATATACATTTCAAAGACACGCTTAAGGCTTCACTAACAGCCTTTGGCATACTACCCGAAGCTGATTTGCAAAACTAAACCGCTTTTCGTGCATCTCTTCATGAAGATGCACCATGACAGTTGAACATTCCCTGCCCACACTGTCCAAGATCTTATCAGACCCACCAGTCACCTTTGACCCCATCGACTGACCAAACATATTCTAAATGGATGAACAGAGCGAGTGACCCTCATCATCCATGATGGATGGACAATAACAAATCATTTTCGAATATACAAGTTTTCACATCGGACAAACTGACACGAATGTGTTTCACTTATTTGAAAAATAAAACATATAAGTAATAAGAGATGCGTAATTCAGAACTTGATGTTTTACAACCACTTAGAAGATTGTGCCTTGCTGAAAAATTGCAACCTTGAACAGAATTCAATCACAACCTTCTCCAGAGTGCCGGCTGTGCACACATCTCCATGAAATTGTTGAACACCATTATTTTGAGTGTTTGGTGCTCAACGGTGTTAGGAAAGAACTTCCTCCAAGGCCAAACAAATGGAACACTCTGGTCGGAACTAAACAACAGCTCACAAACACTTGCACATACCACTATATGGCATTGATCCAAGGAGCATAAGCCCACATAACCAACCAACCAGAAATAACAATACAGATTATGGGCAACTCAGAAGTATTAATCTTAAATCATACTAGGATAATGAATGCCTAGAAAGACAACTTGAAACTATCGTTAGAACATATTTATCTTTACAATGTTTTTATAATATAATTATTTATTATAATAATGATATAATATAAGACAGAAAAAATACCTATGCCACAACAAGGTTTTGAACCCATGTCTCCTTAGTTAAGAGACATGTGTATTAACCACTTGGCCACTCACTTTATAGAATTGAAACATATCTTAATATTCTTATCCAGCTACCGTATGATGCCTTTTCTCCAACACGATTTGTCAGTTGGCAGGCAATTAAAGCAAAGTTCTACAAGAGAGTTGTAGAGATTGAAGATGCAGCTAAGGACTTCATTGATGAATCATTCCAGGTGAGACATAGCACAAGTGGAAAGAAACAAAACTGCCCATTAATATTCTTATGCACTCTTGTGATGAATAATACAAATTGTAATATAACATTCAATTAATACTTCATAAGATTCACTTAACACTTCATTACCTTCCCTTAGCACTTCATAACCTTCACTTAGCACTGATTCCTGCCGAAGATAGATGTGTCGAACCGAAAGGTGCAAATATCGCAGTCAAGCTGTAAACCAGCAACACAATGCAATCTGATCTCTGGACTACATCCTGCTACTTGCAAAGCTCTATTCAGGGCTTCGTAGCGGAAGATTTAGAATGAATGCAGAAGAAAAAGAAGAATAATAAGTTTGTTGGGTCACAATTAAGGGTACGGTTTGCCACAAGTGGTCACATGAACATAGTTTAGTGACCACTGCCAATAGCCACCATCAGCCGCAATCATCATTGATAGCTTCACCAGTCATTCGTCAAGGATCCAAGATAAAAATAAAAAGCTTAATGTGATCATAATCTGAGGCTGAAGATACAGCACGGTGAATGAGCTGCCAGCGACTTATAGCTGGCTGCTTGCACATTAGGGTCAGTGAACCAGAACTGACCAAAACCTTATTGTTTCTCCAATTGATGCCCCTGGAAACAAATTGCACTGATGTAATCTGGCTAAGAGAATAGGGATCACAGTGGAAAGGCAAACCTGGTGGCCAAAAAGCCAATTCTTCTTCTTCTTCTTCATCGTACGCTGTTTACAGCGATATTTACGTTGCACTGTTTTAATTTGTTATCCAGTGGCTCAGTGCATCCGATTTCAACAGGCATTTCTGTAGGGTTGCCCTCCTTAGCCTTTGGCTGTCCCCAGCCTAACTGCAAGGCAGCAGTTGCAAAAAGCCAATTGAAATCTGGTGTGTCGGTTCAAAAGGCACAGATATTGCAGTCTCACTGTAAACTACATCACAATGTCCTTTTCAGGACCAATGCTGAAGAAGACATGAGAATCTCATTTCCATTCAACATTTTATTGTCAGGAACATTTTCATCTTTCCTTGACCACTTTAGAGCTTAATAGTAACATTCAAATCTCACCTTTCTCTATCACTTTGACATGGAATAGCAAAATCTCAAAGTTTCAACTTTCATTTAAAATGTTCTTGAAGTATTACAACAAAACTTGACATCCCACATACTTATTTTATAACTTCTGTCAACCACAGAGTCTGCGATCATCAGATGGAGCCTTTGAACTGCTAATTAAGCTGAGGGGGATACAGTCCAGAGAAGCAGTCAACAAAAGAATGCAGTCTAAGTTTAGAAATATTATCCTACAGTATAACAAGGAGGTATGTCAGCATTGGGTATAGAAAATTAATATGAACAAGTCTGTCAATTCATAGAACAGGGAGTAAAAAAGTAACCTTAATTTGGAAAATTCTGTTAGCTCTTAAACGATGTGCCTGTTTAATAGTTATATTGTCGTATCCATTTTTCCGGAACGCCTTTCTAGTAGGCTTGTTATTGCAAATCTCTTTCAGCAAAGTTTAAAGAACAATTTTCAAAGCTTAATCCAATCCAACATTTATAATTTTGCTTGCTGTAGATGAACTAATTAATTTAAGAGCTTTTTGTGCCTTTATTTGGGACAAAAAGGTTAGAATTTAAAAAATTGGTTTATCAACCGATTAATTCAAGCAAAATTGTTTTGGATTAAAATGGCTTGCAGTGATTGTAAGCAAAGATTATCTGGAGAACATGCATCACAGCTTATCTATTCATGGATTGAAGATGATCAATCAAGCAATTACTTACTTACTTAGTTGCTCCTCTTCTACCATGAGGTGTAGAGGTTCAATCAAGTGGGTAATTCAGATTCTGATTACAGGGTTAATAAAGATAATGAATCTAACAACATCGATATTTGGTAGTGACATCGTTGAAGAGGGACGAGTCCACTAGCTAGATCTAGTTCTACTACCAGTACTAGAATATAGAAACTTTTAAAAAAGCAGAAAGGTAACATATTAAAGTTGCTTTTTGCCTCGCTATTGTGTAAGGACCCAGACACGTGATGAAGTGTTAGAGACTTCAATATACAAGGACACAGCTTACCTTCCTTAACATTTATCCAGGTACCTATTTACAGCTGAGTCGAGGAACTGAGACGCTAGTCCAACCAGGCACAAAATAATTACCAGGACGTCGCATCAGGGTCAAGCATAATATACTGACCAAGACCACTTTCTCTCTTCTATGTAGCATTCTCTGGAAACAGGCTGTTTTTTTAAGGCAGTCTGGCCGGCAAGATGTGGATTGACCTGATTTATGTGGTAGTGAGCGTCACAAAGATGAAGTCAAGCATAGCACAATTGCCTGGAGGAGCACCTTCATCAGTATGCTCGGGATGTAAGGAAAGCTACTACAACCCACCACTTAACACCATTTTCATGGTGCACAAAAGAGTAAACTTACTCATTGTGGGCATTCAACAACAACAACAGTCGACTGGAGTGTACCCGTAATGGAGGCCAAACATGGTTCCTTATCTGCGAGAAGGGAGCGGCCTACCACAACGCTACACATATAGCTAATCTAAATCTTAAAGATGTTATCAGATAGAGAAATGGGATCAAGATGCTGAGCAGCGCATGAGCTGCAGCGGTCAGCGACCCATAGCTGACTGCTAGTGTCAAGGCCAACGAACCAGAGCTGCCAAGACCCTTGTACACTTCCACGCGGTCATCCTGGATAGCAGGCTGAAACAGAGCAGACTGGCTAAGGAGAAGGGATCGAAAAGGGAATGCTAACCTGGTACTCAAAAAATGTTTGCTGAAGTCGTATGTGTTGGGCCGAAAGGTGCAAATATCGCAGTCAAGCTGTAAACTACGACACAACGCATTCTGTCTCTGGACTACATTCTGTTACTTAGGCCTATGTCAGGGTTTGGTAGCAGGAGATTGAGAACGAACGAAGCCAAGCCTAGATAGAGAAATGAAATAATTATCTAGACTTAGTGGGATACAATGCATGTGAAGTTCTTTTTTATTGACCTTTCTCCTGATCTCCTGATAAACAAGTTATTCACTCTTTTATTCATGTAAAAGCTGAGCGCTGGTTGAGAATGGCAATCCTGCCATTTACTAAAAACTGAGATTTTGAGGTTCGTTGTGCCATAACATGCCACAACAGCTGCTAAATTGGAGGCAGCAAAAAAACCATTACTACAATATTTATTTCCATTAATGATGGAAGATATGGTGCTGGGCAAGACATGCAGAGGCAGGCAATAGCAGACAAGTCTAATGTCAAGGAATGGTGAGCATGACTATGGAGCAGGCAGATTTGGAAAGAGATTGAGTTTCTTTCAGGTGGGCTGTGATGGGAGCGGTTCTGCAAAGGATATGCCACATGATGATGATGTCCAATTGGAGGATTTGTAAAATTGAGGAATAAAGACAGATATGCATGATTTGAAAGATTGTGTTAATGTCACACCTTAGGAGGTCTGGGAAGGAGTACAGTTTGGATGTGATGGTAGGGAGGGGTTGCAGCAGGGAAATGGGCCTTAACAGTTAAATACTTATACATAACTATCTCAGGTAGCACCAGGTACTACAACTGGTGTGTATGTAAATATTTGTATGTATGTGTTTATCTGTCTATGTATGTATGTGTGTGTATATAGATGGACCAGAGTTGGCATGGCCTCTACGGCATTGTGGGCATCTTCTGTTAGCTCTGTCTCGCTTTAATAGAGTTCAAGATAGTGCTCTACCCTTCTGTGTAACTGCTTCCTCTTATAAGTCATGATCTCCCCAGATACAGCTTTTAGTGGCGCACTCTTTTTCACTGTTGAGCCGATGGCTTTCTTTATCGCTTCATACATGCCTCTGATGTTACCATTACTGAAGGCATCTTGGATATTCTCACATAACTGTATCCAATAGTCATTTGCACACTGTCTAGCTGTCCTTTGCACGTCTTTTCTCACTTGTTTCAATACATTGAGAGAGTTTCGTGTTGTTTTGTCTTTGTTTCTTTTTCATGTCAATCAAAGGATGCAGTGTCTGACTATTTGCCTCAAACCAGTCTTGATTACTGTGTTCTCTAAAGCTTTAAGCTGTTAATGCTGCTTTGAGGGTAGCTTCTTTGATTAAATCCCACTTTTCACTAGCTTTACAGTCTCCTGATGTATCAGTAAGAACATCTGCAAGCTGCTGTTGAAACCTGAAACACTTTTCTTTATCCTTGTGGTTAACTAAATTTATCCGCAAAATGGGTTTGTGCTTCACTGTGATGATTCTCTTAAGTCTCAACCAACGTGTGGTCAGTATCACAGTAAGCACTCGGGTAGCTTCGTGTTAATTGTGTGTGATTCAGATATTGTCTCCTACTGGTAATAAAGTCCAGTTGGGGCCAACGACCGAATCTTGGGTGTTTCCATGATACCTTAAGGCAGTCTTTTGTTGCAAAGTAGGAGTTTGTGATGCAGAGATTGTTTTTTGTGCAGAATTCCAGTAGCCTTTGTCCATTTTCATTCGTGCGCCCAATATTGTGTTTGCCTAAACAAACTGGCATGAATTTCCACCCAAGCATTTAGATCACCAAGTATGTATAGGCATCCGATTTTGGAATTGCATTCACTGCATTGCCTAACTCTGTATAGAAGGAATCCTTTGTATCTTCCCCTGATGTGAGCGTCGGAGCAATGGCAGCGATAAGTGTTATGAATCCACACGAGGTAGACAATCTCATTGTTAACATTCTTTCATATCCTCCAACTGGAGTCTCAATGCCACACAATAGCGAGTTCTTCACTGCAAAACCCAACCCGTGTTGTCGGGTTTCTATCTTTCCTCTGCCTTTCAAAAAAAAAAAAAGGTATAATTTTTCTCCCTAAGTGATCCATCCTCGGGAAGGCGTGTCTCTTGTAGACCAGCAATATCTATACCAAGACGATTGAGTTTGGCATCAATAATAGCCGTTTTTCTCACCTCACCAATGTCTCAAAGGTCAGTGGCATGTCCAGGACACATGGTCCTGACATTCCAAGTTGCAAGCTGAAGCCTGAAGTTTTCATTTTTAGTTTCATTGCCTGGTACACTTGATTTACAGCCTGCGATTTGGATTTTTTTCCTAGCCCCAATTACCCATTGAAGCAAACAGGCTGTGGCATTAGTTGATCAGTGATACCCAAAAGTGTCTCCCACATCGGAGACAGCCTGTGGCACCCCTGCCTATGCCAATTGGCAAGGGCTTATAACTCGTAAACTGCTGCCTCCCGTTTTGATTCCGAGACCTTTTAAGGTCAGGGATGGAGTTGCATCTCTCCATAGCACAAAGCCCGGGCTGAAATATATAGACCATGTTACCCATGCTGTACGGTCCCTCTCTCAGTCTGCCTTGTTTGCTCCAAGGGAAAGGTAGTACCAATACATTTGGAACAAAGCAAGTTACAGAAGCTGCCGGATCAGCAGAGCAATGCTCTATCTGTTCACCTATGGAGCTTTATTCCTAGATCAGCCGCCAACCATAGCAGCAGTTAACTGTGCTATTGCTGACCTTGCTTCTGGCAAGCCTCCAGGAAATGATAGAAGCCCAGTAGAGGTCATCAGGAGTGAAAAATATTTACTTGCCCCCAGTTGATAACATTATGCTGGCATGAAGCACAGGTCCTGCAGGATTTCAAAGATTTGAGCATTGATTTAAACCTGCGACCTCCAACCAACATCTTACCTTGAGACCACTTAATCCCCTATATATATATATATATATATATATATAGTCATCATGGCGCATATATATATATATATATATATATATATATATAGATAGTGCTCATGGCATATATATAGTGATCTTGGCATATATATATATATATATTTAGTTATGGCATATATATAGTAATCATGGCATATATAAATATATAGTGATCATGACATATATATATAGTAATCATGGCATATATATTTAGTGATCATGGCATATATATATATATATATATATATATATATATAGTGATCATGGCATATATATATATATATATATTAATCATGGCATATATATATATATATATATATTAATCATGGCATTTATATATATATATATATATAAATATATATATAGTGATCTTGGCATATATATATTTAGTTATGGCATATATATAGTAATCATGGCATATATATATATATATATATATATATATATATATATATATATATATATATATATATGTATATAGTGATCATTACATAAATATATATATTAATCATGGCATATATATTTAGTGATCATGGCATATTGATAATGATCATCACTCATCACATATTTGACTGTTGATTGGGATATATATATATATTGACCATGGTCACTGATTGGTATTTAACATGCTGATGATTTCCACCTCACAGATCGATGTTGTGAACAACTTGTTCCTGGAACAGAAACAGGGCCCACCAGTGTTCCGTGCCTACCCGCCGGTGGCTGGGAGTATTTTCTGGGAGAGGTCACTGTTCCACCGAATCAAAGCCAGCATCATCCGGTTTAATACCATGGAAGAAATGATGTCCACTGACATTGGCAAAATGGTAACCAGGAGGGTCTGACTGTTACAGCTGATAACTGACCTGTCTTCTAACCATGTTCCGTGGCGAAGTGGTTAAGCCGTTGGCCTCGTGATCAGGTGGTGTGGGTTCGACTCCGGACTCCGCTGTCTTTTTCATGGGTGCTTGATATGGAGTCCCCTGCATCTCGTAGTCGCCCCCTAGTCTTCTTGTCCTTGACTTGCCACTGGGGTCGGGCGGCACGAGACGAGAGAGTGAGGATATAAAGTAGCGCAGTTAATCCTTACTAAAATAATAACTAGCAAAATAAATTATTCCATCGTCTACGATGGACAGTGGCCTTTGCTTTGCCTTCTACCCATAGTTTTTCTTAATGTTTTCGTTCTTTATTAAATCTTCCTGTTTTATCTTAATGGTTTTTTTCCCCTCATAGTGCAGTCACTGTAGTTGTGCGCCTCACAAGAAGCCTGTATCCTATAACTCATCCAGGGTTGGTTCTGTAGTAATTAGTTTTCCGTGATAAAGTAGCTAGCTCAATGCACACTCCTCTTAAGCTGACTCTTATGACATGCTTAGAAAGTTACAGTAGAATATTCATTCCAGTTCTTGTGCCATTAAAGTGCCCTATTCTTCTTCTTCTTCTTCATCGTACGCAGTCAGACAGTAACCATTATTTGTTCGAAAAAGGCAGCGGTCATCCTGAGGCTGTCGACACTGCTATAGAGCTTGTCTAGTGTTGCCACGGGTGATGGCCACATCTGCTTTCTCTGATCCTCATATGTCGGGCAGTTTTGCAGCAGATGCTCAGCGGTCATTTTACCGGTACCGCACGGGCATTCGTCAGTGCCACCTATCTTCAATTTGTTGAATAGGTGGTACCTCAGTCTGTTGTGGCCAGTGCGAAGTCTGAAGACCACGACTCACTCTCTTCTGTTCAACTGGTAATAGGCATCGTTTTTGGTGTAAAAGTGCCCTATTCAACTTAGACTCCTGATAATTTTTTTCTGCTCATTTTTCCAAGCTTCCCTCATCTATCAGCTTACTATGACTGAAAGTGTTGCAGAAAGAATTTGATGGAAGACTGTCGAATAACAATTAGAGAGATTGAGAGTAAAGTCGCAATTTTGTACAGTTCAGCCCAACTAATTATGACAGATGATCTTGGGATGCATTGTATCATCCCAAAATTTGTTGCAAGAAACCCCTTACTCACAAAGAGAGAGAAAATGTCTTCAGCTTGCAATTGGCATGTTGGAATACACCAATGCTGACCATAATATCCTGAGAAATATATATCATGAACCAAAGTCAGTCCTGAGTCTATGGTTACGGTTCAGTGCAACGAATTTTGACTGATAATCTTGGGATGCCCCTTGTCATTCCAAAATTCATCCCAAGACCTCTCTCACTAATGGGAAAACTGTCTTCAGGTTGTACTTGACATGTTGGAATACACCAATACTGACCATGATTTAGTTCGTTCCAAGACTCCTCATTCGTGAACAGAGGAAAAACTGTCTGCAGGTTTCACTTGACATGTTAGAATACACCAATACTGACCATGATTTAGTTCGTTCCAAGACTCCTCATTCGTGAACAGAGGAAAAACTGTCTGCAGGTTTCACTTGACATGTTAGAATACACCAATACTGACCATGATTTAGTTCGTTCCAAGACTCCTCATTCGTGAACAGAGGAAAAACTGTCTGCAGGTTTCACTTGACATGTTAGAATACACCAATACTGACCATGATTTAGTTCGTTCCAAGACTCCTCATTCGTGAACTGAGGAAAAACTGTCTGCAGGTTTCACTTGACATGTTAGAATACACCAATACTGACCATGATTTCCTGAGAAATTTCATGACCGGAGGTGAGTCCTGAGTCTATGGTTACGACCCTGAGACAAAACCAGTTATATCAATAGAAAAAAAAACCAGGCTCCGCAGCCAAAGCAGGTGTGGCAGTTACAAATGTGAAGATCATGTTGACAGTATTTGTTCAATCATCAGGTCATAGTTCATCACGAGTATGTTCATCAGGGAGAAACTGTCAACAAGGGGTACTACTTTACTGTTATACATCGCCTACAAAAAAAAGTTAGACGCAAGAGACCACAACTCTGTGAAAGTGACCATGAGCAGGTCTATCACAACAGTGCTCCAGCCGAAGCACCACACCCCATCCATGATTTTTTGCTTTAATACGGCATTGAACAGGTTTGGAACCTCCCCTACTTCCCAGACACGGCTCCTTGCAACTTTTGGCTCTTTCCAAGACTCAATGTGCCACTCAGTGGGACAAGATTTCAGGACATAAAAGAAGTCAAGACAATTATATGGAGATCTCAGGGGACGGCGTGGCCTAGTGGTTATGTGACACGGCTCACAACCATAAGGTGCTGGGTTCGATCCCCATCTCAGCACCGGCCGTTACCCCGGGGAAGCAAACCCTTAGAAAATGCAGGAGGAAGCAGACCCTTACATAAAATGCATGCTGAAGTCGGATGCACTGGGCCGACAGGCGCAAAATAAAAACGCAGTGCAATGCACACCGCCTTGGGGATTAGAGAAATAAGGCGAACGAAAAAAAAAAAAAAAAAAAAATATGGAGATCTCAACAAAATAACTTCTAGAAATACCTACAGCACTGGGAGAAGTGTGTCTTCTTATAAAGGGCTTATTTTGAAAGAAATTAGGATTTCTTAGAAAGTCACATGCACTGGGCCACAATGTGTAAAACACAGTAGAACACACTCTGCTTTAAAACAAAGTGATTTTAAAAGTAATATTTATCAACTATATTTATTATCTCCTACAAGTCAAGTCATCCCGTACCTGGTGAGGTCGTTTGGGCACACATGAAAACAACCCCATGTCATCCCTCTCTGTCAGTAGCCGCTGTCTCTGCATCCTCTGGTCGGAGATTGATCAATTCTATAATGTTGTCCTCCCATCTCTTTTTGGGGCTACCTCTTTGTCATCCGCCTTGCACCTTTTTATGCAGGATCATGTTTGCAAGACCGTTTGATCTCGATATGTGGCCAGTACCAAGCTAATTTCTGTCATTTGACCGTTACCAAGAGGTCTTCAAAAGGCCATATTGCTGTTTAATTCTTTCTTGTATTTCCTCATTTATAACTCGGTCTTTGTATGTGATGTTTAGAAGCCTTCTGAAACATCTGATCTCTGAGACCGTATCCTCCACTGCAGGTCAGCTGTATTTGTTCATGTCTCACAAGCATAGAGGAATATTGACAAGACCAATGTACGCATTAATCTGATCTTCGTGCAAATGGCTAACTGTTTGTCTTGCCAGATTTTGTTACGCTGTGCCAGTGCCCCTATTGTCTGTGCTATTCTGGCCAACACTTCATATTTAGCAGTCTACGTTCAGCTTTAAAAAAAATATGTGCACCTCATCGCAAGTTATGATGACAACAGTGTCAGCATATATACATTTTAGCAGTCTTACGGCCTGAGACCATGACTTGCGTTTTAAATAGATTTTTAAGTGATGAAAATTACCATTTTCATCAACCGCACTCTCTTGTCCTGAGTTACCTTTGTCCAGAACCAAGACATGTTAGTTGAGACAACTTGAGATAGCACAGGATTTGGTTTGATTGGTTAACTCCTGGCAATGTGACTTGAGTATCAATTTAATACTTTTTTGTGTGTATTTGCCGAGACAGCGACTAACAGCCTGCACTTTTTATATTTTAAACTGCCAAGGGTTCTTTTATATGCATGGCATATACACAGGACCTCAGAGTTTATCGTTGTCTCCTATAGGACCACGCACACGATCTCACCTACCTTGAGACCACTAGTCACTTAAAACTTGTTGGATTCAAACACCTACTTAACTTAACGTCTTTATACTATTTAAGAAGACTCTGCAGAGTCTGTATACAACCAGTTTCATTTACATTTCCTGGCTCTAATCGCTATGTACATCCAATCTATTCTTAAATACATTAATTGACCCTGCCTCCACTACTTCCTGTGGCAATGTCCCAACCATTCACCACTTTCTGACTAAAAAAAATATTTCCTAATATCTAATCTGGACCTTTCTTTAGTTAATTTGTAGCTATGCCCTGTTGTTCTTGTAGGTGGTTGTATTTTGAAAAACTTGTTATAGTCTAATTTATCGTTTCCTTTGATTATCTTATAAACCTGTATGAAGTCGCCTCAAATTCTTCTCTTTTTCTAGACACTGTAGGCCTGTTTTTCTGAGTCTTTTCTCATTTCTTGAATCCCACTATCAGCTTTGTCGCTCTTTTTTGTATCCTCTCCAGCATGTTTATATCTCTTTTATTCTTCTTCTTCTTCGTTCATCTTCAGATCAAGGTTCCGGTTTCTCTTACAAGAACCTCCTTTATGATAAGGACTCCACACTTGTACACAGTACTCCAATCTAGGTCTAACTAATGCTTTATACAGTTTGACAATCACCTTCTTACTCATATGTTTAATATTTCTTTTTATCATACCGAACATTGCATTTGCCTTCTTCACTGCTACTTGGACTTGCTCACTTACTTTACCTGCATGATCTATCATAACCCCTAGATCCCTTTCCTTTTCTATCATTCTAATATTGTTCTCTCCCATTCTGTAATTATCTTCCATATTGGATCTACTCATGTGCATGACTACATTTATCTACATTAAACTCCATTTGCCAGTTCAGACCATTCTCAAATTTTATCTAAATCGGACCTCAATATACCCACTTCTGCTTTAGATGAGACACTACTGCTTAGTTTTGTGTCATCTGCGAATTTTGTGCTTTTGTTTGTTAATTTTTTGAAAGGCAGGCACCCTGCCTCTCAGCTATAGCTGCCCCTAACAGTAATGCTTACCTTACATTTGTCTAATTGTTTCTGCGGTTTTCATCTTCTGCAGTCACTTTCTCCATAATTTGGTTCTACGGTCTCCTACAATCATCAGAGTGGCTCAGTAGCATTGTGGCTAGACTGCTGGCTTCTCACAGCAAGGGTATGAGGTTCAGTCACAGGTCTTATGTCTACCAAGTTGTAAATTGATACTTGACTTGCTGTTATGGAAAGAGAAACAGCTAGAAATGGGTCTGGTCAACCCACTTAAAAAAACCAATAAAACTGAGACTTAGTACAATGACATTTTAAACACTTTATCTATTTAGTGTTTGTTATTAAACTGATGCAGAAGCTGAAAAATGTAGTTGATAGTTTCTAAAGGTGTCATTAGTTAGCAGCACCATCCAGCTTTGTGTTTACTGCAGGTAGCTTACATTAGATGTTGCATACACATGTGCAGATACAAAATGACGCCCGTTTTAACAGAGTGGGCAATCCAAGAACAGCGAGCTATTGTGTGTTTTCTGACAGCACATGAACTTTTTGCAAAGGATGTTTATAAGGAATTGCTGCCTTCATTTTGTGTTTCAATGCAGTGAAAATGCCAAAAAATTAAAGGTTACGTCATCAGCAGGGAAGGTTATGCTTACAGTGTTTTAGTATTCTCACGAAGTTCTATTAACCAATTAACAGAAGAAAGGTTACAATGTGACTGCTGTATCTTGTTATGAATTTCTGTTGATGCTTTGGAATACAATTTGAAGTAATGCCCAGGTCATCTGAGAGTACCGCTCTATCTTGACAATGCCAGATCACACATGGCTTGATCAACCAAGGCAAAAATTGACCGACTAGAATGGCAACTTCTTGAACATACACCTTACAGCCCCAACTTAGCCCTGAGTGATTTCCACCTGTATGTGTTCTAAAACCTCCCCACCTTGGTGGGAGACATTTCGTGAAGAGGTTGAACGTGAAGCGTAAATGTGGCTGAACCAGCAGACCAAATACTTCTACGCTGCAGGTTTTGGTGCGCTGATAAAGCAATGGGATAAGTGTAACAATGTTGGTGAAAATTATGTAGATAAATAAGGGACAATTTAACTGCAATAATAAATGGTTTTCAAGTTCACATCTCATTTAGTTATTTTTTAACCTTTACACTACTGCTTAAAAAAATTACGCAACTGCTACTGCATTATTTATCAGCACATCACATTTTTCTAGAGTTGTGAACTTTGAGAGCCTGTAACTTTTTTATTTGGAGGTCTATTGATATGATTTTTATGTGAGTTGAGAAATATGTTGAATAAAGAATTTGTTGGTGTTATTGTTTTTGTTGTATGTGTGTTAGTTTCTGAGATACAAGAATAATAAGGGGATAGTGTTGAAAAACAGCACAAACATATAGACTCACTTGCTTTCAGCATCCCTTGGTTGAAAAAGAAAACGAAAATCCCCCAAAATGGACTATCGATGTTTACCGTATTTCCCATAATGGCCATATCTGTCTCTTTAGACTATAAACGTAATTATTGTATCTACATAACCGCAGTAAATAGATTTACTTCAGAAATATTTGTTGCAGAAACTTAACTTTCCCATTCTTAATAATGGTTGAATCTTCAAATCCCAGCAAGAAACATAGAAATTGTTTCCAAAAGTCTCAAGCAAATGTTGAAATCACCATTGTTTGTATTTAACCGTACATTGCGGAAGTCGGAAATCTCTACAATAAAAAAAGCAGTATTGTTCATACTATTTCTATGTAGCCGTTCGATTATATTTGATTCGAACAGCCGTTGCTATGCAAGGACATTGCTAAGTCGAGTACTGCTGGCATTCGTTGTGCGATTTTCGCGATGTTAGTCGATTAGGATCTCTGCTAGCCCCTTAAAGGTCAAAATAGCCATTTGTGACCTATTTACTGATTTGCCCCCTTTATTTGTTGCTTTTTCGTGAAACCTGCTTTGGCTATTGGTGCTGCGCTCTTTATATCAGCTATGCATATAACCATCATATGTAATGGTGGTTCATAATAAAAAGGTCAAGGTTGTCCCACAGCAGTGGCTACTGGTCAGGAAATGTGTTAGAGATATCATTGTACTAGGCCACAGCTTGGTTACATAGTCGGGTGACCAGTTTACTTTTCCTTCCCTAACCGTAATGCAGGGTACCAATTTACAGCTGGGTTAACTGGAGTCTACTGCTGAAGGGAGTTGAACTGTGTTTGCAGTTGTTTACCACTATATGTATATATATATATATATATGAATTTTGTTGTAATATTTTTCCACTTGCTTCAATCTTTGTTTTTACTTCATGTTAACTTAACGTCTTTCTACTGGTTTAGAAGACTCTGCAGAGTCTGTACACAACCAGTTTCTTTTACATTCACTTGATCTTAAAATACCTATGCACATCCAATCTATTCTTAAATGCACTAATTGACCCTGCCTCCACTATTTCCTGTGGCAATGCATTCCAAGAATTCACCACTCTCTTGACAAAAAAAAAATATTTCCTGTTTGAAGATGTCTAGCCTTAATCCTCACCTGTAACTAACTCAAATCCTATGAATCCATACACTCAAATCAGGCATCTCAAAAGTACCTGGCAGTTGCAAGAAACATGCACAAGTATGAGCATACAGTCTTCTCTAAATGGTTCGATACTGTCGAGAAGACAGTGCCCCAGCTTCTGCGACAGTGCATTCTGACAGTAAACCCCAATAACGACCAGGTGCAAACAATTGAAAGCTCCTCAACAATTAGTATAGGTAAGAATCAACATTCTGTTATTGCATTCATACAGTCATCTACCTAGTTATCTTCATCTCCTTTGTTTGACCTGCAAAGGACGTTTTGTTTATACTTAACTTTACTTTTTTATACTGGCTTAGAAGACTCTACATAGTCTGTATACAACCTGTTTCTTGGAGAGTGGTTTTTACCAATATGCGAGTCCATCTTTATAGATTCAAACACTAGAGCTAAGTAGACCCACAGCCAGTTAGGTGCCATCTATAACTGCTCTTAACAAACCACCTGAGGAAAGGTGTAAATAACTTTGGTAGATTTTTAATCTGAAATTTGTTCGCGCAGTGGCCATTAAACCTACTCTTTTCACTTTCTAACTGCCAAGGAATTTTTAACGTCCTCTACACTGAATGCGGGAGTCCAATCTCACTACCCAGAGATCAAGGAAATTTTTACCAGAAGATCCACGTGAAAGAATCCTGATCTTCGCCGTGATTCGAACAAGCGACCTCCGCCACCCGAGGCAGACACCTTACCTCAAGACCACTGAGTTTATGCTTTAGTTTACAGTGGGGCTGTGATGTCTGTGCCTATCAGACACACATCCACTGTGTAATTTTAATCTTGTCTCTTTAATTCCTGTTGTCTCAGCCAGACTGCATGGATGCAGCCTGTTTGCAGGGCCACCACTTGGATGTGGAATATTGTCTTGGATAGCTCTGGGTTGCTGGTCCTAGTGCAAGCAGTCAGCTACGAGCTGCTGTCACACTGCTGTCATCTTGGATAGCTCTGGGTTGCTGGTCCTAGTGCAAGCAGTCAGCTACGAGTTGCTGTCACACTGCTGTCATCTTGGATAGCTCAGGGTTGCTGGTCCTAGTGCAAGCAGTCAGCTACGAGTTGCTGTCACACTGCTGTCATCTTGGATAGCTCTGGGTTGCTGGTCCTAGTGCAAGCAGTCAGCTACGAGTTGCTGTCATCTTGGATAGCTCTGGGCTGCTGGTCCTAGTGCAAGCAGTCAGCTACGAGTTGCTGTCACACTGCTGTCATCTTGGATAGCTCTGGGTTACTGGTCCTAGTGCAAGCAGTCAGCTACGAGTTGCTGTCACATTGCTGTCATCTTGGATAGCTCTGGGTTGCTGGTCCTAGTGCACGCAGTCAGCTACGAGTTGCTGTCACACTACTGTCATCTTGGATAGCTCTGGGTTGCTGGTCCTAGTGCAAGCAGTCAGCTACGAGTTGCTGTCACACTGCTGTCATCTTGGATAGCTCTGGGTTGCTGGTCCTAGTGCAAGCAGTCAGCTACGAGTTGCTGTCACACTGCTGTCATCTTGGATAGCTCTGGGTTGCTGGTCCTAGTGCAAGCAGTCAGCTATGAGTTGCTGTCACACTGCTGTCATCTTGGATAGCTCTGGGTTGCTGGTTCTAGTGCAAGCAGTCAGCTACGAGTTGCTGTCATCTTGGATAGCTCTAGGTTGCTGGTCCTAGTGCAAGCAGTCAGCTACGAGTTGCTGTCACACTGCTGTCATCTTGGATAGCTCTGGGTTGCTGGTCCTAGTGCAAGCAGTCAGCTACGAGTTGCTGTCATCTTGGATAGCTCTGGGTTGCTGGTCCTAGTGCAAGCAGTCAGCTACGAGTTGCTGTCACACTGCTGTCATCTTGGATAGCTCTGGGTTACTGGTCCTAGTGCAAGCAGTCAGCTACGAGTTGCTGTCACATTGCTGTCATCTTGGATAGCTCTGGGTTGCTGGTCCTAGTGCACGCAGTCAGCTACGAGTTGCTGTCACACTACTGTCATCTTGGATAGCTCTGGGTTGCTGGTCCTAGTGCAAGCAGTCAGCTACGAGTTGCTGTCACACTGCTGTCATCTTGGATAGCTCTGGGTTGCTGATCCTAGTGCAAGCAGTCAGCTACGAGTTGCTGTCATCTTGGATAGCTCTGGGTTGCTGGTCGTAGTGCAAGCAGTCAGCTACGAGTTGCTGTCACACTGCTGTCATCTTGGATAGCTCTGGGTTGCTGATCCTAGTGCAAGCAGTCAGCTACGAGTTGCTGTCATCTTGGATAGCTCTGGGTTGCTGGTCGTAGTGCAAGCAGTCAGCTACGAGTTGCTGATTGCTGCCATCTTGTTCACTGCTGTCATCTTGTTCACTGCTGTCACACTGCTGTCATCTTGTTCACTGCTGTCATCTTGTTCACTGCTGTCACACTGCTGTCATCTTGTTCACTGCTGCCATCTTATTCACTGCTGTCATCTTGTTCACTGCTGTCATCTTTTTCACTGCTGCCATCTTATGCTGTCATCTTGTTTACTGCTGCCATCATGTTCCCTGCTTTCATCTTGTTCACTGCTGTCACACTGCTGTTATCTTGTTCACTGCTGTCATACAACTGTAATCTTGTTCACTGCTGTCATCTTGTTCGCTGCTGTCACACTGCTGTTATCTTGTTCACTGCTGTCATACAACTGGAATCTTGTTCACTGCTGCCATCTTGTTCACTGCAGCCATCTTGTTCTCTGCTACCATCTTTTTCACTGCTGTCATACTGATGTCATCTTGTTCACTGCTGCCATCTTTTTCACGGCTGCCATCTTGTGCATTCAATATCTTTAATTGTTTGCAACAGTAGAAGCATTTTCCACAATCAGCAGTTGGCCTCTTTGACAGAAGGCAGTGTCAAAACATTTATATGTTCTTTCAGTGAGAGATTCTGTATCTATTTGTATTACATGATGAGCTTGCCAGCCCCAAATACAATATTTTTTAGTCATAATTTACAACATTTATACGGGGAATTGAGACGCTAGTCCAGTCAGGCACAACATTCTGACCAGGACTTCGGGTCAGGGTCAGGCACAACATTCTGACCAGGACTTCGGGTCAGGGTCAGGCACACCATTCTGACCAGGACTTCGGGTCAGGGTCAGGCACACCATTCTGACCAGGACGTCGGGTCAGGGTCAGGCACACCATTCTGACCAGGACTTCGGGTCAGGGTCAGGCACACCATTCTGACCAGGATGTCGGGTCAGGGTCAGGCACACCATTCTGACCAGGACTTCGGGTCAGGGTCAGGCACAACCTACTGACTAGAACAATACACTAACTAAGACCACAATCTCTCTTTCATGTAACGTTCCCTAGAAACAAGTTGTTTCCCAGGTAGCCTGGCTGATGAGATGTAGATTGATGTGATCCCTATAGTAGTGAGCACCACGCAGATGAAGCCAAGCATAGCATAACCACCTAGCGGACCGTGGCCCACCTTCATCAGCACGATCAGGATGTGAGGAAAGTTACTACAACCAACCACCTAACGTCCTTTTTTTAGGGTGCACAAAAGAGTAAACTTACTCATTAGTGGCATTAAACAACAACAACATATATATAAGGGTTCAGGGGTTTTATTACAGGGATATGCATTGATACCTTTCCTGTACATTTGCCCTGGTAATACATTTGTTTTAATGCAATTATTTCCTTGCTCTAATAACACTTTCAGGAATCAAGCCTATTGAAATGCTGAAGAAAATGGAATCACAGTCTTTAGTACGTAAGTAGCCCCAGTGTAATGTGTGTAACAGTTTAACTGTCTCGGTCAGATTTATTTAATTTTGACTTCAATCAATTAATCAATCATCAGTGGAAAGGCCAACATCTTGCCAGCATTCACGATCCTGGGCTATACTTTCTGTCTCTCTTCAGGTGGAATCATTTAATCGTAGTTATCCGTATATTTTTGATTAATTTAGGTGTACCGCTCTTTCTCTTCCTGTGGATTCCATGTGAGAGCCTTCCCAGCTAGGTTGGACGGTGCCTTTCCCAGAATAATGTGTGTAACAGTTTAACTGTCTCTGTCAGATTTATTTAATTTTAATATCAATCAATCAAAGCTCATTGGGAGGAAGACTAACATCTGGACAGGCAAAATATACTGATCAGACATGTTAGTCAGGGTCAGGCAAAATAACCTGGCCAAGACCCTTACCTTGACGTCCCCGCAGTCCTGCCTGGAAACGGGCTGTTTTCATGGCATCGTGGCTAACAAGGTGAGGGATTGACGTGATCCTCGTAGTAGTGAGTGACACGCAGATGAGGCCAAGCATAGCACAACTGCCTGGAGGACCCCGGTCCACCTTCATCAACATGCTCGGAATGTGAGGAAAGCTACGACAACACCAGACACTAAACATCCTTTTCAGGGCGCACAAAAGAGTAATCCCACTCATTGTGGGCATTCAACAACAATCAAAGCTCCGTTCAGCGTATGGGGCCAACATCTCGCCAGCATTCACGGTCATGGGCTATAGTTTCTGTCTCTCTGCAGGGTGGAATCATTTATTCGTAGTTCTCCGTGTATTTTTAGGTGTACCCCTCTTTCTCTTCCTGTGGATTCCATGTCAGAGCTCTGTTGGACGGTGTCTTCCTCATCGTATGTCCTATCCAGCCATATTTTCTTCTCTATATTTGTTGTTCCAGTGGCCGTTGTTGGCTCCTTTCCCCTGTGTCTTCATTCCTAACCATGTCCATCCACTTTATACACATTATCCTTCGTAGACATCTGTTTGGACTTACTCATCTTAATTCTTGTGTCTTCCCCTTGTATCATAGTGTTCTGACTAGTGCTTTCCAGCAATTTCTGATTAAGGACTTCTTCCGTATGAGGTTCCAATTTCTTCAAGCCTCCTCTTTCCTAGCCTTCTCTTTCACAATTATAAAAACACAAAATGTTTGCCTTGTTTCCTAAGACGTAAGTACATTGTACTGTTTTTTGGGGGGGCCTTATTACCCAGTGCATCTGACCAGCTCAGTTAATTTCATCCCGTGACCTCTTGAGATCGTTGGAGCACCCCCGCTGACACCTCCACAATCCTATACTATCCCTCTTTGTCTGCAGTTGCTTTTTATACTTCCTCAGATCGTAGATATGTCCATTCATAGATGATTGTCTTCCCCTCTTTTACTCGGATGTTCTCATCTTTGCTTGCCCTGTAATATAGTATTTGCAAGGCTCTTGTACCTCAAGATGTGACCATATCAAGTCGGCTTTCGTCTTTAACTCAGATTTTTAATTAAAAGAGTACATTCGCACAGGGGTACTAGTATAATTTAAGATTTTGCCAATCTCTTTTAATCTTTACAACACTCAATAGAAAAATGATGCAATTTTCCCTGCCACAGAATTATTTTTTACCACTTTATGTTTTTCTAGGTTGTTGATTTTGAGAGCCTGAATCTTATTTATTTGATGTCTATAAATATGATTTGTCTGTGTGTAGAGATATGATGGAATAAAGAGCTTGTTGTGTTATTGTTTTTGTTGTGTGTGTGTGTTAGTTTCTGAGATACAAGAAGATGAAGGTGATATTGTTGAAAGAACAGCATAAAAAATATACTCGGAGTCTCTTCCTTAAAAAAAATAATAAAATTTCTCAGAAAACTGATTATCAATGTTTACAAATGGCCATATCTGTCAGTTTTCACTATAAACGTAATTATTATATCAACATAAACAAACAAAACAGATCTACCTCAGAAAAATCTGTTGCACAAACTAAACTTCCTCATTCTCAATAATGGGTGAATCTTCAAGTCCAAGTGAAAAACATAATAAATCATTTCCAAAAGTCTAAAACAAATTGGAAAATTGCCATTGTTTTTAAAAAGGACAAGACGGATGCCAGTTTGACGGTAGGCTGGTTTGGCTATATATGATTAGAACGGTTGTTGCTTTGAAGCGACTTCCCTCCGTAAAACTTACCATTTTGTCTGTTGCTTTGAAGTGACGAAGCTTTGGTAAAGGTTAATATCTCTGTTGAAGTGTCAATTTCTGTTCTGTTTTGTCCCTAAGAATTGACTTCACTGCACTCCAGGCATACCCATAGGGGCTTAGTCTCTATCAATAAATGGCGAAGGGTGTGGATACTGATGGTTCCTGCAGCTCTTTGATTGTACTCACTTCTGCTCCGGCCTCTCTTGCGTTAACAGTCTGCGATTGTTTCTGCTTATATACTATCTGGGTCAGAAGCTTTACTATCTCTCAGAAGCCATATGGCTTTATTTATTTCTTCTTTTGAATTCTTGCAATTAACTAGCTCATTTTCCTCCTCTCTGCCTATTTCCATTTTATTTCACCCAGTTCCAGGATATCAATTTTAGTAATTTTTTATTTCAACATCAACCTGCTTTGCTTAATGTACAAACATTCCAACTACCAATTCTGGATATTGTCCTGGAAGAAAAAAAGTAAACCAGTGATGCAGATTCCTTATGACTTTTGCTGCACGCCTTTTTCTGCCTTAGATGGCCGAGTTGTATCTTTCCCTTGACATTGATTCGTCAATTTTTTTTTGATGTTGCCGAATAAAGATACATCTAAAATACTTGACAAAGAATATCATTTTACAATCAACAATATAAATGCTTCCATATGCCTCCAAAATTCCTGGAATGAATGAGTTAATGGATGGATGTATTTTTATCCTGTTCACCTGCTTGTACCTTATCCATTACAGTATCCAACACGCTGCCACAGTACACAGTCAGTTTGAAGCCTGTTATACAGCAGATTGTCACAGAAACCAAGCTGATGCTATCTATTAAGCTTGTTGTACCAGAAGTGGTCAGGCAGCTTAATGTCAATGCAAGTAACAGCATTTAAAACTTCATTGTCCATTTTCACTTCAGTGGGATCACGTAAACTGCAACTACAGTTAGCTTGTTTGGAGGAATCATGTGCCAAATTGTTTATATGCTCTCTGAATGTTGTTGTAGTTTCTGTGGCACTTTGTTTAGCGTGAACATTAAAAAAAATAAAAAATAAAAAAAGTCCCCAAAAACAAATTGCGGGATTCCACATAGAAAAGCAGCAGGATGGTTCAACTTCAGTAAAATCAAACCCATACTTCAGCAGAGGAGAAATGACAAGGCAAGAGAGCAAACCTTTGACAGCAGTGTTGCTCCAGCAATAAACCATACTTCAGCAGAGGAGAAATGACAAGGCAAGAGACCAAACCTTTGACAGCAGCGTTGCTCCAGCATTAAACCATACTTTATTAGAGGAGAAATGACAAGGCAAGAGACCAAACCCTTGACAGCAGCGTTGCTCCAGCATTAAACCATACTTTATTAGACGAGAAAGGACAAGGCAAGAGACCAAACCTTTGACAGCAGCGTTGCTCCAACATTAAACCATACTTTATTAGAGGAGAAATGACAAGGCAAGAGAGCAAACCTTTGACAGCAGTGTTGCTCCAGCATTAAACCATACTTTATTAGAGGAGAAATGACAAGGCAAGATACCAAACCTTTTACAGCAGCGTTGCTCCAGCATTAAACCATACTTTATTAGAGGAGAAATGACAAGGCAAGAGACCAAACCTTTGACAGCAGCGTTGCTCCAGCATTAAACCATACTTTATTAGAGGAGAAATGACAAAGCAAGAGACCAAACCTTTGACAGCAGCGTTGCTCCAGCATTAAACCATACTTTATTAGAGGGGAAATGACAGGGCAAGAGACCAAACCTTTGACAGCAGTGTTGCTCCAGCATTAAACCATACCTTATTAGAGGAGAAATGACAAGGCAAGAGACCAAACCTTTGACAGCAGTGTTGCTCCAGCATTAAACCATACTTTATTAAAGGAGAAATGACAAGGCAAGAGACCAAACCTTTGACAGCAGTGTTGCTCCAGCATTAAACCATACTTTATTAGAGGAGAAATGACAAGGCAAGAGAGCAAACCTTTGACATCAGCGTTGCTCTAGCAATAAACTATACTTTATTAGAGGAGAAATGACAAGGCAAGAGAGCAAACCTTTGACAGCAGCGTTGCTCCAGCATTAAATCATACTTTATTAGAGGAGAAACGACAAGGCAAGAGACCAAACCTTTGACAGCAGCGTTGCTCCAGCATTAAACCATACTTTATTAGAGGAGAAATGACAAGGCAAGAAAGCAAACCTTTGACAGCAGCGTTGCTCCAGCATTAAATCATACTTTATTAGAGGAGAAACGACAAGGCAAGAGACCAAACCTTTGACAGCAGCGTTGCTCCAGCATTAAACCATACTTTATTAGAGGAGAAATGACAAGGCAAGAGAGCAAACCTTTGACATCAGCGTTGCTCTAGCATTAAACCATACTTTATTAGAGGAGAAATGACAAGGCAAGAGACCAAACCTTTGACAGCAGTGTTGCTCCAGCATTAAACCATACTTTATTAGAGGAGAAATGACAAGGCAAGAGACCAAACCTTTGACAGCAGCGTTGCTCCAACATTAAACCATACTTTATTAGAGGAGACATGACAAGGCAAGAGAAAAACCATTTAAAAGCAGCATTGCTCCAGCATTAAACCATACTTTATTAGAGGAGAAATGACAAGGCAAGAGAGCAAACCTTTGACAGCAGCGTTGCTCCAGCATTAAACCATACTTTATTAGAGGAGAAATGACAAGGCAAGAGACCAAACCTTTGACAGCAGCCTTGCTCCAGCATTAAACCATACTTTATTAGAGGAGAAATGACAAGGCAAGAGAGCAAACCTTTGACATCAGTGTTGCTGCAGCATTAAACCATACTTTATTAGAGGAGAAATGACAAGGCAAGAGACCAAACCTTTGACAGCAGCGTTGCTCCAGCATTAAACCATACTTCATTAGAGGAGAAATGACAAGGCAAGAGAGCAAACCTTTGACAGCAGTGTTGCTCCAGCATTAAACCATACTTTATTAGAGGAGAAATGACAAGGCAAGAGAGCAAACCTTTGACATCAGCGTTGCTCTAGCATTAAACCATACTTTATTAGAGGAGAAATGACAAGGCAAGAGACCAAACCTTTGACAGCAGCGTTGCTCCAGCATTAAACCATACTTTATTAGAGGAGAAATGACAAGGCAAGAGAGCAAACCTTTCACAGCAGTGTTGCTCCAGCATTAAACCATATTTATTAGAGGAGAAATGACAAGGCAAGAGACCAAACCTTTGACAGCAGCGGTCCTCCAGCATTAAACCATACTTTATTAGAGGAGAAATGACACGGCAAGAGAGCAAACCTTTGACAGCAGTGTTGCTCCAGCATTAAACCATACTTTATTAGAGGAGAAATGACAAGGCAAGAGACCAAACCTTTGACAGCAGCGTTGCTCCAGCATTAAACCATACTTTATTAGAGGAGAAACGACAAGGCAAGAGACCAAACCTTTGACAGCAGCGTTGCTCCAGCATTAAACCATACTTTATTAGAGGAGAAATGACAAGGCAAGAGACCAAACCTTTGACAGCAGCGTTGCTCCAACATTAAACCATACTTTATTAGAGGAGAAATGACAAGGCAAGAGAAAAACCATTTAAAAGCAGCATTGCTCCAGCATTAAACCATACTTTATTAGAGGAGAAATGACAAGGCAAGAGACCAAACCTTTGACAGCAGCGTTGCTCTAGCATTAAACCATACTTTATTAGAGGAGAAATGACAAGGCAAGAGAGCAAACCTTTGACATCAGCGTTGCTCTAGCATTAAACCATACTTTATTAGAGGAGAAATGACAAGGCAAGAGACCAAACCTTTGACAGCAGCGTTGCTCCAGCATTAAACCATACTTTATTAGAGGAAAAATGACAAGGCAAGAGAGCAAACCTTTGACAGCAGTGTTGCTCCAGCATTAAACCATACTTTATTAGAGGAAAAATGACAAGGCAAGAGAGCAAACCTTTGACAGCAGTGTTGCTCCAGCATTAAACTATTGCTGCAAGGTATGGAAGCTCCCTCATAAATAAAAACGAAATAAAGTAAAACAAATAGTTCATGACGAAATTCAGACTGAACCAATCGATGCAGACTTGAATATCATTTGTTCAACAAATTAAAACTCGGAAACACAGACATATGCTCTTCTGGTGAAAACAGATAAACACTAAAGCATCTTCTGCAGTCCTGCTGACCTAATGGGAGGAGCAGACTGACATCATGACCCTCTCAAACCCTGCTGAAGGATAAAACTATATGATGAGAAAAAATCCTGGACAAATAGTTAGTTAGTTTTCTTTCCACTTGTGCCGTTTAGCGTCGTGGTGAGCTTAAGTCGTCTATCCTGCGCCAAGTAGGTTGCGGCGGTCAATGTGAGCCCTTGTCGTTGGAAAATCACTCTGTTATCTATCCACCTACCTCACAGCCGCCCCCTTGCCCTGTAGCCAGATCTGCCAGCATTTTAAGCCATCAGTGAAAGATGATGAGGGTGCATTCTCATGAGATGACCAAACTAGCTATTTTGTGCCTGGAAATGTATTCGGCACAAGACGTAATGCTGACCATGATTCGAATGTCATCGTTCCGCATTCTGTCTCTTCTGATAACAATGATGACTTTCCTCAAGCACTTCATTTCACAAGTCGAAATTCTGCTTTTTGCACGCCCTTTGACAGAGGCAATGTTTGGCACTGGTAGCACAGAATGCTTGGGTGTCTAAGCAGTGGGGACAGATGATAAGTCACAGCAGATGCTTTCTGACACCTTGTCTTGATTTCCCTGTCGATCCTATCGTCTGCCGAAAAAATACTGCCCAAATACTTGAAGAGCAATATCATTTAGACTTATCTTGAGTGGCCCAGGAGTTCTACTGATCATCATAGTTTCTGTTTTGTTCTCACTAACTCGCATATTGTATAAATAGTCTCTCGAGGAAAATAGATGTGATTATTTTAGAGTGAACAATGGAGAAGTACCATTATCATCACCGTGACTTGTTCACTCCATTAGGCCACAACTACAGTTGCCCATAATAGGGAGGGCCTCTGCACTGATCGACCGTGTCCACAATAAATAGTTGTGGTCCAGGCTGCATGCACTGAGGGTAAAGTCATTGCTGTTTCGCCTAGCCAGGCAGTGTGTGTGCGACTACAGGGGTAGGAACTATGTAGGAGAAGGCCACTTTTCACCCCTAATGTCCATAACCTGTTTTAAAGAACTGGTGGGCCAGGACATCCTTAAGATGTCAGGCAACGTGCCCGAATAGAGACAGGCGACGATGGTGTAAATGCTGTCCAGGCCTGTGCGTCGTGTGACTTAACGTTTGGAACCCATTTCTACCAGTAAATGCCGAGAATTTACATCTGGCTTCAGTGAATGAGGGAAAGATTCAATGTGCTTTTGGTCATGCTGCAGGATAGTCCAGGTCTTTGAGCCATAAAACAGGGTTGAGATGACACAAGTTTTGTAGATGCGCAGTGAGAGCCTCTGCTCGATCCAGAATCTGTGCAGGTCATTCAGAGAGGCGGCAACCTGGCGTATTCTTCGGATAATGTACTTATTGCAGGAGACCAAATCACGTGTATGTTCATGTAGTGGGGTATTTTCTGCAGAATTTAATTTAATTTAAAAAAAATTGATTCTCCTCTACCATTGGTTCTTAAGCCTTTTTTCATCTGCTTGTGAAACGTAGTTCAAATAGGCTGGGTTGTTTCCCTGTGCCCAACTCTCTTTAGTCACCTCTTAAGACATACTTGGCAGGCACTATTCTTTGTTCCCCTTACGGGCGTTGGTAAGACACATAGGGTACTTTGTTTTATATTATAGAATGCCAACCTCATTCACAAACCTTTGTATGCTCCAAAAATGCAGCGTAAGAAACATTTAAGAGGATGTATTTAACATTAAATGCATATCTGATTCTATTCTCGTTTACTTCCCAGCATTCTAAACTAACTCAGTACAAAAGACTTTTGGGCAGTATGCTTGACACATACTACAAAATCCTGCATTCACTTAACAATGCAGAGGTAAGTGTGTATCAGGCGTGCTGATTGATTTAACATAAAGTATCCAAACGCCAAAAATAAAAATAAAAAAATGAAGATTATAAGATGCACTGAATAACTGATTAGTGTTTGATTCAGTGCCAAATAGTGCATTTTATGGAAAAGTTGTATTCCGCCGAATAATATCCTTCAATTGATTTTAACCTTTAGCACGCCATGGTCGAGTGCTAGCCGACACACTAGGCCTACAATAAAGGTGTACGGACAAAATCTTTTTTTTTTTATACGGAGTCACTCCCAACAGCCATTTTTTACTGCTGAATACATGCTCCATATATATACACGCTATTTTGCCGGTTAAAGTATCGTATGTTCGATTACAAATGGCTTTTGAACAGTTTTAATTCTGTATACGCCGTTTGGAGCAAGCCGACTTTTTGCGAAAGGGGAAGTAGGTTGTTGGGAAAGATCTTTATCGAGTAGATTTTTTTATTTTGTTAGTTTTTTTTTTTTTTTTTTTTTTTTTTTGCGTTCGCCTTATTTATCTATTCCCCAAGGCGTGTGTGCGTTACACTGTGGTTTTTATTTTGCGCCTGTCGGCCCAATGCATCCGACTTCAGCATGCATTTTATGTAAGGGTCTGCTTCCTCCTGCATTTTCTAAGGGTTTGCTTTCCCGGGGTAACGGCCGGTGCTGTGATGGGGATCGAACCCAGCACCTTCTGGTTGTGAGCCGTGCCACTTAACCACTAGGCCACGCCGTCCCCGATTTTGTTAGTTTAAATGAAAGAACTATGTTTGAATTGGAAACTAACAGTTGTGTCGATATTGTAAACACAGTATCGATACGTTGTTGTGGTTTCCATGGTTTTCTATCGAAGCGACTAGGCCTAGTGGTCGAGCCCAAATATTTTCTGAGATTTTCATAAATTTTCAACTTCATCTTTTTTGTATCTCAAAAACTAACAAACACACAACAACAACAATAACACCCACATGTTTGTTATCCTATTGTGTGTCTACACGCCAGAAAATCATATTTATTGACAAACAAACATAAAAATTAAAAATTTTGAAAAACGACTATCATAGTGACTAATTAAGAAAATTAATTAGGTCAAATTTTTTTCAAAAAGAATCTGGCGTGCTAAAGGTTAAGAATACATGAGAGGGTAGTGATAATTATAGAGCCAAAAAGTTGTAATACTGATCTCAATTTGCATTGTGGCATTAATTTAAGAATGGTCTGTGAGCTGGCAGAAGGAGTTTTCTGTAGACAATTGTACAGTCATTCACATGGGTAGATCCAATATGGAATATAATTACATGATGGGAGAGAACAGAATTAGGAAGATAGAAAAGAAACATAAGGGTTATAAGAAATCATATAGGTATGGTGATTAAGCAAGTCCAGGTAGCAGTAAAAAAGGAAAATGCAATTATTAGTTATGATGAAAATAAATATTAAACATATGAGCAAGGAAGCAATAGTCAAACTGTATAAAACATTAGTTGGACCTAGATTTGAGTACTGTGTTCAGGTATGGAGTCCTTATCGTAGAGTCGAAATAAGGCTGGAAAGGATACAAAAAAGAACGACAAACCTAAAAGTGGGATTTCAGAATTACAGTTATAAGGAAAACCAGTTTTTTTCAAAATACAACCACCCACAACAGGACATAGCTGCAAATTAACTAAAGAAAGGTCCAGATTAGATATTAGGAAATATTTTTTTTTTAGTCAGAGAATGGTGAATGCTTGAAATGCATTGCCACAGGAAATAGTGGACACAAGGACAATTAATGCATTTAAGAATAGATTGTATGCAAATAGCTTTTAGAGCAAGGAAATGTGAATGCAATGAAACTGGTTGTATACAGACTGCAGGATCTTCTAATACATAATAAAGACGTTAACCTTTAGCGCGCCATATTTTTTTAATTGCAAAAATTTGACCTAATTAATTAACTTAATTTCTCGCTATGGTAGTCGACTTTTAAAAATTGTAACTTTTCTGTTTGTTTGTAAACAAATATGATTTTCTTGTGTGTAGAGACACAATTGAATAACGAACATGTGGGTGTTATTGTTTTTGTTGTGTGTGTTTGTTAGTTTCTGAGATACAAAAAGATGAAGTTAAAAATTTATGAAAATCTCAGGGGAGAAAATTTGGACTCGACCGCTATGTGTTTACAATATCGACACAACTGTTAGTTTCCAATTTAAACGTAGTTCTTTCATCTAAACAAACAAAATAAACAGATCTACTCGATAAAGATCGTTCCTAACAACCTACTTCACCTTTCGCAAAAAGTCGGCTTGCTCCAAACGGCGTATACAAAATTAAAACTGTTCAAAAGCCAATTGTAATCTAACATACGATACTTTAACCGGCAAAATGTCGTGTATTTATGGGGACGTATTCAGCATTTAAAAAAGGGCTGTCGGGAGTGTCTCCGTTCAACAACAAAAAATATTTCCATACACCGTTTTTGTAGACCGAGTTGGTCCGCTAGGGTGTTACAAGGACGTGCTAAAGGTTAAGTTATCTAGAATAAAAAGTTTCAATTTGAGCCAGATGTAAATAAATACCTGGCTTACTGCTAGCAAATGAAAGGCAACTGGGAAGGAAATTGACCACCTCATAAAAAGCTGAGACCCAATTCAATAAAGTTGAACAGATCAATCCATGAGTAAAGATTAATTGGTGTTTAGTGAAAAATGCTGACTGATCAAGACCCCCATCTCATATCCCCATTCATGTTCATGGAAACAGGATGTGTAACAGTCCAGCCAGCGAGGTGGGGATTGACGCTGTAATCCCCACAATGTGAGCTTAATGAGGAGTCTTGCATTACACTATTCAGGAGGACTGCACTCAAGTACATCTCGGTCCATCTTTTCAGCTACACCTCAGTATGTAAGAAGAGCCCCTCGCAACCCAAGAGATGTCAACAGCATGAGGTACCTTAGAACAGCAACAGCATGAGGTACCTTAGAACAGCATGAGGTACCTTAGAACAGCAACAGCATGAGGTACCTTAGAACAGCAACAGCATGAGGTGCCTTAGAACAGCAACAGCATGAGGTACCTTAAAACAGCAGCAGCATGAGGTACCTTAGAACAGCAACAGCATGAGGTACCTTAGAACAGCAACAGTATGTGGTACCTTAGAACAGCAATAGCATGAGGTACCTTAGAACAGCAGCAGCACATCAATCTTCGCACCAGAGCCGGAGGTACAGCAGTAAATGAGCCGGAGGTACAGCAGTAAATGAGCCGGAGGTACAGCAGTAAATGAGCCGGAGGTACAGCAGTAAATGAGCCGGATGTACAGCAGTAAATGAGCCAGAGGTACAGCAGTAAATGAGCCGGAGGTACAGCAATAAATGAGCCGGAGGTACAGCAGTAAATGAGCCGGAGGTACAGCAGTAAATGAGCCGGAGGTACAGCAGTAAATGAGCCGACAGCAATCAGCGACTCATAGCTGAATTCTTACATCAGAAACAGTGTCCCATTACTGACCGAGACCCAATTCTGCCACCAAGTGGCAGTCTGGCTGATAGAATAGGAATCAAAGAGAGAAGGTAAACCTGGTCCCAGAAAAGTCGTGCAAAAATCTGATGTTTCTGACCGAAAAACGCATGTATCACATCCTAGCTGCAAGCTATGACATAACGTCACTAACATCCTTTTCGGGTCAAACGCTGTAGAATAAAGAAGAATCCTGACAGCAGTGTTTTCTATAGGACAATCTAATCCTTTTTATATCACCTTGTTGATGCATGTTCTGTTGTTGATTGACAGATTATTTTGCTGGAGAATCGCCTTCATGCCCTTATCAAGATGTTCAAAGCTCCACTTAAAAGGATGAACTGGTACTCTCTGTCCATCCCAGACTTTGTCGCCAAGTTCACCATTGTAGGTGGTTTTGTTTTCTTGATGTTTGTGTTGACTTGTCTGTTGGCATAACTTTTTTTGAATGATTGGTATGGTGAGGAGAGGGTGGTAAAATGATTTGGGTACCTATCTGCTATCTAGTGCGACACGGCTTCAAAACCTCTGTAAGGCATGTTTATGTCTAAGGGGGGGGGGGGGGGGGGGGGGAGGGGTAAAAACAGTCTGTTAGCAGGATGGAATCTGCAGGGGAAAATGACCTTTATATCTTAGCCCTTTAGATTCTCCAAGTGGGCCAGGATGGTAACTGCAGAGCCAAGTGACCTTTAGACCTCTATATCTTAGCCCTTTAGATTCTCCAAGTGGGCCAGGATGGTAACTGCAGGGGTAAGTGAACTTTATATCTTAGCCCTTTAGATTCTCCAAGTGGGCCCCGGGAATGAGAATAAACATTGCTTTGTTTTTAGATGATTGGTTGGTTGGCAGGTCAATAAATTTTCCTATTATTTTTATACAACTTTTGAATGGTTGATGGTTGGTTGGTTGGTTGGTAGGTCAAAAGCTTTTACATTCTGTTATACAAATGTGGAGGTATTGAAAATTTCTGGAGTGAAAAGAGAATTAATTAACTAAAGCATGGTTAGACATTTAAGTTATTTTGGCCATATAACAAGACATACCTCCGTGTTTAAGATCATAATAGAGGGTAGGGTGAAAGACAGCCGTTATGTCTATGTTATAAGTGGGTGGATGACATCAGGAGATGGGCTGGAAAAAACATGTTAGATTGCACTATTGCAACAAGAGATAGAGTACACTGGAGATCCATTACAGCCGACCTTCGATGTGGAAAAGGCACTTGAACTAGACTGACTGAACTTATAAAACTTGTTAATGGTTGATTGGTAGGTTGGTTGATTGGTAGGTTGGTAAAGTCCTCTCTAGAGCAGTGATTATCAGCCTTATCCAAATTGTGGGCTCTAAGAAGCCAATCATAATTCATTGCCCCTGCTTTCCAACATCACGCAAGCTAAAATAAAAAATGTAGGCACTGAAGCCGCCTTCTTCTGCGCTCGTTCTTAATCTCACGCTACCAAGTCCTGAACATGGCTTTGCAAGTAGCAGGATGTAGTTCGGAGAACGGAATGCGTTGTGTCACTAATTTACAGCTTGGCTGCGATATTTGCACTTTTCGGTCCGACACATCCGTCTTCGACAGGGCTAAAACCTTATTTCCTTTTTCGGCATTCGTTTTGAAAAGGATGTTGTGATGCTGTATCATAGTTTATAACGAGGCTGTGATATCTGCGACTTTCTGTCTGACACATCCGATTTCAGCTGGCCTTTTTGATTACTGGGTTTGTCTTCCCTTTGTGATCCCTATTCTCTTAGCCAGACTACTCTAACTCAACCTGTATGCACACCTTGCTGAAAGCGACTGGCCAACTGGGTTTAAAAGAAAACGGCAGAGACACCTCCACAAATACTAGTAAAAACTAACCTTAATTTGACAAAGTCCATAAATTACAAATCCAGTGAAATCCAGCCATTTGTCTGCCACTCTACTTGTACAACATCATTTGTACAACGGCATTTGTCCAACATTTTCAGATAAAGTTTAACTCTGCATTCAAACGTTTGCCTGGAATTCGGACTGTACCACATGCATGTGGTGCGTCTCAAACAAAGAGCTATAAAAGAATATAGGGACGAAACATACTTAAATATATGCTTTGAAGGTGTTGAGACAGCTTGAACAGGATGCTATAGTCAAAATCAATCAATCAATCAAGTCTGTCACTACTCTCGGTGCAAAGTCCATTGACAACATTCTGCCAGCATGCGCGGTTCTGGGCTGATTTTTCGGCCTCTCTCCAATTGTAATAATTAAATCTTAGTTCTTTTTCACATTGTCTTCTCCGTGTATTTTTTGGTCTACCTATCTTTTTCTCTTTCCTTGAGGATTCCATGTAAGTTCCTGTTTGGCTATGTTGGACTGTGCCTTCTGCAGAGTATGTCCTATCCAGTCCCATTTTCTTTGCTTAATATGTCGATCCAGTTGATGTTGTTGGCTCCTTTCCCATAGGTCTTCATTCCTCACCATGTCCTGCCACTTTATGCCCATTATCCTTTGTAAACATCTGGTAACGAATTAGTCTTTGTTGTATGGCCTTGGTGGATCTCCATGTCTCCGCTCCATACACTTTAGTATGAATCTTGATTTTTCTGGATCTTCATATATTGTTTAGTGTCAGGAATGCTAATCTTGCCTTTTCAAATCTGGTCCTTACATCTGCATCTGTTCGTCCTGATGTGTCTATTGTGCTATCAAAAGGATGCTGTAGTGGTAGATGATATTGTGTACCTAGGGAAATGAGTAAGGGGGTAATTTCCACTACAGAAATTACAGAACTGTATTACCTTTGAGAAAAAAACACAGAACCTGGTAAGCAAATGACACCCTAACATTGCAGTAGTCAACAAGAGCAATAACCTGCTCAATGATAATGTTGTTGATTGTTTAGAAAAAATTAGAAATGGTTTCTAAGTAAAGAATAAATACATTTTCAATTTATTTCATGTACATTTATTGGTTTTATAGATTTTATGCATTAAGTATTATTAAATAAACCTTCAGGTAGGTGTTGTTTGTGAATGGCCACAATAAGTAGGTTACTCTTTTCTGCGCCCTGAAAAGGACGTTAAGTGGTGGGTTAAGTAGCTTTCCTCACATCCCTAGCATGCTGATGAAGGTGGACCGGGGTCCCCCAGGCAGTTGTGCTATGCTTTGCGTCTTCTTCGTGTCGCTCACTACTATGGGATCATGTCGATCCCTCATCTCGTTAGCCACGGTGCCATAAAAACAGCCTGTTTCCAGAGAGGACTACTAGGAAGCCGAGGTGAGGGTCTTGGTCAGTATGTTTTGCCGGACCTTGACTAACATGTCTGAACAGTATATTTTCCTGACCAGATGTTAGTCTTCCTCCCCTTCGTCTGGGTGTCTGAAATGGATTAATCCAACTTATATTATTTCTTTGTGGAAAAATTTATTCTCATTTGTATAAATTGCAATTCGAATAGACTCTTGGAACGAATTGTGTAAAAAAACAGAGTTTCAACTGTTTTTACTACCTCAGTAATAGGAATACCAGAGTGGGACTTGGGGAGTAATGAATAGGCTCACTAACACTTGAAACATATTTCTGCAAAAGGCATCAAAAGAGAGTTGTGGATGAGTCTAGCAATCATTTCATGTAAAATAAAGTGCAACAGAAAACACTAGATTGCAAATAATTGCTTTGATACAGGCTTCCTCCAAGGGGCCACTATGCTTCACATCAATAGGAGAAGAGGCAGTAAGAAACAAAGTAGCCTTTCTTTCATTGCTTTACTTGACTTCTGTTCATGTGCGCTGTTATGCTTAGTTGGAAGCTGAAGTTCACTTTGTTGGACCAAGTGTGTTGCTTTGGTCATTATAAGTCTGTGTTGTAGTATTTCTGTTGTTATTGGTCTGTGTTGTAGTATTTCTGTTGTTATCGATATATCTGTTACATGGTCTTCCTTGTGCTTTGTAACCAAATCTTGTTAAATTCATGGAGTGGTAGTTAACCAGGCTACACTTTCTTGAGATGACCCAACTATTTTATTTTCTGTCATTACTATATATTCATCACTGCCCAAGTGTTAACTGTGCCATCATCATCATCATCTGGTTGACCAGTCTGGAGACTAGTTGTAAGGTTGTCTGAGTATGTCTCTCCATTTGACCCTATCCTTTGCAGTTCTCTTCATTGCAGCATAAGTTAGTACTTTAATGTCCCTGCATGCCTGTGATTTAAAGGTAAGTCTTGGTCGCCCAGGTCCTCTCTTTTTTAGTATCTTTTGTAGAAGACTTTCATGTCTCATATTGTGACCCAGCCAATTCAACTGACATTTTTGTATTATATGCAATATTTGTATTTGTGCGCCCACTTCATTGGATGTCCAACTCACTCTTTCCATTATACAGAAGCACCACATTTCAAACGCTTCCAAGCTTTTTTCATCCTTCTTGGCTAAAGTCCATGTTTCAGCCCCATACAGTACCATTGGCCATATATGGGTGGCGTATTCTTTTCCTCAGGTCTATCCTGATATTTTTTTAGATTAACAATTTCTGTTTTTCTATGAAGCCCTTTTTTGCATTGCAATCCTTGTCTTAATTTCTGTCTCATTGCGGGCATCTTCTGTATGGTTTGCCCCAATAATGTAAACTTTTGTACTTGTTCGATTATTTCTCCATCAATGGATATATTTATGTGCCTATGCTGCCTAGATATTACCATAGTCTTTGTCTTTGATGTGTTTATTTTCATGCCAAAATGTTTAGTAGTACTATTAATTGTATCAAGCAGCATTTGCAATGTTGTTTCTGATCCTCCTACTATTGCTTTGCCATCCACAAATTTGATGGCATTAGCTTCCATACCATTAACTTTGACACTCCTATTACAAATCCGCATAACCTTGGCCATCATCTCAGAATATGCGTTATAAGACTCTGCGAAAATTGTGCCCAAGATGGGCCAAAAAATAGTAAGACTCTAACCTGACAGGCATGTTGTAAGTGGCAACTAACGAAAATTGGACATGGACTGGATACTCCATCTTGCAAAAATTGTATTCCACCATAATGTCAAAAAATGTAGCCAAGTCAAGGTTTTGTTGAAGAACTTTGCAGGTAGCTGAAATGGTTTTTAATTTATAATTTGATGTATTCAGCACAGCTTACAATATTTCTAATGTTATCATCTCTCATTCTATCTCTCCGGTGACATTGATGACATTTCTTAGACATTTTTTTTTTTCTGTGTTCGCCTTATTTCTCTAATCCCCAAGGCGGTATGCGTTGTACTGTGGTTTTTATTTTGCGCCTGTCGGCCCAGTGCATCCGACTTCAGCATGCATTTTATGTAAGAGTCTGCTTCCTCCTGCATTTTCTAAGGGTTTGCTTCCCCGGGGTAATGGCCGGTGCTGTGATGGGGATCGAACCCAGCACCTTCGGATTGTGAGCCGTGCCACTTAACCACTAGACATTTGATTTCATACATTGCAATTGTCCTCTGCTGTGCCCTTGTATAAAGACCACATCTGGCATTGGTAACACAGAATTGGTATAAAAATATTGTTCATCACAGAAAATCACTCCATACCAGCAGGAGAGACCTGTACCAATTTATACTGTTTATCACAGAAAATCACCCCATACCAGCAGGAGAGACCTGTACTAATTTATACTGTTTATCACAGAAAATCACCCCATACCAGCAGGAGAGACCTGTACCAATTTATACTGTTTATCACAGAAAATCACTCAATACCAGCAGGAGAGACCTGTACCAATTTATACTGTTTATCACAGAAAATCACTCCATACCAGCAGGAGAGACCTGTAACAATTTATACTGTTTATCACAGAAAATCACTTCATACCAGCAGGAGAGACCTGTACCAATTTATACTGTTTATCACAGAAAATCACTCCATACCAGCAGGAGAGACCTGTACCAATTTATACTGTTTATCACAGAAAATCACCCCATACCAGCAGGAGAGACCTGTACCAATTTAAACTGTTTATCACAGAAAATCACTCCATACCAGCAGGAGAGACATGTACCAATTTATACTGTTTATCATAGAAAATCGCTCCATACCAGCAGGAGAGACCTGTACCAATTTATACTGTTTATCACAGAAAATCACTCCATACCAGCAGGAGAGACGTGTACCAATTTCAGAGCTGAAGCAAGAGCTGTTCATGCCGCAATTTAGATTCTTATCAGCCAAAACATAAATACAAGAAAAACGGACAGACTCCAGGAGTGTACTCCAAGCCATTCAAGCCACAAAAAATATAGACTCTCACATGAAATAAAATACAACATAGGATTGCTGTCTCAAAAAACAGATCTAGTCCTACAGTGGATTCCGGCCCACTGTGGGATCTCTGGAAACCAGAAAGCAGATGAGCTTGCAAAAGCTGGAAGTGGTGACACGCGGACTCCCCACCTACAGAGCTATAAAGAAGCAAAGACACTCAACAAATGATCCATGAGGACAGAAAATAACAGCATAGACAAACTTGGCAGAGATGGGCAGATAAAGATCTTCAGACTCAGAACTGGACATTATATACTCAAGGCCCACCTCTACAGAAGGAGTTGCAGAAACATAATCACATGCGATTATGGAGCACCCAAGCAAACACCAGAACATATTCTGCAGGACTACTCTATCTATGCAGACAAAAGTAAGACAGTCTGGCCTAGCAGAGCGCCATGCTAAAAAACAGTGGGGAACCGGCGAAGTAGTAGTCTACTATCCCACTGGATGATATGCAACCGTTGTCAGAAATGACTGGATCCTAAGTTGGAACCCGCTCAAGGGTGACCATCCCTTGGTGGAGAACGGGTTGAACTAAGATCAATTTTAGAAGATGCAGACGTTGTTATGACTTGAAAGTTCATTTCCTGTGGCACTTCAAAAATTGTAATGAGATTTTGACACAATAAAAATTTTTTTGATTTGTTTTCTAACTATACTAAACTTAATGGTAGCACCGGCTTAACTTACCTTAACGTCTATATACAGGTTTAGATTACTCTATATAGTATATATACAACCAGTTTCTTGGAGGGTTGTTAACCGATGTGCGAGTCCATCTTAATGGACTCAAACACTAGAGCTAAGAAGACTTGCAGACAGTTAGGCGACATCTATAGCTGCTCTTAACAAATGACCGGGGGAAAGGCACAAATAACTTTGGTAGATTTTTAATCTGAATTTTGTCCATGCAGCAGCCGTTAAGCCTACTCTTTTCGATTTTTAACTGCCGAAGGAATTTTTAACGTGCTGAACACGGAGGTCCAATCTCACTACTCAGAGATCAGGGGAATTTTTACCAGAAGATCCATGTGAAAAAAATCCTGCTCTCCGCCGTGATTCAAACCCACGACCTCCGGAACCTGAGGCGGACACCTCACCTAGAGACCACGGAGTCCCCCTGGCTATGAGTGATAAATCTATAAGCTGGTCCCAGCTACATGCGGTAGCGAATGAGTTAATAAGTAATGGTGACAGGTGCTAAGTCGTGGCAGAGGTGTTTTTTACATCAAGTTTAAATTCCTCCATCAAGCCTTCCATCTTCCATAAGAATGCTTCGCAAATAGTTGAACTCTTGGGCCTACTTAAGTTTGGCTCCAGCGCTAACACTATTTTATGATACTTCTGTTTCTGCCACTACACCTGCAACATGATTGGTACTATCACATCTACTGCAGTCAACATCACAATTATTACTAATACTGTTGCTGTAGCTACTGCTGCTTTTTAATGAATTATTTTCTTTCTCATAAATATAGAGCCTGAACACTTTCAAAAGTATAGCAGTATCCATCCACCGAAGTGGAGAAAGAATAGAAGAAATTCTGGCTGAATTGCAGACCATTCACATGTTTAGGCAGACGTTCAATTCTAGTCGTCAAATTTCGAGTTGTAAGGTTGGTGCAGACCATATGACACATTAAACCATTTTGAAATGCCTATGTAATGTGTAAGTAAAAAAAACTCTTAAATAATTATATAAACATTTTTTTATGCAGAAATGACATCACTGCACTATGGGCAGACACATAGATGCTCATTCTCTTTGAGGAAATCCTGAAGATATTGGTACTCATGGTTGATGTATCTCTCTGGTTGTACACATTCCTGTTCCATTCTTAAATATGCCCACACCCTTCACAATCTATTCTTAATTATAAACTCTTGCAGTTTGATAACAAATTCAGGTATCAAGACGCTGAGCAGCGCATTTGGTTAAGTTAAGTTAGGGCCAGCAAACCAGAGCTGCCAAGACCCTTCTACACCTCTATGCGGTGATCCTGGATAACAGGCTGCAACAGAGCAGACTGGCTAAGTAGAAGGAATCAAAGAGGGAAGGCAACCCGATACTAAAAAATGCCTGCTGAAGTCGAATGTGTCTAACCGAAAGGTGCAAATATCGCAGTCAAGCTGCTGTAAACTAGACACAATGCATTTCAGGGCTTGGTAGCGGGAGATTGAGAACGAACGAAGAAGATAACAAATTCATTAATTGAATCATTTTTCAGATGGTTATTCATGGATTTAAAAATATCAGCTCAATCCACATTTTTTGTCTTCACTGTGGATAAAAGCTCCTTTATTGCAATAAACCATACCATAAACACATAAAAATGGCAGTAAATCCACAAGTACTTAAATTTTAAGGCCTCTAAATAAGCTTTTTATCAATGTTTAAGGCCTCTAAGTATGCTTTTTATCATTTAAGTCCTCTAAATAAGCTTTTGATCAACATTTAAGACCTCTAAATAAGCTTTTTATCAACGTTTAAGGCCTCTAAAAATGCTTTTTAATCAACGTTTAAGGCCTCTATATATGCTTTTTATCAACGTTTAAGGCCTCTAAATAAACTTTTTATCAACGTTTAAGGCCTCTAAATAAGCTTTTTATCAACGTTTAAGGCCTCTAAATAAGCTTTTTATCAACGTTTAAGGCCTCTATATAAGCTTTTTATCAACATTTAAGACCTCTAAATATGCTTTTTATCAACGTTTAAGGCCTCTAAATATGCTTTTTATCAACGTTTAAGGCCTCTAAATATGCTTTTTATCGACTCATACTGTAGAGATTCCTTCTGTACATTCCAAAGCAAGGATTGAGAGGCTGACAAGGTGATCACCCTCATGAATGAATGTTTCAGATAACTACTTCAATGCTGGTCATTGCTTCAATATGCTTTCTCATGCTGAAATTTGTCATGTATGCTTCACACCATAATGCAACATCTTTGCCTCTCAGTCTGGTGTATCACGGTGCAAGAGGAATATGAAACGATGGGGATACACAGATGATGACACATGTGATTGTGGCTACAGGACCCAGACCACCTGATGACCTGCCCCAACCTCCAGGAAACATGCAATAGGTGCTGGAGGCAAATGACAAGACAATCTATGTCGCTGATTACTGGATGCAAATTGTTCTTCTTCTGCATTCATTCTCAATCTTCCGCTACCAAATCCTGAAAAGGGCTTTGCAAGTAGCAGGATGTATTCCGGAGAACAGATTGCGTTGTGTCGCAAGTTTACAGCTTGACTGCGATATTTGCACCTTTCAGTCTGACACATCCATCTTTGGCAGCGATCCATACTGTATAACGTGGTGCAGAAGCAGCCTATCAGATAAATCTACTGGAGCACCTAGAAGACCTTGCATCTAGATTAGACCTCCACACCTCATGTGCAAAAACCAAGATACAAAATCTTGCCACAATAGCCAGAGTTATTGTAGATGGTAACCATGTCAACTCCACTGAGGATTTCATTAACTTGGGCAACAAACAAAACTCTGGTGCAAGAAGCCATCTTGACATCATTCAGATAGTCAGTCTGTGCATAACTTCAATACTGATGAACTAAGTTCCGCAATAGGTCAGGTCAGGTCATCCCGTAACTGGTGAGGTCGTTGGGGCACACATGAAGACATCCTCACAACAACACGCCATCCTTCTCTGTCAGCGGCCGCTGCCTGTGACTCTTCTGGTCGGAGATTGGTCCATTCTTTTATGTTGTCCTCCCATCTCTTTTTGGGACTGCCTCTTCGTCGTCTGCCATGCACCTACCTGTGGAGGATTGTATTTGCAAGACCATTTGATCTCGATATGTGACCGTACCAAGCGATAACAAGCAAGGTTCAAAAACATCACCTGGGTGTTTCCAGGGCAATCAGAGTAGGCCCACTGTTTCCTTCCTTGCATGTCATAAGAGGCAACTAAAGGGTTGTTCATGGGGCTGGCAACCTTATAATGTGAAAATCATTGCTGTGTAGCTGCACCCCAATTGTCTTGTATCAGGCTTTCCTGAAAGCTTGGTTCCGCCAAGCAAATTGCTGTGTTGCATCTATGCTTCAACAAATCACTGGAATAAGCCGATTAGGGTAAGGCGAATGCAGGGTTGTACATATGCTCCTTAATTTTTGTTGTCGGGACATGAAAGACATCATCAAATTTAAACCTGTATACAGTTTTGATGAAGATTGTTTATGAAAATGTGGTGTTTCTGTAACTTTTCTGAGTGCAAATCTGTTCTACAACATCAATAATTTAAAGTAAAAGCTGTCTTTCATAAGACTTAACCGTTGGTTGGAAATAAAATGTTAGGGACTTCAGTTTACTAATCCACAGCTTGTGTGAGGTAGGGGTGACCAGTTCCCTTCCTCGCTGTCTTTTCCTTTGCTAACCATAAGTCAGGTACCCATTTACAGCTGGTGAACTGGAGCATGATGGTAGGTAGCGGGAGTTAAACAATGTACCTTTGCCATGAAAAGAGAGTGCTGTACCACTGCACTAATCAGACGTTATCATTCATTTTTCACACGTTTAAGTATCTTATAGTTTGAGCTTCATACACAGCAAAATGAATGGGCAACATGCTTCATATAGAGAGAAATGGCACTATACTCCATACAGAGAAAAATGGCACTATACTCCATATAGAGAAAGGGCACAATCCTCCATACAGAGAAAAATGGCACTATACTCCATACAGAAAAATTTACATTATACTCCATATAGAGAAATGGCACTATACTCCATATAGAGAAATATTTAACTATACTCCAAACAGAAAAATGGCACTATACTCCACACAGAGAAAACTGGCACTATACTCCATATAGAAAAAAATGGCACTATACTCGATACAGAGAAAAATGGCACTATACTCCATACAGAGAAAATAGGCACTATGCTTCACATAGAGAAAAATGACACTATGCTTCACATAGAGAAACATGATACTATGCTTTACATAGAGAAACATGACACTATGCTTTACATAGAGAAACATGACACTATGCTTTACATAGAGAAACATGACACTATGCTTTATATAGAGAAACATGACACTATGCTTTACATAGAGAAACATGACACTATGCTTTACATAGAGAAACATGACACTATGCTTCGTGCAGTACAGAGAAAAAAATGAACTAGAGAAAGAACTGCTAGCCTGTCTATTACTAATCAGCTTTTCGTAAAACTATAATTTGCAGGAACTGTTTGACTATGCCTTCAACCAACGAGAAATAGTGGTCGACACAGCTGTGAAGAACATTGAATCCATTGGTATTCTGATTACCAAGATAGAGACTACACTAGCCACCAGGGACGCTAAGGAGAAACCTATGTGGCAGACACCTTTTTATTCATACTGGGAAAGGAAAATTTTCAATGCTATAACTATGGTACACCACAAGTCCTGATTGTTTATAACCACTATCAAATTGTTTATAACAACTATCAAATTGTTTATAACCACCACTATCAAATTGTTTATAACCACTATCAAATTGTTTATAGCCACTATCAAATTGTTTATAACCACTATCAAATTGTTTATAACCACTATCAAATTGTTTATAGCCACTATCAAATTGTTTATAACCACTATCAAATTGTTTATAGCCACTATCAAATTGTTTATAACCACTATCAAATTGTTTATAACCACTATCAAATTGTTTATAACCACTATCAAATTGTTTATAACCACTATCAAATTGTTTATAACCACTATCAAATTGTTTATAACCACTATCAAATTGTTTATAACCACCATCAACTTGTTTATAACCACTATCAAATTGTTTATAACCACTATCAAATTGTTTATAACCACTATCAAATTGTTTATAACCACTATCAAATTGTTTATAACCACTATCAAATTGTTTATAACCACTATCAAATTGTATATAACCACTATCAAATTGTTTATAACCACTATCAAATTGTTTATAACCACTATCAAACTGTTTATAACCACTATCAAATTGTTTATGACCACTATCAAACTGTTTATAACCACTATCAACTTGTTTATAACCACTATCAAATGCTAACAGTTCATCATGTCAGAATTTGTCTGTAAACAATATTTCTTGTGCAACTATTTCCTGTGAAGAGAAATATTCCTCATCATCACTACCGTTATTTGGAGACGGCGTGGGCCAGTGGTTAAGTGACACGGCTCACAATCCGAAGGTGCTGGATTTGATCACCATCACAATACCGGCAACGTTACCCCAGGGAAGTAAACCCTTAGAAAATGCAGGAGGAAGCAGAACCTTACATAAAATGTATGCTGAAGTTGGATGCACTGGGCTGACAGGCGCAAAATAAAAAACACAGCGCAACGCCTTGGAAATTTGAGAGATAAGGCGACTACAAAAAAAAACAAAAAACTACTGTTAGCAATACTATAATCTGTCTATTACCGAGGTTGTACTGTAAAAACTCGATTTTGTCTGAAGGGACATGTGCTAGATTCAATGCTGCCCTCAGAAAAAAAAAATGTGTTTTTCAAGTATGAAAATAAACATTTTCTCAACGAAACACATGCTAATTCTTCAAGAAAAAGTACAAAATCTGAACTTCCACCAATAACCGGACTAAAACATTTAGAAGAACTAAGAATGGGCAAATATGTAATTTTGTGAACACAGTTGGAAAAGCCAATATATCGGGTCATGTGTTTTCTTGAAAAATCTGGAAGCCAATGTATCTTAACTTAACGTATCAGCTAGAGGGAGTAAATGATTTAAAGAAAAACTGAAAACAGTTTTATTCACAAGTAAAGAATTCAGCTATGTACGCAAATATGAAGGAAGAAGTGTCTTTTGAGTGAAGTTAGTATACACAGACAGATGTTGTTTACAGTTTTGTCTAATAAAGGGCATCACTTTTCACAATATGCAAATTTTATTGGGGGGGGGGGGGGGGGGGGGGGCAGGAGTTTCAGATTCTTTCTTTTTCTAGAACAAAATCTAAAACTATCACATACTATCACCAAAAAAAACATACTATCACAAAGAATCCATGCTATCATATATAACCCATAGTTTCACAAAAAACCCATACTGTCACAAAGAACCCATGCTATCATAAAGAACCCTTAGTTTCACAAAGAACCCATGCTATCATAAAGAACCCATAGTGTCACAAAGAACCAATGCTATCATAAAGAACCCATAGTGTCACAAAGAACCCATGCTATCATAAAGAACCCATAGTTTCACAAAGAACCCATGCTATCATAAAGAACCCATAGTGTCACAAAGAATCCATGTTATCACAAAAATCCCATTCTATCCCAAAGAACCATGCTATTATAAAGAACCCATGCTATCACAAAGAACCCATGATGTCACAAAAAAATCAATGCTGTCAAAAAGAACCCATGCTGTGTCAAAGAACCCAAAGTGCCACAAAGAATCCCGGCTATCTGAACATAATCTTTGTGAAATGAAAAATAAATATCTAGACTTCGGAAGGAAATACATATATACATTTGGAAATATTTACAATGGAAAAAGTCATGTATTTTTGCGTAACATTTGTCAAAGTCAAGACATTGGTTCAGGGACATTAACAAAACATTTGCTGCCTATTGATCCGCAGGAAGCTTAAAATACCTAACACAGATAGCCTTTGGCTACTTGGCAGCAGACATTAACAACATGGCTGTTTGAATATAAGTATTCCAAGTATATATGTCAGCTTGACATATTGAACGAGTTGATCTGTATAATGACTTCGGTATGAATAAAATCAACATTAATGACTTGCATGTTTTTTTTTTCTGATCAGTAGCTTATTTGCCAATACCTTTTCAGATGATCATTAAAAATTTGCGATGGTTCATCTACCAATTAAAGCGAGAAAAGCCATTTTTTTCTGTCGAGAGCTTACTAGCGCCACCTGATGTCATCCTCAATCCTCAAACCAATGACATCTTCAAAACTGTTGTATCATCGGCCAGGGATATCGTATCCAAGTATGTAATAGCTATGAGTATAGTCTGTAGTCAGATGTCGTTGTTAGTCACCATCATCAGCTTAGTCAGTCTGGGGACTGATGTTGAAGTTTTCTGATTATGGCATGCCAATTTCATCTGTTAGTCAGTCTGGGGACTGGTGTTGAAGTCTTCTGATTATGGCACACCACTTTCATCTGTTAGTCAGTCTGGGGACTGGTGTTGAAGTCTTCTGGTCATGTCAAACAACTGTCATCTGTTAGTCAGACTGGGGACTGGTGATGAAGTTTTCTGATCATATCACACAACTGTCCTCTGTTCCCAGCAGATCTCTTCAGCTCATTGTAAGTCTGCACTCCAATGTTCTGTGTGATGTAATTATTTCTTGGACATTCTCGTTTCTTTTCCCCTGAATTTTGACTTCTAGTATTTTCAATAGTAAGTCTCCATGTCCCATATTATGATCAAGTCAAGACAATCTGCCTTTTTGTATACTCGTTATTAGTTGCCTATGTGACCCTGTGAACTTGTTCATTTAACTTTTTTTCTGTTCAGATCCCTCTTTGTATCCTGTGATAGCACCACATCTCAAATTCTTCTAATCCATTTTCATCCGTTTTGTTTAGAGTCCATGTTTTAGAGCCAAACAATACTACAGGCCAGATATGTGAAGTGATTATTCATGTCCGATGTCATTTGTTGTTAGAATTTTTTATTTCCCGTTGAATTCCTACCGCGATCCTAGTTCTAATTTCAATTTGTCAGTGTAAGCATGTAAAAGGATTTGTGATAGACTGGTACAAAGTTGGAGGCAGTTAGGAATTTAGTAGTTCTGTTGTTCAAAGGAGGAGTGGATGGTCAAACGATTCTAATACATCTACTGACTACAACAACAATGTTCGCTTAGGCGTCTGGGGCTTATTGCGTCGGATGAACTCCACCAGTTGCAACTGCGTGCTGCCAGGCCTCCTCTAAGGCATATGGGGAAGCCGCTACCTGTTGAAGCCACGTGTTTGGGGACGACTTCTTCAGCGCTTCCAGCCAGCAGGGTGGAGGCCGTTTGCACTGTTGACTGTCTTTTGAAGAATCTGGTGAGCTGGGACCTCCTTGTCCAGTCGGACAACATGACCGAACAGGGAAATGCGGCGACGTTCCAGAATAACCGAGACAGGGGGAAGATGTGTCTTTCAGAAACGTCTACATTCCAGACAAAATCGTACCAACGAATGCCAAGGATGTGTCGTTGATTTCGCATATGGAAAGCCTCAGGTCTCGAGGTGTCGCTATTTTGCAGGGTCCAGGTCTCGGAGTCATACACTGACTATGGGGACACTATTTGAAACCTTGATAAGTATAGGTAAAGTAAAAACCTAGCTTGTATTATAATATGGGGTGGCTGCAGAGGTAAGAAACTTTTATTCCTCAGTGGGGTAATGCGGTTAATGACACAGCTAACAGCTTAAACCTGATTGAGTCAAGATTCATAAAACTGCAAGGCCATGCCCCAAAGGGAAGTAAACTCATTAACAAATTAATGAATGCGGGCTGAAGTTATATCAAAGAGACCGTTAGGGGCAGAATACGGTACAACCCACTCCGCTTTAGTAAAAAGGTAAGCAAAAAATCGAAAAAAAATCTATGCTAAAACCTACCCAGTTGTAAATGGGTATCTGACTTCAATTTAGACCATCACAAAAAAAGCTGAAACCTTATAGAATGAAATATCCTACACTTCATCTCTGATGAATATGTCTGCTATGAGGCTTTCTTTATCCTTTTGTAAAAAGTAAAGTAAAGATCCCATCCCGCCATGCGGTAAATTTTGTGACCCATGGCAGATGATACTGACGAAACAGATTTTTTCAGGTACCCATTTTCTGTGGCTGGGCCGACCACGGGATTTGGTTCGTGATTGGGGAAAGAAAATCTTGCACCAACTGGGGATTGAACCCTGATCGTTTGGCTGGGAAGCCAGTGCACTAACCACTGCTCTACCGTGGCCCCACTTTATACTGTTGTGATGATAATGATTGAAATAGTTATAGTGGTCTTCTCAGTCCTCAATAACAATAACACACCACAACAGGATAGGAGAGTTTGAGAAATATATCAAATGCTTTTATAATGCCCAACTTATGGAAGTAAAATTTATATCACCATTTACCTGACTTGTTGGGGAGGAAGACTCACGCCTGGTCAGGCAAAACATACTGGCCAAGACCCTCACCTCGGCTTCCTAGTAGCCCACCCTGGAAACGGGCTGTTTTCATGGCAAATGTGGCTAACAATGTGAGAAATCGACGTGATCCCCGTGGTAGTGAGTGACACGCAGATGAAGCCAAGCATAGTACAACCGCATAGAGGATGCCAGTCCACCTTCATCAGCACGCTTGGGATGTGAGGAAACCTACCAGACCTAAGGCCCTGAACCCAACTGTCCCCCATTCCTGGGTTCCAGAGCATTAAAGAGAAAAAACCAACATGATATAGAAAAATGTTAGTTACATGCAAACAAGTGGTTAGAATAAGATGTAACTTGGAGACATTGTAGAAAATAGGTTTATTTTTTATCTAGCGTCAATATTCCACCTTTGTGTGCCAATCCATCCAGCAAAAGGCAAAGAATCTGTCTCGAGTCATAAAACATTTTGAAATCCGGGAGTAAACACAACAGAGCCCTCATTTGTCCAATAATCCTGATAGCTGGGCTTTATACATGAGTATTCCATATAGATCCTCAGTCCAAGAAAAGCCTTCATCTCATCACTCGAGCTCTCACTGTCTGTTTCACTTGAACAGAGTCTGAATCAACCAAATTATTGATCACCTGTTGGACTGTCATAAGCCTAGACTTACTTTGCTTTCCTGTTGAAGTGCTTGGTTCATCAGCCGTTCGTTTCATTGTCAATTTTCCTAATTTGTTCACGTTAAACCCCACAAAATCAATTCAAACGTGGGTGCAGCCATTTGCAATGACTAATCATGAGGATTGGTTATTTTTAGATTCTGACGTATCTTATGACGTACTATCCAAAGTACCGAAAATTAGGTACAGCGGCTTAGCGGCAGTTAAGGAAAGTACCGAAAAATGGGTACAGCGGTCTGGTAGGGTTAATGTCCTTTTCAGGGCGCACAGAAGAGTAACATATTTATTGTGGGCATTCGCAAACAACAACCTCACTTGTTGTAGTCAATATCCACCATTTCTAGGGGAGGAAGGCTAACGTCTGTCAGACACAACATACTGATCAGACATGTTAGTCAAGGTCAGGCAAAATATACTGTTTAAGACTCTCACCTCGGCTTCCTTGTAGCACTCCCTGGAAACGGTTGTTTTCATGACAGCCTGGATAATGGTGGTGAGGGATCAACACACAAATAAAGCCAAGCATAGCACAACCGTCTGGAGAACTCCGGTCCACCTTCATCACCATGCTCGGAATGAGAGGAAAGCTACTGCAACCCACCACTTAACGTCCTTTTCAGGGCACACAAAAGAGTAAACCTACTCATTGTGGGCATTCAAACAACCTACCATCTCATGTTTCATATCTCGTAGAAAATGTACACTTCTTTTCACCTCACTTCACACAAAGATTTGTTTGAAATGTGTTATCATTATTATGTACAAATTTGAAAACTTATATTATTTGCAATAGAGAATGTTCAAAATTCAATAATATACTAAATGTTTCCATAGAAATTAACAATATAATGAGTCTTATGACTATTTTTCAAACCCTCAATTGTATGTTACATAACATCAATGACAGGAATGAACAAAACTGGCTTCTGTATTTCCACCAAAAAAATAAAATCTTTTTCAATATACAGGACAAAAAGATTTGTGCGCTGGATGAACGGTACATGTATAGAGGCGCCCCCTCAAAAGGTTAAGTTCTTGGATGAACCTTATGTTTTCTCTTACTATCCTGATGTGGCCAGCAACCCAGAAGTCATTGAATTGTTGGCTGAATGTGAAGATGTGATTTTCAAGGCTCTACTAAATGTTCAGAAGTGCATGTCACGATGGAAGAGATATCGGACAATATGGAGGACAGATAAGGTAGAACATCATAATTTCTTGTATTTTTTCAATTAGAAGCATAAGAGCACAAATTTGGTTGTCGTTCTAGTAAGGAGCATGTGGCTAAATATATGTGTAGTATTTCTGTTGTGGATTCTTTGTTTTTACATGGTCAGGATTCAAGCTCCAAACACAACCCTCCCTTAGTTAGATTTTATGACATTTAATGTAGGTACTCACGTAGTGTAGTGGTTAGCGCGCTGGCTTCGCATCTGAGTGGTCCTGGGTTCATTCCCCAGTTGAGGCGGTAATGTTTATTTCAGACCGCAATGACTCCCGGGTCGATCCAGCCTTAAATGGGTACCGGTTCAGTCCGGGAAGTAAAAGCAGCGAGGGAGAGGAGATGGCTACCGCCCTCATATAGCCAAGCCTTTGAAATGTGAGATCGCTAACACCTCACACCCCTACGGCAGTAATGTTTTGGGATACTTTACTTTACTTTTACTCACGTTAAAACAAATAGGATCCCTGAAACCTTCCAAGCATGTTGCTAAATGTAACTGAAGAGAGATATGCAAATACAATGTTTACTGGCACAATTGTTAACCTGTACCAAATCAAAACCCATGCATAGACCAAGGTCTTGTCTTGACTTTCCCATAACTGCAAGTTGTTGTAGGAACATTATTCAGCGTGTGAAGGGTGTGTCTTGTGCATCTTGTTAACCTGGCAGGGCACAATCTCTCCTGGGCGATGTGTTTTAGTCCATTATTGTCACGTGTATACATTTCATTTAAAAAAAACTATCATACATTTTCCCATTGCTGGAGTAGTCGAGGGGTTTTCAGGCTGAGAATTACCGACCGCTTCGCCACTGCTGTCGCCATGTCATGTGCTGGCTATGTTTGTTTAATTCAACCCCAACAGAAAAACAACATGCCATACCCGGGATTTGAACCCCTGCCCTCCTTGTCGGCAGGCAGGCATCGAAACCATTCGACTACACGCTCCTCATACATTTCACAGCCAAACCAAAATCAACACTGTCTGTAAACAGTAAAATCTTGTGATGCTCATTAGACCATGGAAATACAACACAGGTTAATCAAAATACTATTATATATAGTCGATGACCATACCAGGATAATAGGAGGGGAAAAAACACCACAAAATGAACGAACTAACAAATTAAAATAGAAAACAGCAACACGCTTCTGTGAACACAAGCGTAAGTTGTTGACTTGTGTGAAAATCAGTCAAATCCATGGTCTGGCAACATCCACAATGGACTAAAACACAAGAACAAAGTTAAACCCGCAGCCTGTTTGGTGCCATCTTTGCTGCTAAACTAATGTAAACAGTCCTATAAAATAAGGAACTGGCTGTACATGAAAAAGTGTTTGTTTGATTTATTGGTTTGTCTCTGTTCTCCAAGTGTGCATATGGCCACCATGATGTTTGACCTTTTATAGGAAGCTTGTTCATGGGAAAAACGGGGAGGGAGGTCTACCGACATATGGCAAGCCCCAGTCCAAATGATAGTGTAAATCAACTCCCAAGGAAAGATCAGAGCATCATTTTCTGACTAAGAACCCAACACATTCCACTTAACAAGCACTTGAACAGAATCCAAACACAACACACACCTGTATGAAACAGTTGATCATCTTTTTGAGTGCTCAGCGCTCAACAGTTTCAGAAAAATGCTTCTTCCTCCGTGGCCAGAAACATGGAACACTTTGTATTGCACTAGACAACAGCTGATGAACATGTGCAGATAACATTATATGGCATTGGGCTGAAGGGCGAAGTCCCGGATGCTGCTGGATCCGTAACAACAACAACAGCATAGGAAGTTTGTACAGAAGCACCTGCAGTGATGGTTTTAATATAAATTTTCTTGCTTGATGATTTTGCATGCCTTATTCACAGACCTCTTTAGACACCTTCCATGGCATACTTGTAAGGTTGCAGTCATTCTTTTTATTTCAACCCAGGTACATGAAAAAGTGCATTGATTACTGTGAATGCTTGTTTGTGTGTAAGTTGGGCAGTGTGAAATACTGGTCAGAAATTTGTAGGTAAAATAAAATGACACTATCTAACTGCAATGCATCAACTTGTCAAAATATTAGGAATTAACAGTTGATTTCTGTTAATTTGTAACTCAAGCATGTTACAGAATGTATCCTACCTATCATGAAATACCGATAATGAAATTACAATTTCAGTCACTGTAAGAAATATGAGGTGAGATTAATAAGTATCTGATTTAGATTTATATATTTTTTTAATGGGAGAGTTACAGATTTGATCAATTTTATCACCTTTGGTGCAGTTCCCCTCTGAAGCCACGCACTTTGCCTGAAGCCAACATGCTTAGTCCTGCTCTGATTTGGATTTATATTTTTTTGGAATAGAAAAGCTACAAATTTACAAGTTTTATCACCTTCGATACAATTCCCTCTGAAGTCAACATGCTTAGCCCTGCTCTGATTTGGATTTATATTTTTTTGGAATAGAAGAGCTACAAATTTACAAGTTTTGTCACCTTTGATACAATTCCCTCTGAAGCCAACATGCTTAGCCCTGCTCTGATTTGGATTTATATTTTTTTGGAATAGAAGAGCTACAAATTTACAAGTTTTATCACCTTCGATACAATTCCCTCTGAAGCCAACATGCTTAGCCCTGCTCTGATTTGGATTTATATTTTTTTGGAATAGAAGAGCTACAAATTTACAAGTTTTATCACCTTCGATACAATTCCCTCTGAAGTCACACACTTAGCCCTGCTCTATTTCCACTTCTCGAAGCATGTTTTGAACTCATCTTCTAAAATAGCATACGGCTGTCTCATCACATTCTGCCTGTATCACCTCAACATCCTGAGATGTTTTTCCTGGGTCTTTTTTGGAGAACTTTCACTGTGAAGACTGAGCTTTAGTTCTGTGGTCTTACCTATAAATCCATGATTCATCTCCAGTTATGATTGTTTAAAAAAAGGAGTAATAATTTTGTATGCATGCAAGTAGGTCAATAGCAGCTGATGAAACACAGATTTATTTTCTGTTCAACTGAGAGCAATTTTGGAACAAATTTGGATGACGCACATCTAACGTCCAAATTGTCTAAGAATTGACTAAACTGAAATTAAACTAAAGTGAAAGTCTTCAGATGTCTCATAAATTGTGATTTTTCAACACAGCTGCGTCTACGTTCAACATTGTTTTTACTTTTACTGGCTGTGGGCCTCCCAGACTATTCATCACTCTCAACAGTTTCACAACCATTTTTAAAACTTTTATACTACTCATAAACTTGTATATGACCTGTATAATTCTCGTACAATTCTCCATGTAGACTAACTTTAAGTATGTGTCTTTACATGTTTCACCAAGTTTTTAACAAAATCTTTTTCAAATTTATTTGTTTGATTTTATTTTTGCCATAACAATGCAACAGATATGATGCACAGATGTAAGGTCAAAGCACTGCGGCAAGCAAACCAGACGAGCAGGGCAGACGTGACTCAGTTTATATGTACATTATGTTCAGAGTTCAACCTGTACGGAGCAACTTTTGGCTGGATTCCACAGTTCTGAAATTATGATGTTAATCTGGATATTTATTTTATCACCTCATAGATCACCAGGAAGTTTATTTTTCATTGATTTGATTAGCTGCTATATGAGCTTGACTGATTGAAAAATGCTCAAGTATTTGTTGAGTTAAAACTGTTTGAGGATAAAAAAATTGTGTACACATATTTAGGACCGTACACTAAAAGCAATGCAAAATCATATACAAACTATTAATATCTTGTAAAAATTAGATTCAATTGAAGATTTTAATGAAGGAGTGTGCATTTTATTTCTTTCTTGGTTATAATTTAGGAGGAACAGTTGGAGAAGTGGCTGGAAAAGCCTCGCAACTCTATTGACTATGACTACAGGTTTCAGTACTATTTCAAATGCATCAGTGACATTCATCAGCAGGTTCATGAGAAAGAAATTGGCTGCATCTTCCTCAGCACTCAGCCATTAGCTGATGCAGCCATACGGAATGCCAGACAGTGGATCACTTTGCTGAACACCAAACTTCACTATCAAGCCAAACGCAAACTCTATACAATAAATGATGAACTATTGGTTAGTGCTACAGCCTGTCTGTACATTTATTTGGGGTCACTAAATCTGAGAGGTAAGACGTTTGCCTCTCTGGAAATAAACAAATGAAAGGGCAAAACAGTGAGGTTTTAAATCCCACAAGTGTCGAGCTTCCTCTAGTCTCAAAATGTGGGACCAGCATCTAGTCAAATTGGAGACTGATGTTTATTTGCTGTGTGTGTAACATACCTTGGCAGTTGAAAATCGCAAGAAGCAGGCTGTTAGCAACTTTCAGGGCATAAATTTAGAAAGATAATAAAATTCCTGCAGATACACTACCTACCTTTTACTAGGTCTTGAATACTTGGAATCCTGGTATTCAAACAGGCATGTAGCCGAAGGCTATCCGCAGTAGGTATTTTAAACTTCCTGCGGCTTACTAGGGCTGAGGAATGTACATTTTTAGGTAGAATTATTTAATTTTGCCCACGCATCAGCCGTTAAGCCTACTCTTTTCGATTTCCAACTGTCAAGGGATTTTTAAATGCTCGACACTGAATACGGGAGTTCGATCTCACTACACGGAGATCAGGGGAATTTTTACCAGAAGATCCTCGTGAAAAAATCCCGGTCTCCACCGTGATACGGACCTGCGACCTCTGGCTCCAAAGTCGGGCCTCTTACCTCGAGACCACTGAGTCTAGTAAGCTCAAGAAATAAAATTGCAAAAAGAATGTACTTACGTAAGAAACTACCTGTCAACAGGCATACTCAGGATTCTAGGAACTTATATTTGTTACGCTTGTTCTGTAACAGATAATGTATTTATCAGTATTTTTGTCTTATTTTCTGCATCTTGTAGTCGCCCCCTAGTCGTCTTGTCCTTAACTTGCCACTGGGGATGGGCGGCACGAGGCGAGAGAGTGAGGATAAAAAGTAGCGCAGTTAATCCTTACTAAAAATAGCGCTAGCAAAATTAATTATGCCATCATTGTCTATAATGGACGGCGGCATTTGCCTTTTTTTATTGTCTTATTTTCTTATTCCTTTTTTGCTCTATACAAAGATGATTTCATGACTGCAGTGGACCCCATAATATTTACTTATTTTCCGTGTCCAGTTATCACGTCATACAGCATGCATCCAGTAATTCAGCGACATGGATTGCTTGTCATTTGCCTCAACCATGTCGCACCAATTGCATTTTTTCTGTAGGTTTGGGCAGGTGGTCTGGGTCCTATATTGCGCCAGTCACATGTGTCATCATCTGCGTATCCCCATCGTTTCATATTCTTCTTGCACCGTGATACACCAGTTCGGAATCTGTTAAGCGACTTCCATGTTGTGTATGGTACATGATGTCCGGGGGCAGGTTCCTCCCGAAGTTCCATCTCTGTGGCCTGCATCAATTTCTGCCATTTCTCGATATGGTGGCTTTCAGAGCTTGTCTGAATCGACTTTGTTTATTTTAGGAAGCTATATCTGGATTTCAGTCTTGTGCTCTGTACCTGATGTCTAAACATTGGGTGTCTTGGATCGTGCTCCTATTTTTCTCCTTTGATGTCTACTGCAAAGCTTCTTATAATCTTGGATGGTGCTATGCGAATTATGGGGTATATTTTATCGATGGGGGTTGGGTTTTAGGCACCCATATACTATCCGACCCACCTCATTTATTGCTGTGTCGACTAGTTTTGCATGGGCAGAGTTTTTCCAGACTGGTGCAGCGTAGTATTCAGCTATGGAAAAACACAGGGCCCATGTCCGAAGGGCTGATGGCTGTGCTTTTGTAGTCATAGTTTCTGTAGGAATTTTCTTTACACAGTAACATTGCTAGTCCCATGCACAACCCTACTTTTATGAAATGCTAGAAAGGTTGCAGAAGTCAATCCCATAAGTAATATTTTCACTAGTAATTTATTCTATCCTTACTTTGCTTTCAACTCTCTTGACAGTGTTCTCCATGGAGAATGAGATTATGCTGTTTAATAGGAATGTTAACTCATTCACTCCCAAATATTTTAGACCTCTGGAAACAATTTTTTTCTTATGTAAAACTGAAACACAGCATCACTTAGTTGCGATCTATTTGTCTCCTATAAACGTTCACTGAAATAACACATATTATATACCAAACTGTTCACAATTGAGGCTAGAATACAATGGAATACACATATTTTATAAATGGAGGTGTAAACTTGTGTTTGATGGATTAAAGTTGCATAATCGTTTGTTATTTTTAGAAATTATGAACAAAAATGTTACATACATCAATACATTATTCAGCTCTAAACCAATATTAAAATAACAATGAATTTCTATTGACTTTAATCCTCAAGGGACAATGTTCTGAAAGTTGCGTCTAATTTGGTGCAGTTGTTTTCACAGTATTTACATTTTACTGAAGGCCCGTAAAGTTGAAAACGTGGTAAAAAATAAAAGCCCCGATCAACATCAGTGTGAGTGTTTACAATTTACGCGCACATGGAAAGAATGTTCCTGCTGTATTCAAAATATATATACACACATTTATATTATACACACTAGAATGATTGTGCAGGATCTTGAACCTTAACTGAATTTGTGAACTGTTATTACCATTGCTTGAGACAAAAGAGGGCACCGCCCCTTCGTCAGTAGATTTAGTTTTACTTTCATCGCTTGACTTAGAACTAAGACTAGATAAATAAATTGAAACAGCGCTATCATAACGATCGATATCTTCATCATCCCTAACTTTAGCAATAATATAATCTATCTATTCCCAAGCTTGTACTGAAAAAACTTTATTTGGTGTGGCTGAAGGTGCATTGGATAGCTTCAAAGTTGCTCTCTGAAAAAAAAATGACATTTTCCAAGTTACGAAACTAAACATTTTTTCAACGAAACTCAGGCTAACTCTTCCGAAATAAAAAAAGGGAAAAATCTGGACTTTCGCCAATAACCAAAATAAAACATTTATGAGAACTAGGAATGTCAAAATATGTGATTTTGTGAACACAGTAGCAAAAGCCGATACATCGGCTTCCGGGTTTTCTAAAAAAAACCGGAAGTCTATGTATCGGCTTGTGGGAGTGAATGAGTTAAGTTGGTCCTGCTATATGACTGTTAGGCATGGCATGTGACTAAGGGTATAACATCCAGACTAAAGACTTTCGTTAACAAGTGTCTTCGTTGTATACTTAGATAGTATAGTTAGATGGCCAGAAGGTAATGAATAGTACAGATCTGTGGGAAAGAACACGTCAGCAAGCCAATACAGCAGGAATTTAGCTAGACGAAGGGGGAATGAATAGGATACTCTCTCAGAAAGAAGCTGAACAGCACAACCAGGCATATGTTGAAGAGACGAGTGGGAAGTCCAAGGAACACATGGCGGCAAACAGTCGAAAAGGAAAGTTCATTCTGGGTCTTATGTGTGAAACTCGAGAATACAGCACAGAATAGAAATAGATGGAGAGTATCGATTGTGGCCGTTTGCTTCAAGGGGAACCAGATGAATAAATGATAATGACGATTAACAGATATTTGTCAATCTGAGCAGGGCTGGCAAATATTTGTTAATCTGAGCATGGCTGGCAAATATTTGTCAATCTGAGCAGGGCTGGCAAATATTTGTCAATCTGAGCAGGGCTGGCAAATATTTGTTAATCTGAGCATGGCTGGCAAATATTTGTCAATCTGAGCAGGGCTGGCAAATATTTGTCAATCTGAGCAGGGCTGGCAAATATTTGTCAATCTGAGAGGGCTGGCAAATATTTGTCAATCTGAGTAGGACTGGCAAATATTTGTCAATCTGAGGAGTACTGGCAAATATTTGTCAATCTGAGGAGGACTGGCAAATATTTGTCAATCTGAGCATGGCTGGCAAATATTTGTCAATCTGATCAGGACTGGCAAATATTTGTCAATCTGAGCATGGCTGGCAAATCTATGTCAATCTGAGCAGGACTGGCAAATATTTGTGAATCTGAGCATGGCTGGCAAATATTTGTCAATCTGAGCAGGGCTGGCAAATATTTGTCAATCTGAGCAGGGCTGGCAAATATTTGTCAATCTGAGCAGGGCTGGCAAATATTTGTCAATCTGAGTAGGACTGGCAAATATTTGTCAATCTGAGGAGGACTGGCAAATATTTGTCAATCTGAGCATAGCTGGCAAATATTTGTCAATCTGATCAGGACTGGCAAATATTTGTCAATCTGAGCATGGCTGGCAAATCTATGTCAATCTGAGTAGGACTGGCAAATATTTGTCAATCTGAGCATGGCTGGCAAATCTATGTCAACCTGAGCAGAGCTGACAAATTTGTTCTGAAAATAATAGTTGGCGACGGAAAAGGCTGATTCCTGAGTGTGTAGAAGAGTTGTCCCAAATGCTGCTACATCTAAGACTGGAGTTGAGGATGAGCTCTCAATTCTAAATGCTATCAAGGCAAGTACAATTTGCCCCTGACAGCATAAGTTCAGCTCCTGGCCGTATCATTGTGGGACATTCGATTAAGGGACCATTCATAAAAAATGTCCACAAAATTATGGAATTTAAAAAAAAACTCCCCTTTTCTTCTCATGATTATTTAATAAATCCCTCCCTCTTTTTGGATGTCCACTCCACATGGTCATATTTAAAGCACACATGTTATAATCAACAATTAATACTAAAAGCTTAGTAGTTCTATTCAATACATCATTTTGGCAGGTTGTATTCCTTACAGATGCAATTTCAGTTCTGGAAGTCCTCAAGCATGATAAACTGTCAGAGCGAAGGGTAGTGCAACAGTGGATGCCATCACGCTTGGACATACCAGGAAATGAGTAGGTGGACAGGTTAGCAACGGAGGGAGCGAGACGAAAACAAAAAAGCAACAGAATTTAGAAATTAGTTGGGGTCTTGATCAGTATATGGGATCAAGACGCTGAGCAGTGCATGAACTGCAGCGGTCAGCGACCCATAGCTGACTGCTTGTGTCAGGGCCAGTGAATCAGAGCTGCCAAGACCCTTCTACACCTCCATGTAGTGATCCTGGATAACAGGCTGCAACAGAGCAGACTGGCTAAGTAGAAGGGATCGAAGAGGGAAGGCAACCCATTACTCAAAAATCCCTGCTGAAGTCAGATGTTTTTGGACCGAAAGGTGCAAATACGCAATCAAGCTGTAAACTACGATGATTACTATTTGCTCTGCAAAAATTCAAGAAGAATGAAGTAGTGCAAGGACGATATTCATGAGGAGATTAAAACAGGACCAGTCATACGGAAAGGTCAAGGAACATCTGCAAAGAACAATGGAAAAGTATGGCTGCAGTTCTGAGGGCGGAACTCAAGAAGATGGCTTCAAATAGGATCACAGATAGAGTGCGGCCATATGTTCCAAGGGATGAACCTGATGGATGAAGGATGGATATGATACCTATCTTTTTGTAGTTTAAAATTGCTTAATAGTTAACAACATTTACAACTTCAACAGGAAAAATCATGGGATCTTGAAGATACCATTGATAACCTTGACGAATTAAAGTCCGTCCTTTGGACCATCCAGAATATCAAGGACAATCTACTGATGTGGGAAATGAGGTGGAGAGACGTACAAGAGGAGTATCGGACTCTCATTATGTATGGATGTGATGTGAGTATCTTGAACAATCCTTGTCTTTTAGAAGGTTGTGTCCCTAAACTACAACATTATAAGCTTAGAAATGTATGTAAACTAGGTCTGTTCAAATGTATAGGACCTTAATTTTTCCAGTGGCATCAAATTAATTACGGAAAGTGTTCTTTGGTGGGGAGGTATAGGGAACCTTCATGCGCATGCATGAATTTTTTGCTGCCCACAAAGAGCCCCAGTCACTGGCAGTTTTCTATGAGGGAGTGAGTGTAGGGAACACTCATCGGATTTTCATTTGCTGCGAAATGACAGAATGACTTGAGCAGCGGTATTGCATAAAATTTTGCCAGCAGCTTGGTGATGCCCAAGTGAAAACCATTCAGAAGATTCAACAGGCTTTCGGCGATGATGCCATGAGCATCACGCGAGTTAAGAAGTGGTAGAACCGCTTCTAAACTGGCCACACATTAGTGGGGAGTGGACCATGTTTAGGTCCTCAACAAGTCTAAATGATGAGGTCATTGACCAAGTTCGAACTTTGGTCATGCAGAGCTGCTGTGTCACTATCCGAAAACTTGCGAACGAGGTAGCGAGACTGCTGGTAGAAGTGTGTCGAGTCCCAAGGAGAGCACTTTGAAAGAGATTAGGGTTTAAAACCTCTAGGTGACTAATTGTATTTTCCCGGTTGAAGATCTGATACATTTTGAACATGATTACATGTGTAATCTTTGTTGTAATGAACACCTGCTACAGACCTACTCAGCGTACATTGATGAAATGAGTGACACTTGGCAGCAGGCTGCTTCCTTCCATGAGAAACTGTTTGGAAATATCCAGAACCTTGAACTGACTGCCTTTGAGTAAGTAGCCCCTTTCAGTCAAGACTAACTACAGAATGTTGCTCCCTTGAAGTCCTAACTCTCTACTGAGTTTTTAATTTCCATTTTCTTTATGGCGAGGTTGTTTTACCTGACTGTGTTGCAGGGGCTTTTTTTCACCAATTGATGGGGCTCTTGACAGTACACCTCTACTTAGATTAGTCACCTTCATACTCATTCTGGTATATGCTGGTGAAGAAGGGAACAAGGGATCTGACAGATTGGCGAGTACAGCTATAGTCGAGGGCAGTAGATCAATGGACCGAGCTGATATCCTAAACGCTGTTAAAGAAATCGGCTTGAAGGAAGAATTGTAATTTGATCCAGACTATATGTCCTTGGCGCGACTGGTTGAATTGGGAATGAAATGAGGGGCGGAGATCCAAAGACGTCTGGTTAAGCAGCACAGGACCAAAACGGCCAGTCTTCATGTACTGACAGACATACTGGGGATGAGATCTGAGTCTGTATGGACTTGTTCCAAGTGCAATGAAGATGATCCGATAACTAACTAACAGATTAGTCTGCAGCTTTGTCTTCCCAGGAAGCCTGACTTATGTCAAATGCCTTCATGTCCCGTTTACATGCATCTTTGAACCTAAACTGTAGTTGGTCGACTCTGCTTTTGTCAATATGTGTGTCTTTCAGAATGACACATCTAGTTAAAACGGGTTTGCCTTACCACTGTGATCCCTTAGCCAGACTGCACTAGTGCAGCCTGTTTCTAAGGTTGCCACTTAGAGATGGAAAAGGCCCTTGCTCATCATTGGTTCACAGACCCTGGTGCAAGCAGCCAGCTGTGAATTGTGTTGCATTCACTGTGTTGCATCTAAGCTCCAAGAGTGTACATGCTTGACAGACCGAATCAAGCATGCACATCCACATTTGTCACCCTGTTCTTCCATAAAATTCCTAGGTTGCTGCCTTTGCTAAAGTCATAAATGTATAAGTCTTAAGGCAAACGGAGAAGAAGAAATAGAGCTCTATAAACAATCCCCTCTGAATGATGCAGGGAATAGAAGAATGAACAGTCCACTCTTCTGTCTTTTGGAGAGTTCAATAACAAAGACACTGATTAACACTTTCAGTCCCAAACAAAAAAGCAGGTTTGACCCAAGCAAAAATGGCTACCACTGAGTGTGTTGATAGTTAGCCTTTATAAATTAATGCTTGTGATGCTCATGTATATAAAGACATGTGTTGTTATATATGAAAATAAAGGTATGTGGTTGTAGATTACAGGTATGCATAATATAAACATGATTTCATAAAAAAATATATAGTTATGCCAAGTCAAATGTAGGCAGAAAGAACGATGTGATCAAATTTTGCTATATAAAATTACACTTTTTTTGTTCTGAAACTGCTTGCAATGTCAATATTCTTGTAAAAACTGCAAAAATGTCACAAACAACTATATTCTCATAACATATAATTAATTTGTTGCTTTAAAATCAATGGAAAATAATAAATTTCTCAGAATACAAAAGTAGGTCATTAGGCAAAAAAAAAACCATGACATTTCATAACATATCAAGACAGTAGAAGGAACATATATTTGTGATGTTTGTGTGCAAAAATCCATATCTTGTTAGAAATGAAAATGATGACAAATGGGTGTAGATAGCTGTTTATAATGTATATATGTTTTCAATTAAAAAAATGTTAGTTATGCTACATAACTTGATTATTTAAAAATGATTTCAGTGAAAAATTAATTGTTTGGCATATAAAATTGACAGTGTAAACATGTTTTCATGTATGTTTATGTATTATAAAATTGGTACTCAAAGAAGATGATGATGAGACAATAGTACAAAGTGTCTTACCTTGTTGTTGAACTGTTATATCCATATCCAGAACACATATCACAAAGCTGCATACAATGATGATCCAAGTAAAAGATGCACACAATAATAATCTAAAGTCCACAACTCAACTAGCTATCAATACTACATGCTATTTCATTTAAACTAATCAGATCAAGCTAGCTGTTTTGCTTATGGAAAGCCAGAAAGCAATTTTTAGGGCAAAGGTGAGGTCTGCCTGTGCAGCCTGAACACACATAGCTAGATCTTCGACGCCCTTTACCGCGGCCTTGGCTGCAGTGAACACAATCTCTGTCCTTCCCAACAAATTCCACAAGATGTCTAGCGCCAACTGTCCTCTCCACTTCTGTTCCTTTCATGGAATGTTTGAAGTTTTTTGATGGACAATTTATCAGTCCATCAGGTGTCAGCTTCGCAGCTTCAATGACCAGATCATTAATTAGCCGCTGTTTGAATTCTTGAAGTGAGAGCTTCTTTTTTCCATTACCTTCCTGGCACAAACTGTAAATAATGTGGGCATTGATCTGGGTTATCTCAATAACCCAATGGTAAATTTTTTTCCACCACTTTCGGCTTTTACGGTTGTGCATGCCATAATAGCCAACCATTTGATCCATCCGATCACAGCCATTCATGCTCATATTGTAGTCATCAACCACTTTCGGCTTTGTTGTTTTATTCCAGGTACCCTTCTCAACAGTTGATACTGTGGCTTTTGTTGAAACAAGTATGCAGGGCTTCTTTGCCTTTTTACTCTTCCAGGCAACGCATAATGTTTTGTTCACTGAGTCCAAAAACCACTTCATCTCTTGGTGTCCAAGCTTCAATGCCTTTATTTCCGGGGGAAAGCCGACGCGGTTGACATTTAGTGTTCCTGTATAATTGTAATTGTGCGAAAGCAGATAATCAATTACAGCCTTGGAAGAATAAAATCTGTCTGCAAAAATATGATGTCCAGGTCTCAACGGCTTCAAAAGAGTGCTGAAAACTTTCACAGCATGTGCGGAGCTGGGATCAACATCCGGATTATAGACAGTATTCTTACCAAAATAAATTTTTAAATTGAATACATAGCCCGTGGCGGAATCACAAAGTCCAAATGTCTTGATGTGGTACTTGTGTGGCTTACTGGCATTGTACTGCTTATACTTGAATCTCCCTTTCCATCCAATAACCATTTCATCAATGCACACATTCTCAAAAGGGTAGAAAGCACTTTGAAATCTTGTCAGTAACAGATCCACAAATGGCTCAATCTTGGCTTGATCTTGTGACTCTGGTTCACAAACATGTAGCATGCTGTGAAAAATACACTGGAAGCGGTTTCTTGAAAACATTTGATGGAACCATGGTGTATAATAATTTCCAACAGTACGCCAGTAGTCTTTCATTTTGGGTCTTGGATCAATGCCCATGGCGATCATCACAGCTGTAAACTTGAGCCATTCATAATGTGTTAGTGGTGTCCATGAAGCAAATGTAGAGTACTTCCTTGGTGGGTTATTGGCTTCAATAACCTTTGCAGCATAAGCATTTATGCTTGCAATTAAAATGCCAACAACAGCATTATCTAGAAAAAATTTTAAAAAATCCAAGGGTGTTTCCATTTGATAGAAAACTGGATTTATATTATTTCTAGTCTGGCGAAAAGTAAAATTTGAGTTGGTCTCGCCAGTTTCTACTGATCGCCAAGCTGATATATGATTATTACCCTCATGTCCATGGGTAACATTGTAATCATTGTTTCTAACAACGTTATGATCCTTCCTCATTTTCTTCCTTCTTGGTTCAGACACAGTCGCTGATGTTGTGGCAATCTGACTTGGTTGTCCTGTGCTCATAGTCGAACTATCACTTTCTGTATCGTCGTTCAGTTCGTTTTCAGACTCCTCGTAGTGATAATCTGACAATTCTCCATCGTCAGAGCTACTGTCATCCATATCGGAATTAGATTGTTGACTTCTCATCTCTTCAAACATCTTTATAGCTTGATCTGCTGTAAAACGACGAGGCCTATTACTGGTATTACCTGAGGTGGGCGTTGCCATTTTAAATACTGTCGAATACACACTGAATATTTGTATAAATAACAGTAAAATTTACCAAACTTTCAACAGCAATGTGAATTTCTTACCTCGCTAGTTTCAAAGCTAGTAAACGGAAGTAAAAAACGATGTCTGGTGTGTATAAAAGTGACAATATAGCGATAGAAACGAAACAAAATGTAAGCGCCGAATAATCGGCCCAAAGAGAAAAAGTGACCGCACAAATGTCCGACTATTCGGCGCCCGGGGCTTATTGAGTTAAACGATCCATGAGCACAAAGAATGATGTTCGTCGATCACATGTGATGAAGACCACTCTTTGTTCAGCCGTGTGGACAGTCTTTTCTCTTGTTGTGTCTGCTGAAATGGGTGACTTGCGTGGTGATTTAGATTAAAGTGAGGAAGAAACTTTGCCGTATGTTAACCTCACTCTCTGGTCCTGAGCTACCCTTGGCCAGTGACAAGATATTTATCAAGATGACTGGAGATAGCACAGGATGCAGATTTTTTCTCAGGGTTTACTCCCGAAGCCTTACCTGTAAACAGGTATCACGCAAGGCAGAGTAGGGGGGATGACATCTAATGTTGTGTGTCGTGCCTTTTCCATAGTTGTAAGAGGTTGTAGGGACATCACTTAGCAAGGGAGTGAGTTTGGCATCTCTCCCAAGCTATGTTCTAGTCCATTATAGTCTAGTCTAAATTTCACACACTAAAACCGACACTGTCTGCAGCTAGAACAAAGAGTGCCAATCTCATGAAGTCCAGTCATGTGAACTAGACTGAAATACGACACAGGTTTAAGCGCAGTGCTATTCGTATAGCCGATGTCCATTCTAGAATAATCGGACGGAAGAAAACACACTTAGGAAATGTTTCCATGAACACAAGTGTAAGTTGTTGACTAGTGTTAATTCCATGCAAATCCGTGGTCTGGCGGCATCCATAATTAACTAAAACAGCATAGCAATGTAGACCCACAGCCGGTTACGGCGCCATCTTTGATGTTCTTTTGCACAAAAGAATACAAGTCAGAAAATGACATCATAGACAAACTTGGCAGAGACAGGCAGACAATGATCTTCAGACTGACAACCGGAGATTGCAGACTCGTAGTCCACCTCCACAGAATGGGTCTTAGAGATTCCACCACATGTGATTTCGGAGCATCAGAACATATCCTGTTGATCTGCCCCACTAATGCAGACCAAAGAGGGACAGTCTAGACCGGAGGAGTAACCATGCTCAAAAAGATGTGACTGCGAAGATCTGAAACACAGAACCTCACCGAGCTGGAAGCATGGCATCATTTGATCAAAGAAGAAAAATAAAGAACTATTGTCACTGCAGTCTATCATAGTGACTTTTTTGTTCACCATTGTTTTATTTGTCTACACATGAAGTCCAGTTTATCGAATAAAGGTTACTGTTATGGAGAGTTCTTTAGTGCTCCTGAATGGCTTTGTATGAAAGTTCGTCTCTTTGAGCCAGTGCTTATTTCCTCATTTTGCAGTTGTCTAATCGTGTTGCAGTCTTGTGGGATATGTTCGGCTGTCTGTACTAGCCTAGGGGCTTAACTCAGTCAATACGCATCACTCTTCTTGAGGCATAAGCCATTGATCACCCTCCTCCAGCAAGTTTGATGTTGAGCTGTTCCTTCTGAGTCTCTCAAGTTTAGCTCCAGGGACCGAAATTCATTTTCACAGTCTCGTCATCAGGTATTTCTTGGTCTATCTCTCTTCCTCTTCCCCTGTGAATTCAATGTCAGGCTACATTTGATGGTGATTTCCATATCGTGTGTTCAATCCAATCCCATTTTCTACATTTTATTTGTTATTTCACTTGTTGCTTTTGGTTTTTTTCCCCATAAGTCGTAATTCCTCATCAAGTCTTATCCCCTGTAGACATTTGTTGATGAATGGCTTGCCTCTGTATTACCTTTGTCGTTCTCCAAGTTTCTGCTCCATACAGGAGTACTGACTTCACACTGAAATTAAACAAGTTTAACTTGGTTTTAGTCTTCATTTCCATGAATTTCCATACATTATTCAGTAACAAGAATACTGTCCTTGCCTTGCATCTGCCTTTGAGCCCAAAAATGGGAAGGTGTCACCAATTTCAGTGCCTCACCTTCAAGCATGACTGATTCTTTGCTTAACCTTTACATTGTCAGATTACAAAACTATGTCTATTTCCTGCATTCGCTTAGTTTTTCAGCGTGTCAGGTCACGACATGGGTGTTGATTTTGAGAACCTCTAATATTTTTAAAATATTTTATATATTTATTTTTGTTGGTGTGTCTGGCAAAGATGGCGCCGTAACTGGCTGCGAGTCTACATTTCTCTACTGTTTTGGATCATTATGGATGCCGCCAGACCACGGATTTGCCTGGAATTCACACTAGTCGATGACTTACACTTGTGTTCACGGATACGTGGAATTGTTTTCCGTCTGGACTTGTTATTTCGTTCTTTTTTTGTGATTTCTTCCATCCGTTTATCCTGGTCTGGACGCCGGCTGAATGGCGCTACGCTTAAACTAGTTATACCTGTGTCGTATCTCACGGGTTAGTTCTGCCGGTTCACCTTCACGAATTTGGCGTGTGGGAATTTTAGATGCTACTATGATGAACTGAATACAGCTGGGGAGAGATGCCAGACTCACTCACACGCTGAGTGTTGTCCATACGACCTCTTGTGGTTATCGAAAAGGCACGACAAACTGCGTTAGATGCCATCCCACCTTTCTACCCTGCGGGTTACATGTTTACGGAAAGGCTTCGGTGGTAACCCTGAGGCAAAATCTGCATCCTATGCTATCTCCAGTCGTCTCGATGAATGTCTTGTCACTGGCAAAAGGTAGCTTAGGCTCTGTGAGTGAGGTTGACAAAAGGCGCAGTTTCTTCCTCACTTTAATCCAAATCTCCGCGCAAGTCACCCATTTCAGCGGACACAGCAAGAGATACGACTGTCCACACGGCTGAACAAAGAGAGTGGTCTTCATCACTTGTGATGGACAAACTATCTAGAGACATATGTTAATAAAGAACTTGTTGGTGTTTTTGTTGTTATTGTGCGTCTGTTAGTTTCTGAGATACAAGAATATCAAGGTGATAGTGGTGAAAAATATCACAAACATATAGACTCACCCAATAGCGACATCCCTTGGTTAGAAAGAAAAAAAATTACTTGAAAAACGTACCGATACTACTATCGATGTTTACCGTAATGGCTTTGTTTGACACTTTCACTATAACCGTGACTATAAACATAATTATTGTATCTACATAAACAAACTGAATAGATTTACCTTAGAAAAATCTGTTGCAGAAACTTAACTTTTCCATTCTCAATAATGGGTGAATCTTCAAATCCAAGTGAAAAATAGATGAAATCCTTTCCAAAATCTAAAAGAAATGTTAAAATCTCCATTGTTTTTGTCTAACCGTACATGACGGAAGTTGGAACTCTCTACAATCAAATCAGCAGTGTGTTCAGCCATTTTTTTTGGCATTAATTCGGTAGCTTATAAATATTAAAGCGATAGCCCTAGAGCTGGCGACATGCAAGGCCAGCGGAACGGAGCCAAATTGTCGTAATGTCACGCCGTTGGAATGGTAAAAGTTAAGGTGTTGATTTTAAACAACTTTATTTTCTTCGTGTCAATGTTTAGAGTAGTATAACTGTCCGGATATATCAACTATTGTTGCTTGTTTGTTCCAGGTACCAGAAGAGGAACTTCAGCTACAAGCAGAGCTTCCGGAGATCTATGAATGTCTCCTGCTGAAGGCCAAAACCCGTGACTGCCGTCTCTTGGCTGTGAAGCACAAATTTAGTTCAGTATGTAGATTTGTCTCATACTTCTTTTTTTCTTTTGGCTGTCACCTTATTTATCTATTCCTCAGTGCGGTGGGTGTCACACTATGTTTTTATTTTGCGCCTATCGGCCCAGTGCATCCGACTTTGGCATGCATTTTATGTAAGGGTCTGCTTCCTCCTGCATTTTCTAAGGGTTTGCTTCCTCGAGGTAATAGCTGGTGATGTGATTGGGGAGCGAATCCCCAATGTGTCATATAACCATTAGTCCATGCCGTCCCCATTTAATGTTGTGACATTAAGTTGCCGTCTCTTGGCTGTGAAGCACAAATTTAGTTCAGTATGTAGATTTGTCTCATATTAATTTCTTGACTGATATTGTCTCCTCTTTCCTCCAATAGATGCACTAGGTGACCACTGTAGCTCATCTCCCTCACAATAAGCTAAGCCTGTATTAAAGAGCTTCCTTACCTTAGCTCTCATAGCTGTATTGTCTGTACAAATGAGTTTAATGTTATGACATTGCAAGCCATGTAGGTAGGTAGGTGGTCTGCTAAACTGTTCATGAACACAAAGAGCTGCTGAGTCTCAGACTATGTGCTGTCAGTATGATGTCTTTCTGATTTGACCTAACTATGTGACGTGTAGATGGACATTGGGATGGGACCATAATGGGGAGGGGTTTTTCTTATTCTTGATGTCCACGGCCTGCTTTAAGACCTGGTGGGCGGGGACATCTTTGGCAATGTGGGCCACATGTCCAAATATGGCCAAATGGTTTTGCCTAGTGAATGTACTTTCGAGGCATGTCTGTCAGTTGACTTTGTTGTTCATGACCTGGTCATGCCAGTGAATCGCACGAATGCACCTATGGCTGTACATATGGAAGGCTTCAATGCGCTTCTGATCGCTCTGCTGAATGGTCCAGGTTTTGATACCATACAACAGGATATGAGGGGGGGGGGGGGGGGGGGGGAGACAGGCTATGTAAATTCATAGCTTGGTTTTCAGTGAAAGCCATTGCTGGTTCCAGACTAGATATCGCCATTCATAGAGGTGTCAGCAAGTCATACTCTTTGAATTATATCCGGGGTCATTTGACTCAACACGCCAACACTGTAAAATGACTGATAGACTGAGAGCACTTTCGTTGGGTCTAATAGGGAAGATGTGCTGGAATTAGACCCACGAAAGACAGGTCAGTTTTACCCTCTAAATGAAATAGCGTTGCTACGGTAATCCTGCTCATCCCTAGAGAAATTGCAGGTTTCAGACACTTGGTCATTGACTGACTAAAAAGTCGTCTATTGATTCGTTGGGTCTAATCGTGAACGGGTGCTGGTATTAGACCCTCGGAAGACAGGTCAGTCTTACCCTACTAATGATAGGGCGTTGCTACGGTAATCCTGCTCAATTCGAGAGGAGTCGCAGACATTTGTCCACGTACTAGGCTCATAAGCCAACAACATCTTCGTACCATGACCAGGCTTGTCCCCTGGTCAAATGCACTCCTTCGAGAGAAATCGCAGGTCGCTGACATTTGGTCCACGTGCTTGGCTGATAAGCCAATGGTGCGAAGCTACCATCTGAGGGACTACGGCTGAACGCCTCTAAGCCAGAATCCCACCCTAAATCTCAGCACCGCTGTGATGGGAGACTACGACATGGCTGGGACCTGGGACTCGCGTCTCAACCCGGGCCGGTCAAGCCGCAGAAATGCACCTGGTTAAATGCACTCCTACCTTGCTCTTTACCTCTGTCTGCTATCAGTCATCCCAATGGACGCAGAAGAGATGCAGTCCAGCGGACATTGCATCCCTGCCCTATTGTGACAACCTCCCAGGTGGCGGGGAATGCTAGGCGTACCATCACTGCAGATGAGCCACGAAAATAAAGGAAGCAAAGAGATACCTCACTCACATGCACATGCTACGTTCCTGGCAGGACGTGACGATCCTGAGACAGTCACACTGGACTGCCTCTCTTCCGGGATAGTACAATCTAGTACATAGTCCATTATATCATATCATTGCCAAACCGTATATACACAAGTGGGGAAGACTCGATAGTCCTACAAGACAACTTCCCTAAGAGAGACAACTCTGACCAAAAACAACTGCTGCCTTGCAGTTAGGCTGGGGACAGCCAAAGGCTAAGGAGGGCATCCCTACAGAAACGCCTGTTGAAATCGGATGCACTGAGCCACAGGCTTAACAAAATAAAACAGTGCAACGTAAATATCGCTGTAAACAGCGTACGATGAAGAAGAAGAAGATATCCGGGAGCTACATGCTGCACTGGAGTTTTATTTGCTGGTACATGAAATCCTCAGTGCAGTTGACATGGTTTCCATTGAGAATAATTCTTGTTGTGATTTTACAGCCAAGGTTATGTACTTGGTTTATGCCCATGAGATGTGGAGGCCAAATCTAAATACAAGGTCTTCTAATATAGCGTGCAACATGGCTGCCCCACTGTTGACTTGCACCGTGAAAGTATAAAACAAAAATGTGTTTTTTGTGGTCATAGGGTGTAAAAGTTTATGAAATCTACAGAAGAATAAAGGTTCAGTATGAAGAAAGTTATTTGAGTCAGAGGAGTGTATGAATGAGTAGAAAGATTTCAAAACAGATGACAAGAAAACATCATTGATGAACGCAGCTTGGAAGACCAGCAAGAATGGCAACTGACACTGTGAAACAGTAGATCGACCATCTATAGTCCTTTTAATTCATAAACAAGGTACAAAGCAATTTTCTACAAAACTGCATGTCATATCAAAATGATTTTTTGCATGCAGCCTTAGAATATCCATGATGTTAATTAAATATTTTTTTTTTCTCTAAGAAATTTTATGTATTTTGAAAAAAGGATTCATTAGGCTATTTTAAAAGCAACCTCACTGAATTGGACATAATTTTAACATATTTACTGTACACAGTCGTGCTGTTTTAAAAATAGATGTTTTGTATTCAAATAACGGAGTTAAAAAACAAATTCCTGGTTATCTCGTGCACAAATTAGACACTTTGTCGAGTGCGGGAAAACAACTGAGATCATTCATGCGAAATTGTCGTTCAGTTATAGGTTTATCCCGATATTATAGTTTGTGGGGGTTGTTATTGTGACATATAGTTGCTTTTACAAAAATATTATTAATAAAATTTGACGTATTTCAATATCCAAGGGGAATTAGGCATTCGCTCAGTCTGAATGACAAAATAAAAGATCTATTGTTTGAGAATGACTTTGCAAAAACTTCATCAAAACTTCTATAAGTCAAGTGTGATTGTTTGTTTAACCCTACCAGAACTAAGGCCCTGAACCCAACTGTCCCCCATTCCTGGGTTCCAGAGCATTAAAGAGAAAAAAAACAACATGATATAGAAAAATGTTAGTTACATGCAAACAAGTGGTTAGAATAAGATGCAACTTGGAGACATTGTAGAAAATAGGTTTACCTTTCATCTAGCGCCAATATTCCACCTTTGTGTGCCAATCCACCCAGCAAAAGGCAAAGAATCTGTCTCGAGTCATAAAACATTTCGAAATCAATTTCATCACTCGAGCTCTCACTGTCTGTTTCACTTGAACAGAGTCTGAATCAACCAAATTATTGATCACCTGTTGGACTGTCATAAGCCTAGACTTACTTTGCTTTCCTGTTGAAGTGCTTGGTTCATCAGCCGTTCGTTTCATTGTCAATTTTCCGAATTTGTTCACGTTAAACCCCACACCATCAATTCAAACATGGGGGCAACCATTTGCAATGACTAATCACGAGGATTGACCACGATTGGTTGGTTATTTTTAGATTCTGACGCATTTTATGACGTACTGTCCAAAGTACCAAAAATTAGGTACAGCGGTTTAGCAGCAGTTAAGGACATTACCTGAAAATGGGTACAGCGGTCTAGTAGGGTTAATAAGTTTACATACGTGATATAATTTATTGCTGCATCACATTTAAACACAGCCAGGTTCTAAATTTGCATGTTTGAATATTGCAAGCCTAGCTCCCATAGCCATCTATGCTGTACATAGGAAGTCAGCAGACAGCATCTTTATCGTGTGACTCTTTCATCACTATCTTGCAACTCTCAATCTTCTCAAATAGTTGTCCAATCTCTGAAGTGTTGGACATTAGTAGCAAAAAATAAAAATTACAATTTCAATCTACCACTGACTGAAATACATAGCATGAATTCTTTCAGCAATAAATACACATTCTTTATCTGAACAACAAAATATTGTGTTTTATCTGGACATGAGAAAAAATGTATATGGTGCTTTATCTAGACATGGGAAAAAATGTATATGGTGTTTATCTGGACATGGGAAAAAATATATGGTGTTTTATCTGGACATGGGAAAAATTATATTGTGCTTTATCTGGACAAGAAAAATAATATGGTGCTTTATCTGGACATAAGAGGAAAGGGAAAAAGCGGCCTACATTGTCTAGAAAAGAGAAGAATTTGAGGTGACTAAATACAGGTTTATGAGAGGATCAGAGGAACGAATAAATTAGACTATAACAAGTTTTTCTAAATACAATCACCCACAAGAACAAGAGGGCATAGCTACAAATTAACTAAAGAGAGGTCCAGATTAGATATTAGGAAATATTTTTTTAGTCTGAGAGGGGTGAATGCTTAGAATGCATTGCCACAGGAGGTAGTGGAGGCAGAGACAATTAATGCATTTCAGAATAAATTGGAAGTGTATAGCTTTTAGAGCAAGGTAATGTAAATGAAATTGGTTGTATACAGACTTTGCAAAGTCTTCTAAACCAGTATAAAGACATTAAGTTAAGTTAGAAGAAAAATATGGTTCTTTATCTGGTCATAAGTTTTATATATCACTAACCTAACATGGACAAATGAAATATACATCACTAATTCTAACTTGGGCATAGGCAATATACATCACTTAAACTAAATTGGGCATAGGAAATACACAGTACTTTATCAGGGCATAAGATATATTCATCATTTAACCTGGGCATAAGAGTTAGTTCTTTACCTGAGAATAAGAAATATGCAGTACTTTATCTGGGAATAATATATATATACAGTACTTTATCTTGGAATAATATATATATATATATATATATATATATATATATATATATATATATATATATATATACAAATATATGTGTATATATACAGTACTTTATATGATGCATTTTAAATACATAGTTATTTTTCTGGGTGAAAGAAATATATATTGCTTTAATTGCACATTTGACATACAATTCATTTCGCCTGGATGTGAAAACCACATGGCACTTAATCTGGGTATAAGACATGTATAGGGGGACTTCAAATGAAAACCTTACAAGTGGAATAGAAATGAGAAAAACCCTGCCTTTGTTTTGTGACTTGTTAATATGGTTGCTAAGGATGTCAAGAGTGTCCTGCACATGGTGCAGATGAACAACATGATGTCATAATTGCATTTAAAAGATGGGCGCCCCACTTTTGACATGCACTAAAGAGGAGCAGTGTTCTGTTATCAGTTTTTGGAGCTGCGAAAAGGTGAAACCAATAGAAATTCATCTGCAAATAACAATCCAGTACGATGAGGCATGCCTTTCACTGCAGCAAGGGTATGAGTGGAGTAGGAAGTTCCAAAACTGCATGAATCCTGTGACAGACTGTTCACGACATGGTCAGGAATACACAGTAGTGACCACATAGTCAATTGCAGCTGTTGAACGCCTTGTAAAAGAATATCACAGATTGTCTGTGAGTGAAAGGCATGCATCACCGTATTGGACCTTCATTTGTGGATGAATTTCTATAGGTTTCACTCCCTCACTGCTCAAAAAACGAATAACAGAACGCTGCTTCTCTTTTGTGCACGTCAATAGTTGGGACGGCCATCTTTTACCTGCAATTATCATGTCATGTTGTTCTTCTGTCTCGTGATGGCAAGTGCAGGACATTCTTGACATCCTTAGCAACCATATTAACAAGTTACAATAGAAAGGCATGGTTTTTCTAATTTCCATCTCACTTTTAAAGTTTTTATTTGAAGCCTCTCCGTACATCACTTAATATGGTTATAACATTACAAGAAAACCACCAAAGTTCAACAAGGAAAGTGGGAAACATTGTTCCAGCAGACACAAAATAATATACTTTTAATTTCCTTTGTGCAGATCACAGAAAGACAGGTTAATGCCTTCAAGGATGAATGTGAGGTGTTCTACAACAAGTTCATGGAGGAAGGACCTGGCTCGGTTGGGGATGATCTCATGAGGGGTTAGTTTCTGACCATTATAATTACAGATGTACGTGCATGCAAACAAGGTTCACTAAAGTGCTTGATGCACTTAAATAGAGAGCAAAGATAATTTAATGTCTTTATACTGGTTTAGAAGACTCTGCAAAGTCTTTATACAACCAGTTTCATTTGCATTACCTTGCTCTAAAAGTTAAGCACAACCAATTTATTCTTAAATACATTAATTGTCCCTGCTTCCACTACTTCCTGTGGCACTGAATTCCAAGCATTCACCACTCTCTGAGTAAAAAAAACATTTCCTTATATCTAATCTGGACCTTTCTTTAGTTAATTTGTAGCTATGCCCTCTTGTTCTTGTAGGTGGTTGTATTTTGAAAAACTTGTTGTAGTCTAATTTATCCGTTCCTTTGATTATCTTATAAACCCCTGTATTAAGTAACCTCGAATTCTTCTCTTTTCTAGACACATTGTAGGCCGATTTTCTGGAGTCTTTCCTCTTAACTGTAATTCTGGAATTCAGCTTTGTTGTTCTTTTTTGTATCCTTTTCAGCGTGTTTATATCCCCTCTATGATAAGGACCACACCTGTACATAGTACTCCAATCTAGGTTTAACTGCTTTATACAGTTTGACTATCACTTCCTTGCTCCTATGTTTAATATTTCCTTTTATCATACCTAACATTGCATTTGTCTTTTTCACTGCTACCTGGAATTGCTCACTCACCTATATGATATATTATAACCTCTAGGTACCTTTCCTTTTCCATCATTCTAATATTGTTCTCGCCCATTCTGAAATTATGTTCCAAACTGGATCTACCCATAGGGATGACTGTACATTTATCCACATTAAACTCCAGCTGACAAACCAATTCTCGAATTTGATCTAAATCCGACCTCAAAATAGCCACTTCTGCTTTAGATGAGACACTACTGCATAGTTTTGTGTCATCAGCGAATTTTGCAATCATGGATGCAATTTCAATGTCCAAATCATTTATATATCAAGAACAAAATTGGTCCCACAACCGAGCCCTGAGTTAGAGTACTCCTTATTCATGGCCACAGTGTAGCTTGCCACGCGTGTCTTTAAAGGTAATTGAAGAGGTTTCCGCATGAAAACAGCTATCCTGTCCTGTAGAAATTGTAAGCCATAAACAGCTGTGGACTAGTAAAATAGAATAAAATACAAATCAGTCACAAATCATACATTGTGTTATAGTTTACAACGAGGCTGCGATATCTGTGACATTTGGCCCGACACATCCATTTTTAGATGGCTTTTTATAGGTACCTAGTTTGCCTTTCCGTTACGATCCCTATTCTCTTAGCTAGACTGCACTAGTGCAGCCTGTTTCCAGGGCTGCCACTAGGAGGCAGAATTGGTTTTGATCAACTGTAGTTTTGCTAACCCTGACGCTAGCAGCTAACTATGAATTGTTGACTGTTGTTAGCTCATTCACTGTGCTGCATCTTTGACCTCATTCAATCATCCAAGTTAGGTGAGGGTCTTTTGTCACTTGTAAAGAAAATAGGAAAAATGTGAAGACAGATGGTGTGGATGGTTCAGGACAAGAGAAATTGGCTCATATTTATTCAAGACTTGTGCTCCACAGGGATCTGGAAAGGTTTGTTGCAGTTTCACTGAAATAACACACCTAAAAGGAGAACAAGAGAATTAGCAAAGCAGCTAGAGATTACGAGGACAAAGTAAAGAGGAATCTTCTTCTTCTCGGTCACCACAATTTTTTAATGACATCTATCTGTGAAGTCTAGTTTTCTGAATAAATGTTGTTGTAGTGGAGAGTTCTTTAAGGCTTCCTTCTTCTTATTCATTCGTTCTCAATCTCCCGCTACCAAACCCTGAAAGGGCTTAAGTAGCAGAATGTAGTCCAGAGAACGGAATGCGTTGTGTCGTAGTTTACAGCTTGGCTGCGATATTTGTACCTTTCGGTCCAACACATCCGACTTCAGCAAGCATTTTTTGAGTACCGGGTTAGCATTTCCTCTTCGATCCCTTCTCCTTAGCTAGTCTGCCCTGCTGCAGCCTGTTATCCAGGATCACCGCGTGGAGGTGTTGAAGGGTCTTGACAGCTATGGTTCGCTGGCACTGACGCTAGCAGTCAGCTATGGGTCGCTAACCACTGCAGCTCATGTGCTGCTCAGCATCTTGATCCCAGTTTAAGGCTTCCAAACAGCTTTGAGTGTTGCCGAGGGTCAGTGCTCAGTACACAATTGGCTAAGCATACAACAGTCTTGCAGGATATGTTCGGATGTCTGTACTGCTTGCCAACGCATACGCGTTGGTAGTGGAGTCAATTTCAGCCAGTGTAAGTGGCTATTCAATCTGTTATGTCTCTTTTTAATGCGGAACAGGATCACTTGCTCCGCTGGATCAAGGCAGTGATAATTATCTGTCTTTTTCTTATGGCTTGGATAAGGGTCTTCTTTTCTTGGAAGATGATTGTTTGTTCTTGGGCTGCTCCCTCCTTGGCTGATTTATCCATTTCCTGGTATGCAAAAGTGTTATGGTAAGAATTTTGTCAGCTCTGGCAGTTTATCATTCTTGAGGTGTTGAGAGGAATAAGTCCCATTTCCTAAGGAACTCACCAAGTGAACAGTTGGATATAAGGGAGAGAGAGTGATTATCAAAAGGTCCATACCCAAGGAAATAATCAAAGAATGTAATGTGATATGCACTGGACTGGAACCCACAAGAGAAGAGAAGAATGAGCAAACCAAAAGAACACCTGAAATATAACTGTATGAGGAAGCCAGAGAATCAGGGGTATCATTGGTTTAGCATAAGAGGAAAGCCCAAATAGGGATCATTGGAGTGTGACTATAACAGCCTTATATGCTAAAGGAATTTAAAGTAGAAAGTGAAGTAAAAGACGTTATACAGGTTTACAAATGAAATAAAACAAATATAAATTTGATATTAATAGAAGACAAACAGTTTTTGTCCTACACTCATTTACCTTTGTTTCCTATCCTCACTTGTCTTTCTATCCTACCCCCATTACTCTTTGTTTTCTACCCCCCATTACTTTTTGTTTCTACCCTCACTTGTCTTTCCATCCTACCCCCATTACTCTTTGTTTCCTACCCTCACTTGTCTTTCCATCCTACCATCACTTACTCTTTGTTTCCTACCCTCACTTGTCTTTCTATCCTACCCCCATTACTCTTTGTTTCCTACCCTCACTTGTCTTTCCATCCTACCCCCATTACTCTTTGTTTCCTACCCTCACTTGTCTTTCTATCCTACCCCCATTACTTTGTTTCCTACCCTCACTTGTCTTTCTATCCTACCCCCATTACTTCTTTGTTTCCTACCCTCACTTGTCTTTCCATCCTACCCCCATTACTCTTTGTTTCTTACCCTCACTTGTCTTTCCATCCTACCCCCATTACTCTTTGTTTCCTACCCTCATTTGTCTTTCTATCCTACCCCCATTACTCTTTGTTTCCTACCCTCACTTGTCTTTCTATCCTACCCCCATTACTCTTTGTTTCCTACCCTCACTTGTCTTTCTATCCTACCCCCATTACTCTTTGTTTCCTACCCTCACTTGTCTTTCTATCCTACCCCCATTACTTTGTTTCCTACCCTCACTTGTCTTTCTATCCTACTCCCATTACTTTGTTTCCTACCCTCACTTGTCTTTCTATCCTACCCCCATTACTTCTTTGTTTCCTACCCTCACTTGTCTTTCCATCCTACCCCCATTACTCTTTGTTTCCTACCCTCACTTGTCTTTCCATCCTACCCCTATTACTCTTTGTTTCCTACCCTCACTTGTCTTTCTATCCTACCGCCATTACTTTGTTTCCTACCCTCACTTGTCTTTCTATCCTACCCCTATTACTCTTTGTTTCCTACCCTCACTTGTCTTTCTATCCTACCCCCATTACTTTGTTTCCTACCCTCACTTGTCTTTCTATCCTACCCCCATTACTCTTTGTTTCCTACCCTCACTTGTCTTTCCATCCTACCCCCATTACTTTTTGTTTCCTACCCTCACTTGTCTTTCCATCCTACCCCCATTACTCTTTGTTTCCTACCCTCACTTGTCTTTCTATCCTACCCCCATTACTTTGTTTCCTACCCTCACTTGTCTTTCTATCCTACCCCCATTACTTCTTTGTTTCCTACCCTCACATGTCTTTCCATCATACCCCCATTACTCTTTGTTTCCTACCCTCACTTGTCTTTCCATCCTACCCCCATTACTCTTTGTTTCCTACCCTCACTTGTCTTTCTATCCTACCCCCATTACTCTTTGTTTCCTACCCTCACTTGTCTTTTTATCCTACCCCCATTACTCTTTCACACCTTCTGACCACAAAAAAAAACCTTGTGTTGTTCTTGCATGGTGCAAGTCAACAGTAGGACGGTCATGTTTAACGCTATATTGCGCATGTGCATACTGCTCAATTGCCACAATCCCTACATGAAGTATTGCTAAAGAGTTATTTTGTGTCCTGAAATACAATTTTCCATTGTACATACTTTTCCATGCACATTATAATAAAATTTATGTTACCTAATGACTGTCCCTTATGTGTATATATATATATAAAACTCCTCGCCTACTATGGGGTCTCTCTCTCGTGTAGCATGTCCTTTGTAGAACGTCGCTCCCATCACAGTCTGTCTGAAAGAAACTCGTTCCCTTGCCAAAACTCCAGCTTCCGCCCCTGTCATACTCAGGCACTCCTGGATATCTTGGTGCCATCGTCTTCTTGGTCTACCCCTTCCTCTTTTGCCTGGCACCATACCTTCCATCACCGTCCTCTCAAGACCGTTGTGTCTCTTGATGTGACCAAAGTATTTGCATTTTCTAGCCAAAATGGAGTTGATAAACCAGTTCTCCTCTATGCTCAACTCTTGCCGAATGTCTACATTTGTTCTTTTCAACTATGGGGTATAGAGGTATTATTTTTTCTTTTGTGTGGCTTATGATTTCTACTGAATGGACTAGCTGGCCCTATGTGTAACCTTCCTTAGTCCCTCTTTTAACATGTCTAGCAGGTTACAGTGTTGTTATTCTTTGCTTTCCCTTTCAGGCTTAGTTGTTGTTGTTATTGTTGTTTAATGTCCACACTGAGTAAGTTTACTCTTTTGTGTGCCCTAAAAAGGATGTTAAGTGGTGGGCTGTAGTAGCATTCCGAGCATGCTGATAGAGGTGGACTGCGGTCTTCCAGGCGGACGTGCTTTGCTTGGCTTAATTTGCATGGCGCTTACTACTATGGGGATCACATCGATCCACATCTCATCAGCCAGGCTGCCTTGAAAACAGCCTGTTTCCTGGAAACGCTATATGGAAGAGAGATTGTGGCCTTGGACAGTGTATTGACCCTGACGTGACGTCCTGGTAAGCATTTTGTACCTGACTGGACTAGCGTCTCAGTTCCCCTTCAGGCTTAGTAACACACAGCTCTTTCAGGCAACTAGTAGAAGTAATGCTATAATTTACGTGATCTTTCTAGGAAGCACCCTGATGGCCAAGTTCACAGAAGAATGTGAGGATTTTGAAGAGAAGCGGCTAGACCTGGCCCTTGCGGAGAAGCTCTTGGAGCTGCCTATTACAGTTCATGAACGGCTGCTGGATGTCAAGAAACAGCTCAGTGGTCTTTCTCAAGTGTATACCCTGTACAGGGAGCAGATTGTAAGTGTCTTTGGCAGGTTTGGCTTTTCTTAACCCTTCACATTCAGGTCTAATTGGTTAGATTCGTGTCTTAACAATTTACAGTCATGTATAATTGTTTAGACTTGTCTTAAACTTTTACAGTCCGGCCTAACTGATTAGATTTGTGTCATAAAACACGAATCTAATTAAATAAGCTGGGCTGTAAAGGGTTAATTTCTTAATTTATTCAAGTAGACTGAGATGGAACCAGGGGCTCTTTGTATGGTCCTTCTTCATCTTTGTGCATGGTAATAAAGCCACAACAGCCCCAATACCTGCCCTTATGCAGACACTGCTCCCTCCCTGATGAAATAGTTAGATACCTGTTCATTGAGTGCAAAGTGCTTGAAGAATTTAGGAAAAGCTTGTTGCCCAGCTTAATCCGGAGCTAAAGGAGCGTCTGCCAACTGTTGGAGTCATGAGGTGCAGGGGTGACCCCTTTTGTGCCTCCAGCTGGCCTGTGGGTACTGCTATTACCCATGGATGAAGCCCTAGCATCTTGTGTTTTCATGGTGAGTGTGTCGACTGAAGTCTCTGCGGACTCCTCGAGGGGAGCCGAGTACTCCGCTGCCTTGGGACTTGGGATGGGGTCTGCAAGGAGTGTGTTTTTCTGGTGTATGTATCTGGCTTTCTCTGTTCCCATCTACCTCCTCTCCTACCTCTGGATTTTGTGCTCCCTCGGGTCAGCGGGACTTTTATGAAGATACAGAAAAGGGGGAGTTTACTTTAAACCTCCAGTGGTAGGGGGTATGAGAGAGAGTCCTCAACCCAAGGAGGAGGACCCTTGACTATTTCTTAGATGAACTGAACTCTGGGCTGTACTCAGCAAGGATCTAGTCATCATGTTGGCTTGATTTCCCATACTGGGAGCTGTGAGCTCTGTTCACTTTGCGCTGATCAAAATTGCAACAAGATACTATGTAATGACAAACTAGACTACCTAAGTGCACATAATCTCCACTGAACACAGTATTGAATGGTAGCCATGAACAGAGTAATGTTTAGACAGATTTGAAACTTGAGAACATAAAAAATAAACAAACACCGGAGCGAAGCGTGAGCGCAGCCTGTCAGGTGTACCATCTTACATCAACTCCAAAGTGCCGTCAACAATTGACAATTCATTGTATTTATATAATAATGGTATTGGGCTACCAAGAGCAGGATTGATCAACAGCTATGGGAAAGCAACAACATACAAGGTGTGTTTAAAAAAATATTCGACCAAAATTTTTTTCTGCGGAAACAAATGAAGTATGGGTGTTGTACTTTGGCTGGGAGGTATACGGGGACCCTCGTGCACAAATTTGTTCCTACCCGCAGATTACGTCAGTCGCTGTCGATCAGCCTTTCAGTGTTAAGTGTATTGAACAACTATTGGATTTTCATTCACCACAAAATAAATAGAAAGAATTGAGTCATGCAGACCATTTTCTTTGACCTATATGGGGCTGTGTATCATTAGTACGCACCACAAGGTCAAAGCATTACCAAAGAGTACTGCCTGGAGGTCATCTGTCGCCTTTGTGATGCTGTTCGATGAAAAGGACTGGACCAGTGGACAACGGTGAACTTGGCAGCTCCATCATGACAACGCATCTGATTCAGACTTTCTTTAGGAATTTGAAATGCTTCCAACAATGGCGAGAGCACTGGGAGAAGTGTGTGGATTCCCATTGAAAGTACTTTGAAGGGGATTAGGGCTCTAAACCTCCAGGTGAGATTATATTTTTTACAATCAGATGCTTTTTGAACACACCTTGTACATACATATTATATTATTGCCCATCGCAAGCGATGATGGTCACAACATCAGACGGTTTTGTCTTAACAATGTGATGTGCGCTGTATTTGGATTATAGTGAGGAAGAGACTGCACTGGTCATCAATCTCACTCTCTTGTCCCGAGCATGCATGCAATCAAGCACATACAAACACACACAAACATATATATATATATAATTTTCTAGGCTGCTACTACAAAATGGTCAGAGACGCTATGGGTTGACCTTGATATTGATGTTCTAAGCCGAGGTATGGATGACTATATCAAGCAGTTAAGAAAAATGTCTAAGCAAGTCAGGAAATTGCAACCTGCAATCTCATTGGACCAGCAAATGAAGCAGTTTAAGTGAGTATCATGTGGGAGTTCATCAAAGTGAAAGCAACTAACGGCAGAAAATAGTGCATAGATTTGATATCTTAGTGTGTGGAGGAATGGAGAAATCATGGAATGAGTGATGAAGGAATTTAGTTAATAAATGTGATTAATTAAATGACTGGTTGTGTGATTGATTAAATGACTGGTTGTGTGATTGATTAAATGACTGGTTGTGTGATTGATTAAATGACTGGTTGTGTGATTGATTAAATGACTGGTTGTGTGATTGATTAAATGACTGGTTGTGTGATTGATTAAATGACTGGTTGTGTGATTGATTAAATGACTGGCTGTGTGATTGATTAAATGACTGGTTGTGTGATTGATTAAATGACTTGTTGTGTGATTGATTAAATGACTGGTTGTGTGATTGATTAAATGACTGGCTGTGTGATTGATTAAATGACTGGTTGTGTGATTGATTAAATGACTGGTTGTGTGATTGATTAAATGACTGGTTGTGTGATTGATTAAATGACTGGTTGTGTGATTGATTAAATGACTGGTTGTGTGATTGATTAAATGACTTGTTGTGTGATTGATTAAATGACTGGTTGTGTGATTGATTAAATGACTGGTTGTGTGATTGATTAAATGACTGGTTGTGTGATTGATTAAATGACTGGTTGTGTGATTGATTAAATGACTGGTTGTGTGATTGATTAAATGACTGGTTGTGTGATTGATTAAATGACTGGTTGTGTGATTGATTAAATGACTGGTTGAAGGAATGAATAATAAAGTTAGCAATGAGTGAAAAAATTAATCATGAATGAGCTAGTGACTGGATGTAGCAGCACAGGATTATGGCATGGAGATAAATGCAGAAAAGACAAAGTTGATGACAAACAATACTGAAGGAACCAACGCTGTGATTAAAACAAATGGACAGCAGCTTGAAACAGTAATTTGTAAGGTTGTTTTTAATTTTGGTCTTTTTAAAGAGGTACAAGAAATTTTTTTGCAGTTTGTAAGGATGTTGAAAAAATAGTTTAAATTGCTTTCTGAAAAAAATGCAATTAATATAATAGGATTCTTCCCAATTTTAACATGGTCCTGGACGGTTGCCATGACCAGGACCTATGAGCCTCCCTCTTCAATTCCACTGTACTCCCTGTGATGTGCTACTGTGCCAAGACGTGGACAGTAACAAAATCACTAGAGCACAATTTGAGAGTGACTCAGGCCTCTATTGAAAAATGCTTGGTTGGAATCATTTTCCGAAACCAACGTATGCAAGATTTCCACAATTCTGACATAAGACGATTGTCCCAGGTGAAGGATGCGGTAATCCATGCAGACAAGGCAAAACATAGATTTGCAGGTCAAATGTTACGACAAAATAATTGTTGATGGAGCTCAGCGACAGCAGTTTGGTAACCCTGAAGTAAGAAGAGACCTTGTGGAAGACCTCCAATGCATTGGTCAGACTCCCTTGCTGTAAGCTGTAACATCTGAGATGTCTCTAGAGGACCACTTACCACACACTGGACTTCTGTGGCCCAAGACTGGGTCCGCTGGAGACAAAGTTGGGACCCGCAGCTACACCGAGGAACGGGTCAACAAAATTAAGATTCTTCCCAATGTCCAGTTTGAAAAGCAGTATTTTTATTGACTATGACCCACTAAACATTTTTGTTGTTCCGCACACATTTCTTGCAGCCTCATCTGAAGGGCAGCCAAAGTTCATTCATTTCTTCTTTTTCATCGTACGCAGTCAGACAGCAACCATTATTTTTTCGAAAAAAGCAGCGGCCATCCTGAGGCTGTCGACACTGCCATGTTTATCCCTTTAAACATAGTCTTTACCATATATGAGAAATCAATACTTGTTTATTTGGATTGTTATTATATAATGATTGGCCATGCTGTTTGTATACCACTGTCTTGACCAACAGTACCACGGGTTTGAAACTTCACTAAAGTATAGTCTGTTTTGTCGTCCTCTTATCCTTTCTCCAGAAACTCTAGCCATTGTTATAATGTGTTATAACTCTGCTCTTCTTGTACCATGTCTGGTACAGGGAAAATGGCCAGTGACCATCTGCAGCAAAATTGCTCGACATACGAGGACAAGAGAAGGCATATGTAGCCATTACCAGTGCTAACACTAGACAAGATCTATGGCAGTGTCGACAGCCTCAGGATGGCTGCTGCTTTCTTTGAACAAATTCAGATTGACGTCTTGACAGCGTACAAAGAAGAAGAAGAGAGAAAGTGTCTAAAGCAATCTGATTCTTTTGTTTTTAGTAATGTTAGTGGATTCCGTGGCGAAGTGGTTAAGCCGTCGGCATCGTTATCAGGTGGTGTGGGTTCGACTCCGGACTCCGCCATCTTATTTACGGGTTCTTGATGCGGAGTCCCCTGCATCTCGTAGTTGCCCCCTAGTCGTCTTGTCCTTGACTTGGCACTGGGGTCAGGCGGCACGAGACGAGCGAGTGAAGATAAAAAGTAGCGCAGTTAATCCTTGCTAAAAATATAGCTAGCAAAAATAAGTATGCCATCATCGTCTACGATGGACGGCGGCCTATGCCTATGCTAGTAATGTTAAAAATAATCTTTATGCATGGGTCTCGCTTAGTACATCCTTGTTAGTCTTCTTTGCTTTTCCATGTGATCTTTACATTCTTCTGTAAAACATCATCTCTGTGGCTTCATGTGATCTTCTTAATTGTTTCACTGATGTCAATTATTCACTTTTATATAGTTGAACTGCAAGGGAGGGGAGATCTAGTCCTATCAGATACGGACGATAAAGTCTGAGGTAACATCCTGTGCACATAAAAGAACCTGTGGCAGTTGAAAATCTAAACACGCAGGCTGTTAGCTGCTCTACTTACAATCATTTTGAAAAATTATGAAATTCTCACCTACCTTTCCTCAGGTCTAGTTAGTTCATCATCATCAGTCCTGTAACTTGAAAGGTCATTGGGGCACCAATACTGCAGATTGTTGGACCAGTTCCTGCCACTCCACTCGAATTTGTGCCAGGATATTTGTTCTAGCTATGGACATTTCCGTCATCTCTCTGATGTTGTCTTTCATCTATTTATGCCTTCCTCTTACGCTTCCCAGGCACACTACCTTGCAGAATCGTCTTGGTCAGCCCAGACGATCTTGAAACATGCCCATACCATGTTAGCTTGTGTGCTTTTACCATAGTCAATAGGTTTTTATGTTGGCTGACCTCTCTTTTAATGGTGTCCCGAACTGCCTTATTCGTGACGTGATCTCGGCACGAAATGCAGAGAATTACAAGCAGACATCTCATCTCCATTGCATAAATTCTTTGCTCTAGAACAACTGTCAGAGTCCAAGTTTCACACTCGTAAAGGTACATAGAAGTGACAAGTGCATACATTAAACTCAACTTGGATTTCAAGTTGATGCTTTTGTCCCTCAATAGCGGCTTCAGTTTGGTCAGAGCAGTCATGGTCATCGCTGTTCTTGCCTGAATCTCAGTACTGGAACCTTCTGCATCCATCAGTGCTCCCAGGTATTTAAACTGTTAAACAATTTGCAATGCTTCGCAAAAAGGAACCTACTACGGTTATATTTGACTGCCTGGCATTACTCATGTACCTGCCCAAGTTGAAAAAGATAGGACCACTGCAGCCTTCCAAGCATGTCAAAAATGGCAACTAAAGAGGGTTTTGCATGGTGCTAGCAACATTATGAAAAATCCATTGCTGTTTTTAAAACTTCCCTATAAATGCTTTGATAGAGATTTCCTGTTAAAGAAACAACTGTAGTGTTGGCCCTGTGCTTCATGGATAGCAGATAAGGTAATTCAATCAATCTAACATTGACTGATGTGAGAGATTACTTGGTTACGAGATCAGGGGTTGACAACAGACAACTAGTTTGTGCATGTCTGTCTAACTGTATGTGGATATATTTCTTTCAGTTTGGAGTGGGGGGTAGGGCGGCTGTAATAAAGGATATGGTCAAAATCGGAGGCCTTATAAATTGAAGCCTTCCACACTTCATCCTCTACATTGGGTTCTACGAGGGGACTGCCTTCACCGACCACTTATTATCTGCAGTATAGCCTAAACTATGATCATCTGAGCAGCAGAGTGGTAGAACGATCACATCACATGGAAAAAGTGCTGGGTTTGATCCCTGTTATCGACATGCTATAGTTGACCCAACTGTAAATTAAGATCTGGCTTACTATTAGGTGAGGAAAAACATCGAGAATGGGAACTGGCAGCCTACCTCATAAAAAATTATAGCCTAATACAATGCGTCTCCAATGGGTCCCAAATGCTCTGGTAGCCAGGAGTGGATTTGAGGATGAGTTCTTAATTCTGTTCAAATGCTCATACGGCATGCACGACATATCTCATTACAGCAAAATCCTAACTCCTGGCCTTTTCACGGAGGACCTGTTCTTACTAACAGGAGAAAGGACGAGGTTGGAGTCTCTGACACCCTAAAACTGACTGCGCAGGGCCAATAAAGCCAGTAAGCCATAGGTAACAGTTGATATAGCAGACAGAGAATTCAGACTTCAAAATTAACTGATACCTTGCAGGTAGACTAGCGGCAGCCAACGGACATTTAGTTTGGTGATTACCCTTGTTGTGTGGCATATTGAGTACCCAGCATTGCATTTGGTCTGGGAGAGCAACATGGACTCTGAACGTAACTCAGACATTTGTCTGTCGAGAAGTATGATGGAAGACTAAGTAATAGTTAAAGGGCTCAAGAATAGTCGTGCTGAAGTCGGATGCACTGGGCAGGCAGGCAGGCACAAAATAAAAACCACAGTGCAACACAAATCGCCTTGGGGATTAGAAAAATAAGGCGAACACATAAAGAAAAAAGAACAGAGTAGGAAGCTGACTGTGTCCAATATGTGATGATTACTTGGGAAAGCCCAGAGCTCGTTAATTTAATCCTGCATATTTGGCATTGATTGTAGAAAAGCAAACAGCTCAGCAGTCCTAATTAATCATTGACAACAACATCACTAACGCTTCATAACCGACAGCAATGTCTACTTTGGTGCTACCTCTAGCTTATAACCAGAACTGCATTCATTACATTCTATGTTCCATCTACAGGGACGCATTGCCTTTAATTGTAGACCTAAAGTCTGATGCTCTTCGAGATCGTCATTGGAAGGAATTGATGGAAAAAACTGGGCAACAGTTTGATATGAACCCTAAAACTTTCACACTAGCAGGAATATTCAATATGAAATTGTATCGCTTTACAAATGACATCATGGATATTGTCACTGCTGCTACTAAAGAGATGAGTATTGAAAAAGTAAGAAAGGTTCTTTCAGTTGTTTGTATTCATTCATTGTCATAACTTAACTTGATGTCTTTATACTGGTTTAGAAGACTGTGCAGAGTCTGTATAAAAAAACAAAAAAGTAAAGATCCCATCACGCATGCGGCGCATAGGAAATATGGTGTTAGGCCCATATTATTTTGTAACCCACGGCACTTAATGAATGATGGGGTCAGCATCACGCCGGTTGCCTTTACTTCCTGAACTGAACCGGTACCCATTTAAGGCTGGTTCGACCCTGAGCCATTGCGGTCTGAAAAACCATTTCCGCCTCAACTTGGGAGTAAACCCAGGACCACTAAGATGCGAAGCCAGCGCATTAACCACAGCACTACACAGCTCCCTGAAGTCTGTATACAACCAGTTTAATTTACATTACCCTGTTCTAAAATCTATGTGCATCCAATCTATTCTTAAATGCATTAATTGTCCTTGCCTCCACTACTTCCTGTGACAATGCATTCCAAGCATTTACCACTCTCTGACTAAAATAAATATTTCCTAATATCTAATCTGAACATTTCTTTAGTTAATTTGTAGATGTGCCCTCTTATTCTTGTAGATGGTTGTATTTTGAAAAACTTATTATATTCTAATTTATCCTTTCCTTTGATTTTCTTGTAAACATGTATTAAGTCACCTCGAATTCTTCTCTTTTCTAGACACTGTAGGCACATTTTTCTGAGTCTTTCCTCATAACTGTAATTCAGGAATCCCACTATCAGCTTTGTCGCTCTTTTTTGTATCCTTTCCAGCATGTTTATATCTCCTCTATGATAAGAGCTCCTCACCTGTACACAGTACTCCAACTAACTAAAGCTTTATACAGTTTGACTGTCACTTCCTTACTCCTATGTTTCATATTTCTTGTTATCATACCTAACATTGTATTTGCGTTTTTCACTGCTACCTGTATGGTCTATTATAACCCCTAGGTCATGTTTATGTGCGTGTACTTATTCATCTTGATCTGTAATATACTGACTTTACTGACCGGCTTCGCACAGGATTCAGATGTTAAACATCTAAATTTAGATTTAGATTTCACATTTATTTGGGGATTTTTACCAAGCCTAATTTGGGCAATTTCATAATCTCAATCGATCACCTCTACCGCCGATGATCTCTGCCTGGTGTTTTATTACTTCCCCATTCTTCTATTGCCTTGTAGATTACAATCTAGTATATATCAGGCTATGTTGTTAGAAAGGGTGTTTTCTGAAAAGGAACTAAGATTAAATGATTACACCTGGAGAGAGGCAGAAATAGCAGCCCAGGACCATGCATACTGGTGGGATGTTGTCAATGGTCTTTGCTCTGAGAGGAACGACGAGCTTTGATATGTTGTTAGACTTCTTTTTGAGTGTCTCCATTTTCTGACCCAGCTGTTTTGGTTATTGCCATGTTCTTAACCACAAATCCTTGTTGAACAAGGTTAAGTTTATTGTTATATTAACATGTAAACTTATCTTGCCGAGATTGAAGAGTTTGCGCACCCCAATGGTCGAGGAGCTATGTGGGCTTGAATATCCTGGCAGAGTCACCCAAACTGGACAGGTCCTTGGAGAAGGGTCAGACTAAGGGTGTGAGGAGCCTTATAAGTGTAGCTGCGGACCCACCGGTGAGTGGTACGTCTTCTAGGCTGCACCAGTCTACTCCAACTCCATGCATTCTTGTCTGTCTCGTTCTTTATTGTTTGTTCTCTATCCGTTATCCGCATGGATGACAAAGAGATGCAGGTCAATGGTCATTGTACCTCTGGCCCTTTTGACCATCTCCCAGATTGTAGAGAATGCCAGACGTGCCATCACTACAGATGAACTGGCATGACTGACTGAGAAATTGTGTGACAGCAGACTCTGATGTGTGCGCTATGTCCCTGGCAGGATATGACGATCATAGGGCACTGATAAACTGGACTGCTTCCTCAAAAGATGCATTCATACCCTGCCTTTTAATATTATGATGCCACAAAGACAACAGACTTCGTACAAACACAGAGGAAGGCATGTGCTTCTATCCAGAAAGCATTAGCTGTCAAGAACTACCAGTTCATAGCTAAAGGCATTATATCATCATCATCATCATCATCATAATAACAATATTTTTTACATCATGTACAGGGAATGGCTGACGTGGAGGACACGTGGAAGAAAGCCAAGTTCATTGTTCATGCTTACATCAAGGGGAACAGGAAGGCGCACATTCTGGGACCTGTGGATGAAATCATTCAGAGTTTGGATGACACTGGTGTAAACCTCCAGAATATGTCTGCCTCCCGATTCATTGGTCCATTCCTTGGTTCTGTTCAAAGTTGGGAGAAAGTACTGGCAAAGATATCTGAGGTGCTAGATGTAAGACTTGTGTGTTTGTCGGACTGTTTCTTGCTGCACTATCTTAAAAAAAAGGGATAAATTTCAGCATTTATTCCCATTTTCTGGGTCACTGGGGGATTTATATGTCTAAGGAATAAAGGCTGTTTACCTGTGCAGTCAGGGAGGAAGACTAACGTCTGGTCAGGCAAAACATACTGGACAAGACTCACCTTGGCTTCTGCGTAGCCCTTCCCAGAAACCAGCTGTTTTCATGGCAGCCTGGTTAACGGGGTGAGTGACCTTTCTTTAGTTAATTTGTAGCTATGTCCTCTTGTTCTTGTAGGTGGTTGTATTTTGAAAAAAACTTGTTATTGTCTAATTTATCATTTTCTTTGATTATCTTTGATTTCCTGTATTAAGTCACCTCGAATTCTTCTCTTTTCTAGACACTGTATGCCTGTTTTTCTGAGTCTTTCCTCATAATTGTAATTCTCGAAGCCCACTATCAGCTTTGTTGGTTTTTTTTGTGCATTCTTTCCAGCATGTTTATATCCCCTCTATGAAAAGGACTCCACACCCGTATATAGTACTCAAATCTATGTCTAACTAATGGTTTTGACAGTTTGACAATCACTTCCTTGCTCCTATGTTTAATATTTCTTTTTATCATACCTAACATTACATTTGCCTTTTTCACTGCATCCTGAACTCACCTTACCTGTATGATCTATTATAACACCTATAGTCTGTCTTTTAATTCAAGAACAAGTTCCGAAGCAATTTTCTACTAAACTGAATGTTAAATTCAAATGATTTTTTGCATGCAGTTTTAGAATATCTATGACGCTAAAACATTGATATTATTTAGTCCGTAGATGTTAAGAATTTTGCACATCGGCGAATTTCTCTGATCTTCTAGGACCATTGCAAGGAAATGGCGTTAAATTTTAAGATTTTACAGTAAGCAGCTTAATTTCTCATTGTATTTTGTTTGTAGACGTATCTCCTTAATGTCTTGAGAGAACAATTGATTATTTGTGTAGCTTTTTTTATGTACAATCGTAAAAATGCCACCAGTATGCAATAGTTAGTACAACCCTTCGGTCAGCATTAAACCCCGAGGTTGTATCAAATGCACAGCAAATTTTATGTTGCTTAATTCTTAAAGGCCATCATTTTGTGACTAGTTTTGCCAGAATTATTTTTTCTATAAAAGCAGTCTCTTCATAAAACTTGACTTTTCTTAATTATTTCACAAAGTAGACTAATATGTTATATATCAAATTAAAGGAAAATGAATATGCAGTAAGAATATAAAGGTCTTGTAGAATTTCATAAAATATTACAAGTAATTGTTAATAATTATATCATTTTTTGAAATAAAAACTATTTTTCACACACAAAAATGTGACCAATCCATGAAAAACCACTGAAACGTAATGCAAATTGGTCTAGTGTATTTCAGAATAACAGTAATCCAAATTTGAATAATATCTCCAAAAAATTTTTTTTGTAGCAGTCAAATGGAATTGATGTGTCACTGAGTTGCAGGTCTCCATTTTCTCCAGTTGGTCGACCACTTTTTGGCAGCAATCTGAATGAGTTCTGGGTCTCAGTCAGTCAGTGGTAATAGAATTTGGTATTGAAACCCATTTGCTATCATGTTCTCCAGAATTTGCTTTAGAAATATTGCATCTTCGTATTTCTGTTGATAGTGTAGTCAAACGTTTTTGTCTTTTAGCAGCACTAGCCACTGGCTGTGACAATGTCCCCTCATCTTCAGCATCAGATTCAGTAGGCTGTGTAGGTTGAATAATATTATATTCTGTGTCTAACTCCAACTCAACATAAGAAAAATGTGAATGCTCGTCACTAAATTCATCTAGAGTACATCTAGATCTTTATCAACAAGTGTCTTTGGCACATACTTTGTATTAGATGGTCAGAGGTAAGTGCAAACACAAATCTGCAGGAGAGACTCGAAAACAATCAACACAGCAGGAAATTGGGGGGAGAAAGTGCGATCGATATGACATACACTAAGAAAAAAGCCAGACCATATAACCAGAAATGTACTGGATTGGAACTCACAGGGAGAGAGATGAGTGGGAAGATCAAAATATACATAGCGACGAACTGTTGAGCAGCATGTCAGGTTCTTGTGGGCGGAACTTGAGAAGATGACATAGAGCAGATGGAGAGCGTCTGTTGGGAATCAATGTTCCAAGGAGAGTCGGACAAATAAATGAAGAGGATTAATTTCTAAATAGTGTTTGAGAATTGCTCTGTAATAGTTATATTTCTTCTTTGTCTTTATCTTATTTGTATGTAATCAATTGCCATGTTTTGATATGTTTTTCAGTGTTAGAAGATGACACTTGTTATAATCACAGATCATGTTCACTACATAAATTTGTAAGCTCTTCGCCACTGTTGCTCTGCTCTAATTCTTCTTCTTTGTTTGTTTTCAAACTCCCTCTGTCAAGCCCTTAAAAGGGCTTTGCAAGTAGAAGGATGTTTGGAGGATAGCACCGGGTTAGCCATCCGTTTTCAATCCCTTCTCCTTAGCCAGTCTGCCCTGTTGCAGCCTTCTTCTTCGTTCGTTCTCAATCTCCCGCTACAAAGCTCTTAAAAGGGCTTTGCAAGTAGCAGGATGTAGTCAGGAGAATGAAATGCACTGTGTTGTAGTTTACAGCTTGACTGTGATATTTGCACCTTACGGTCCGACACATCTGACCAGCATGACATTTTTGGGTACCAGGCTAGTCTTCTTTCTTCGATCCCTTCTCCTTAGCCAGTCTGCCCTGTTGCAGCCAGTTATCCAGGAGCACCACATGGAGGTGGAGATGGGTCTTTGCAGCTCTAGGTCACTGACCCTTATACTAACAATCAGCATTGGGTAACTTATCACTCTCCTCTAATGAGCTGTGGATGAATATTCCTAAGGAGTATTTATCTGATCTTATTTTTCCACCGTTCTATTTAAATCACTGATTCAAATCTCTGTTGTTATCATATGTATCTCTATTATCGTGATACGTAATATCTGTCATCATTCTGTATTCCTAGATCTGGTTGCAAGTACAAAGAAAATGGATGTACCTAGAGGGAATATTTGGAGGTGGGGATATAAGTAAACAGCTTCCAGAGCAAGCCAAATTTTTTGATGCAATTGACAAGAAGTTTAAGAAAGTGAGCAAATATTTTCCATTTATGATATTTTTTCATTTTATTCCCCATGAAGCATGTCCCAAGCCACAGCACGTTGTGGTCTCTTTAGCAATTCTTTGTACATGATAAGGTTGCTTGTTTCAAGCACAACCCTCTTTAGTTGCCTTGATTGTGTGTTGAAGTTTGCAGTGATTCTATTATTTGTTACTTGGTATCTACAGGAGTTAGCCATGATAGGGTAAGAGTGTCATTTTTGGTATTATACTTAAAGAGAAGATGAAAAAGAAAAAGAAAAGAAATAAGAAAAGACATTTTTTTGTAGTCAGTCAGAGCATGGTGAATGCTTAAAAATCATTGCCGTGGGGAATAGTGAAGACAGTGTTCGATTAAGGCATTCAATAATATATTGAATGCACATAACTTTTAAATCAAGTGAAGTAAAAGAAACTGGTTGTGTACAGACTCTACAGAGTCTTCTAAACCAGTATAAAGATGTTAAGTTAGTTAAGAAGAAGAAGATATAGTAAAATGATGCATATTACTAGCTTAACATATTATCACCACCCATCTTCTCTGTATTACTAGCTTAACAGATTATCACCACCCATCTTCTCTGTATTACTAGCTTAACAGATTATCACCACCCATCTTCTCTGCAACTGGCGCACACACAATCCAGACCTACAGCAATTACCATTGGTGTGTGATGCAGTGTGGTTCACTCAAATACGGAAAATCATTGATGAAGAAAGTTCCAATATGAAACATAATTACAGAATGGGCAAGAACAATATTAGAAAGATCTATAAAGAAAGGCCAGGCGCATCAGCAGGGTTGCGGATTGCTGAAAGGCCTCCTAATTTGGAGGTTAGCTGCAAATAAATAAGCAGCCGTGGACAAAAAACTGGTCGGCAGACATGGAGGCTGTAAGGAGGCAGCCACTCCACCATGCAAAGACACAACAGGCTAATCACCTGTTTGTCTTAACAAACGACTACAAGTCAAAACAGAGAAAACCGGACTGATCTCAACGGCGATGAACAGGCGAGAAATAAGGACCACGATTTATGGAACATGGAATGTAAGAAGTATAAACGGTAAAGAAAATGAACTAATAGAGGAGATGAAGAGAGCAAAATTTACAGTCCTGGCACTTACAGAAACAAAGAAAAAGGGACAGGGCGTTCTGGACCATGACGGCAACATGTTATACTACAGTGGAGTTCCCATGACTGAAAGAGCCAGGGCTTGGGTGGGCTGTATAGTGGATAGTAATAACAAAGCAAACATTAAAGGATGGAAGTTTATTTCAGAGTTTCTATAAAACATGCCGAAATTATGTGCGGACATCACATCAAAAGTCAGGATAGTTCAGACCACTAGCGGAGTAAGACAGGGGGACTTTCTATCACCGTAGCTTTTCATATTCCTCATGGATGAAGTCATCAAAGCCTGCAAGGAACAGACAAACAAGTATGAAGTAGGGTACTGGAAGATGAGACCAAGTTACATATCGTAACTAGCATTTGCAGATAATGTGGCCCTGATCACGAAATCCGAAGCACATCTCCAGATCAACTTGCAGGTCTGGGAAGAAGAGTTAAAGAAGAGAGGAGTGCACATCAGCAACTCCAAAACAAAAACCATGTTGATCGTCAGAGATGAAAAGAGACATCAGATAACCCTGGGAACACAAGCACTGGAGCAGGTCAGCAACTTTAAATATCTAGGAGTGGTAATAGACAACAGGGGAGGAATCAAAGAGGAGTTAACTGCATGAAGGGCAGTAGCAGGTAGATTTTTCCAAGCAATAAACAGAGGTTTCCTCAGTAAAAGAGAAATAAGCAGGAAAAGAGAGATGGATGTTTACCGCTCGACCTATGTATCTGTCCTGACATATGGATGTGAGTCATGGGCAATGACTACAGCCCAAGAAAAGCAATTAGAAACTTCAGAAATGAGGTACCTAAGAAAGGCGGTTCAGGTGACGAAAAGGGACAAGATCCGTAACCAGACAATACGTAGCAATCTTGAAGTTCAACCGCTGCAGACACGAGTGGAGCAGTCCCAACTACAGTGGTTTGGCCATGTCTGTAGAATGGAAGAAGATTGGATACCAAAGCAGTCATGGGAGATAAAAAGTCAAGGACGCAGACCCACAGGATGTCCCAAAGTACGTTGGGAAGACAACATACGACAGTCCCTTATGATCGCGGGCTGGATTGGAAAGAGGCCAGGAAAAAGACGGCTAATAGAGCAGTGTGGCATTCTCTATGACAAACCTCTACACCTCATGGTAGAAGAGGAGCGACTAAGTAAGTAAGTAAGTTAGATGAGGAAAGGGACCTAAAGGTTATAATAGATCATACAGGTAAGGTGAGTGAGCAAGTTCAGGTAGCAGTGAAAAAGACAAATGCAATATTAGGTATGATAAAAAGAAATATTAAACATAAGAGCAAGGAAGTGTTAGTCAAACTGTATAAAGCATTAGTTAGACCTAGATTGGAGTACTGTGTACAGGTGTGGAGTCCTTATCATGGGATATAAATATGCTTGAAATAATAAAAAAGAGCGACAAAGCTGATAGTGGGATTCCAGAATTACAGTTGTTAGGAAAGACTCAGAAAAACCAGCTTACAGTGTCTAGAAAAGAGAAGAATTTGAGGTGACTTAATACAGGTTTATAAGATGATCAGAAGAATGGATAAATTAGACTATTGTAGCAGAGTCCAGGTTTCCACTGGGGTATTCTATCTAGAATGTTACCACACTCATCCACATCATTCACGACCACATACAGCAAATAACATAGCACGCAGTAGGTGGCATATTTATTATATCATACTCATACAACAACTATTAAAGTGAGTGCAATGAAATTACAAACAACCCAATAAATAGATACTCGGAGTTTATAAGTATAAGCTATTCATGTTGTTCCAAACTAATCCAACCCAGTTCTAGCTGCACACTCCCCTCCCCTTATCTGCACCCTCAACACACTCTCAAAAACTCATCCTCATGTTCGTATTCTGTGACACTCAGATCCCCTCAGGCGGGTAATCTGGACATAATACATTCAATATATTCAATGTACACTCACATATGATCACACACTCAACCGATCTGCGTAAACATACGCTCTGGAACATACATCATTCCCTCGGTGTCTACACACACCACACACACATCCAGATTTCTCCCAGTCGATCTGCACACTCACGTAACTCTTCAGAACATACATCGTACAACACGTACAACACACATTCAGATTACCTCTAGACACAGGGCGCCCAACACACACCTAATAGAGCTACTGGCCAAGACTCAAAGGCGTATGCTGGTTGAGCCATCCCTGTTCTCCATGCTATCTCACATACATTCGTCAAACAGCCTATCAATCACTCTTCTATTAAGCCGGCGAGCTAAACAGACTCCTAGCTAAATTTTCTCTCTCTCTCTCTCTCTCTCTCCCTCCCTCCCTCCCTCTCTCTCTCTCTCTCTCTCTCTCTCTTTCTCCATGGTCAGTCTGCTTGAGTTAAACTTTGTCTAGTATTATATAGTCTCAAGCAGTATCAGAGCTGTCCAATGGATTTCTGGGGGATGGCCTGTATCTGTCACTCATTCCACACTACCCAAATCGGAACGCCAGTGGTCAGTTCCTAGTCCATACCTGTACCGGTTCTAGACCCATTCTTTTCCCCAACCCCATTTTTCTTTGTTGACTTAGTATCGAGATGGTGAGTGACCTTGGCACACATTCAGGTACCTTTGTTCTCAGAGTCGCTGACAACATCACCCCTGCCCTAAATGCTCATGCTCTGGCTGGAACTGTTACACTATAACAAGTTTTCGAAATACAACCATCTACAAGAACAAGAGAGCATGACTACAAATTAACTAAAGAGATGTCCAAATTAGATATTAAGAAACATTTTTTTAGTCAGAGAGTGGTGAATGCTTGGAATGCATAGCCACAGGAGGTAGTGTAGCCAGGAACAATTAATGCATTTAAGAATAAATTGGATGAGCATAGCTTTTAGAGCAAGGTAATGTAAATGAAACTGATTGTATACAGACTCCTCAGAGTCTTCTAAACCAGTATAAAGACGTTAAGTTAAGTTAAAACAAGCCTCCACCCAATCTCAGAAACACTTGATCGTCACCAAGTTTCTTTGTTCGGTCATGTTGTACGGCTGGTCCAGGAAACACCAGCCCACACGATACTATACAAGTCGTTCCTCTGCAAAAAGTCTTCCCCCAACCAGCTGGAGACGCAGATGATGCTGTCTCCCACAGTATTACTCCAGCAGATAGCAACCTCTGCTCTGGATGAGGCCTGGGACCATGCCACATCAGTAGATCATTGATGTGACCAACCGGGGCAACAGGCCTCAGTAGCCTAAGCGTACATTACTATATTATTAAGTAAGTATATTGTAAATTTATTCCGGAAATTCCGGAAGTACAGATACATTAAAAATGTTATTTTGTGCTCGTTTAACAGATTATGGATCAGACGTATGAGACCCCAAATATAAAAGTAGCTACACATGTTGATGGAAGATTTGAAGAGTTACAGTTTCTTTCACAAGGGCTGGAAAAATGCCAAAAATCTCTTAACGACTACCTTGACTCCAAAAGAAATGCTTTTCCAAGGTATAGAATTTTGTGTAGTGTTTCCAACTAGTATCACTGATTCACTTCAAAAATTGTAGGTTTCTTGCAGTATTTATTTTTTATATAAAACTCCAGGATGTAAAGACTAGGATTGGCAAGAGTAGTATTCCTAACACTAAACAATATGTCGAGATCCAGAGAAATCAAGATTCATACAAAAGTTAGAAAATTAAATGCCAGTATTAAGTCAATGTTTTGAGAGGGGGGGGCGGAAACATGGAGAAGAGAAGTACCAAGGCTATACATCAGAGACTCCAGGGCTCTGTTAACAGATGCATATGAAAGATAATGGACATAAAGTGGCAGGACATGGCGAGGAATGAAGATCTATAGGAAAGGAGTCAACAACAGCCACTGGAACAACGAATTGAGAGAATAAAATGGCGCTGGGTAGAACATACGAGAAGGAAGACACCGTCCAACATAGTCAGGCAGGCTCTCACTTGGAGGCCACAGGGGAAGAGAAAATAAAGGTACACCTAAAAGTGCATGGAGAAGAGAATGTGAAATAATAAAAATTTTCGTTTTGACATCAGGGATCTGTTGTGTTGTTGATCAGCCACTGCCATGACATGCTGCAGAAAAAATGGACACTGCACGTTGCAATTCTCATTGAACTTCTAATATCCGTGGATGAAGCACTGGCGCCTTGTAGTTTGATGGTAAGTGTGTCGACCGAGGCCCCTGCGGACTCCTTGAGGCAAGCTGAGTACACCGCTGCTTTTGGGACGGGGACCGTGAGGATTAAAGGTATCACTCAGCGTGTGAACAATGTGTCTTGAAGATCTTGCTAACCAGTCAGGACCCAGTCTCTCCTGGATGATGTTAGTCCATCATTGGCCCATGTTTTGTCAGCAAACATTTAGAGCGAAGGGTGTTGATCTCATGAAGTTCAACTGCGTGTACTGGACAGTGAAAACACAACACAGGGTGGCGAAATACTATTTAAAATAGTTGATGACCTTACCTGGATAATCGTAGGGAAAAACACCACAAAATGAAAATACTAATTAAGCCAAATGAAAAACCATAACACGTTATCGTGAACACAAATGTAAGTTGGCAACTGGTGTGAAAGAACCCCATTCAAATCCATGGTCTGGCGGAATGGACTAAAACACAAGAGTAAAATTAGAACAGCAGTCAGTTAGGTGCCATCTTTGCTGCTTTCCAAAAATGGAGAGTAAACTACAATTAAATAGTTACATAATAACAGGAGGCATGAAGTCAACGCCAATTGTAGAACTTGAAAATATTACAAATCTGCAATCCATGACTGACAGAAAAGACAGCAGAGCCCAGCAGCAAGCAGAGAAACTAAGCAGACTGACAGACTATCCAATGCATCAGAGACTAAATAGATTTGGAAAAGGGAAACTAAAGCGGAGAAACTTTGCAGAAATAGCCAAAGCAAAGATGTACGAAGAACCTATGAACACCATAACAACACCAAAGCCTATCCCTACTGTACGCAAACTCACATGGAAGCAGCATATTGTTCCAGAGGTGGTAGAAAATATACCAGGTATTGGAAACAAGAACAGCCAGACTGAAAAAGAAAGAAGAGACATAACCCTGAGGCACATAGCGGAAAACTACCCAAGCATGGACTGGACCCATGCATACACCGAAGGTTCTGTAACAAACACAACACAGAATGGAGGGGGAGGGATATTCCTGAGCCTAACAAATGGTAGAAAAATAACACTGTCAGTGGCAACTGGAAAATTCTCATGTAATTTCAGAGTGGAGGCAGAGGCACTGAAGGCTGCAGTAAAAGCAATGCTGACAGGCGAAAGCAATGAAAGCCAGATAGTCCTATTTACAGATGCCCTGGCCATGGTTACAGCACTAAAAAGCCAGAAAAATACTGAACTTAATGATTTAAGAGCAGTACTCTGTCAACTATGCCAGCAGTCTGCACCAAAAAGAGTAGTGGTACAGTGGGTTCCATCCCACTGTAACATCCAAGGCAACGAGGAGGCAGACAGACTGGCAAAAGAAGGTGCAAGATTACCACAACCAGATTCTAGTGTGACCTACTAAGAGTCCAAAAGGTTTATTAGGGACAGATACATGGCCAAATGGGAAACAGAACATACTGGTTACACAAAAAATGATGCCTATTACCAGTTGAACAGAAGAGAGCAGGTCGTGGTCTTCAGACTCCACACAGACCACAACAGACTGAGGTACCATTTATTCAATAAACTGAAGATAGGTGGCACTGACGAATGCACCTGTGGTACAGGGAAAATGACCACTGAACATCTGCTGCAAAATTTCCCGACATACGAGGACCAGAGAAAACACATGTGGCCATCACCAGTGCCAACACTAGACAAGCTCTATGGCAGTGTCGACAGCCTCAGGATGACAGCTGCTTTCTTCGAACAAATTCAAGTTGATGTCTGACAGCGTACGAAGGAGAAGAAGAAGAAATAGTTACACCAGAAAGGTAATAGGCTGACAAGATGTGGTCAAAGACCTATACACTGAGAGGAACTGCAGGCTTTGTTTGATTGATTGATTGTAAAGTTTCATTTAGTTGTTCCCAGGCAAACAGAATTTTACCATTGTTTCCTTCCATGCATGTCGTAAGAAGAGACTACTGAGGATTGTGCATGGGATTGGCAATCTTATCATCTCAAAACTATTGCTATAAAACTGCCTTGCAAATGATTGAAATGAGGCTTTCCTTAAAGCTGGTCCCCCCAAAAAAATTTAAAAAATCTTGTTCTTATTGCTTGGGTAGTCCAGTGGTTTTTAGGTTGAGGACTACAGGCCGCTTCGCCACATTGTGTGCTGATTATACAGAAAAACAACATATGCCATACTGGGGATTCTTCTTCTTCTTCGTTCGTTCTCAATCTCCCACTACCAAACCCTGAAAGGGCTTAAGTAGCAGAATGTAGTTCAGAGAACGGAATGCGTTCTGTCGTAGTTTACAGCTTGGCTGCGATATTTGCACCTTTCAGTCCAACATATCCGACTTCAGCAAGCATTATTTGAGTATCGGGTTAGCATTCCCTTTTCGATCCTTTCTCCTTAGCCAGTCTGCCCTGCTGCAGCCTGTTATCCAGGATCACCGCGTGGAGGTGTAGAAGGGTCTTGGCAGCTATATACCGGGGATTCAAACCCCTGCCTTTCTTGTCGGCAGGCTGGCATGCATCGAAACCAATCGGCCTCGCGCTCCTCAAAGCTGGTTAGGGGAGCCAAATACAGTGCATAGATCAGGTGCTAGCTAGTTAGGTGAGCCAAATACGGTGCATAGATCAGGTGCTAGACTGACTTCATATTTATCTTCCTTTGCAGGTTTTTTTTCATATCTGATGACGAGCTACTCAGTATTCTGGGCTCCTCTGACCCGGAGTGTGTACAAGAGCATATTATAAAGGTGATGATATCTTATTAGTTTGCTTCTCTTATTTATATCATTGCAGTGGGGGAGCATTCTCTTATAACTTGCTTTTTAATTAACTTTGGGTTTAATTTGTTGTGATTTTTATTTTTAATTTGTCTTTTTGTCGACTTGTGCCGTTAAACGGAACTCAGTGGTCTCAAGTTAAGGTGTCTGCTTAGGGTGTCAGAGGTTGAATCATGATGGAGACCAGGATTTTTTCTACTGGACCTTCTGGTAATAATTCCACTGATCTCTGGGTAGGGAGATCAGACTACTCCAGTGTTTAGTGTCAAGCACGTTAAAAATTCCTTGGCAGTTGAAAATAGAAAAGAGTAGGTTTAATGGCCGCTGCTCAGGCAAAATTCAAGTTGAAAATCAGGGAACGGCGTGGTTAAGTGGCACGGCTCACAACCAGAAGGTGCTGGGTTCGATCCCCATCACAGCACCGGCCGTTACCCCGGAGAAGCAAACCCTTAGAAAATGCAGGAGGAAGCAGACCCTTACATAAAATGCATGCTGAAGTCGGATGCACTGGGCCGACAGGCGCAAAATAAAAACCACAGTGTAACGCACACACGCCTTGGGGAATAGATAAATAAGGCGAACGCAAAACAAAAAAACAAAAAAAAAGTTGAAAATCTAAGTTATTTGCACCTTTCCCCAGGTGATTTGTTAAAAACAGCTATTGATGGTGCCTAACTGGCTGCAGTCTACTTAGCTACTTAGCTCTAGTGTTCAAGTCTAATAAGATGGATTCGCACATCGGTTAAACCATCCTCGAAGAAACTGGTTGTATACATACTCTGTAGAGTCTTCTAAACTAGTTTAACCTTTAGCATGCCACACTGATTTCTGAAATTTTCATAACTTTATATTTCGCTATGGTAGTTGAATTAAAAAATTTGTTGTAACTTTTCTGTTTGTTGGTCAAGAAATATGATTTTCTTGTGTGTAGAAACACAATTGAATTAAGAGCTTGTTGGTGTTATTGTTTTTGTTGTGTGTTTGTTAGTTTCTGAGATACAAAAAAGATGAAGGTAAAAATTTATGGGAAACCAAAAAATAAATTTGGACTCTACCGCTAGGTCTAGTTGCTTCGATAGAAATCCATGGAAACCACAACGTATCGATACTGTGTTTACAATATCGACACAACTGTTAGTTTCCAATTCAAATGTAGTTATTGCATCTAAACAAACAAAATAAACAGATCTACTCGATAAAGATCTTTCCCAACAACCTACTTCACCTTTCGCAAAAAGTTGGCTTGCTCCAAACGGCGTATAAGAAGAACAAATTTTCAAAATCCATTTGTAATCTAACATACGATACTTTTACCTGCAAAATATCGTGTGCAGATGGATGACGTATTCAGCATTTTTAAACATGGCTATGGGTAGGGTCTCTGCAAAGAAACTTTTTTTAAAAATTCAGATTTTGTAGGCCGAGTTGATCTAGAGAGACATGACCCTGGTATGCTAAAGGATAAAGACATTAAGTTAAATTAAGTTGCATTGACTTTGCAGACAAGTTCACAAATCCTTGGCCATGCGCTCCTTCTATTTGGAATATGTTTGGTAAGTTAATGGATTTGAAGGTGACTGAAAAACCCACATGTGTAGCAGTCCTTACAATAATTTTTCTATCCTAAGTTACGGTATTATTTATTATAATATGTAGCAGTCCTAATAATAATTTTCTATCCTATCTTCCTTACCACTATCACTCCTTAACTCTCTAAATTAAATACCAACAATTCTTTCAACACAGGTCAAACACAGCATTTATTCATCACACAATTAAAACAATATGTACATCAATCATTTTCACTAGGCTCATTGATCACATTATACTGTTCATCAATTATTAATGAATTCTAATGTATCTGAAAAGGTTGGTTATTATCACTTCTCTTACTGACTATGATTACTTCTAAAGGTTTGTGCAAGTAGCACAGGTCTTACTCTAGTACTAAACTAAGATTACTTCTAAAGGTTTGTGCAAGTAGCACAGGTCTTACTCTAGTACTAAACTAAGATTACTTCTAAAGGTTTGTGCAAGTAGCACAGGTCTTACTCTAGTACTAAACTAAGATTACTTCTAAAGGTTTGTGCAAGTAGCACAGGTCTTACTCTAGTACTAAACTAAGATTACTTCTAAAGGTTTGTGCAAGTAGCACAGGTCTTACTCTAGTACTAAACTAAGATTACTTCTAAAGGTTTGTGCAAGTAGCACAGGTCTTACTCTAGTACTAAACTAAGATTACTTCTAAAGGTTTGTGCAAGTAGCACAGGTCTTACTCTAGTACTAAACTAAGATTACTTCTAAAGGTTTGTGCAAGTAGCACAGGTCTTACTCTAGTACTAAACTACGATTACTTCTAAAGGTTTGTGCAAATAGCACAGGTCTTACTCTAGTACTAAACTAAGATTACTTCTAAAGGTTTGTGCAAGTAGCACAGGTCTTACTCTAGTACTAAACTTGACTCAAGGTTCTCATCACATGGTCGGAATCTAGCAATTGTTCTATTCACTATCTATCTATGTGTGTTGATATAAAGGATGTCTAGCTACAAATTCTGTCCTCATCTATCTGCCCTCTCAGCTTACACAAAAATGGATGTCTACTGGACCTCTTGTCTCATCTCACGTAAAGCAGATGTCTACTGGACCTCTTGTCTCGTCTCACGTAAGGCGGATGTCTACTGGACCTCTAACGTCGTCTCTACATCAAGCAGTCGGTGACTGCATCTGTGCTCTGTCTGCAGATTTGCTCGTGTCTATGACAGACGACAGTGGTTGTGTTACTGTGGTTGTCAGGAAGAGGAATCCCACAAATCACAACGGTCGTCTTAGGACGACAACTTCGTGTTGTAGCAACACGTCTCCGTCTGACAAGAATGAAGTCAGTTCACTCGAGCAAGATGTTTAGCGACGACGACTTGAACAAAACATCACACACAGACAGATTCTTACATGTGTGTGGTCTCTCGTTGCCTTTCCGTGTTGGTCTGCTTCGGTGGCTTCTAACTCTATGACTCTTCTATTGTCACTCACTGGCTAAGTCTCTGTAGCTTTTAACTATCTACATGTTCTAGACTAAGTGCTACTCACTATACTGACCTATGGCCATTCTTGTCTGCTGTTCCTGATCTCCCCTCTATTCTGTCTCACTCCAGCTTATATACTAAGTTTCCCCCGCTTTAGACAATGACTTTTACTTTTTTGAGTTCATTTCCAACCAACTTTATTTGAACTCGCGTGTCCCAAAGAAAGGCTGCCTTATTTTCCAAACACTGACTGACCGCTTGTTGACGGGGATTCCCAGTTCAAACCGTGAGAACAGAACACGACCTATTTTGGTCAGCCAGCCCCAACTTGCATTGTTTGATAGTTGAGGACCATGCCTCTTTCAAAGAACTGAAACTCTCGGGCCGGGTTCTCAAGTTATGTTTGGGTACCACGAACTGTATTTTCAGGGGTTCCCTGGCTTTGGCTCGTTGGACCCCTGTAACTCTGTTACACATGTGGGTTTGGACAGATCTCATTTTTCTAGCCTCCGCTTTTCAGCTGCTCCTCACAGGATGCTGCACCTTCACAAAAAGTTGTGTGCCAAGCAATTTGTTCTTGACAGCAGCTTTGTAGGTGTCAGTTATTATGCTAAAAGGTTTTAGTATGAATACTTCCTACAACTAGGCATGTAGCCTAGTAGACAGTAAGCTGACTTACTAGACTGGGATTACAGTTTGCCACGGGTTTGAGTTCAATGACGGACTGCAAAAAAATCTGGATCGTGTTTTTTGACTGAAATGACCGCTCCTCCAGTTGACCCAGCTGTAAATGGGTATCTAACATATGAGCTGGGGAAGGTAAAACAGCAAGGGAGGGAACTGGTCACCCCCACCTCACATAGGCTGCGGCGTAGTACATGAAGAGTTATCTTCATCCCCAACGACAATTGCTGCCATGGGACTGATCTTTTACAACAACAACCCAGTCAATTTGATTTATATTTATCAACAATGAATATGATGAAAAATGTATCTTGTGTATCTAATCTATTGAACAGATGTATGACAACATCGTAGCTCTGAGGTTTCAAAAAAATCCACAAGTTGCTAAAGAAATGATTGTTACCGCTATGATCTCAGCTGAGAAAGAGGTGATGACCTTTAAAGGCACTATTCCTGCATCAGACCGCGTTGAAGTGTGGATGACAGCAGTCCTGAATGAAATGCGACGCACCAACAGGCTGATAACAAAAGAGGCCATTTTTTATTACAGTTACCAGAAAACACGGTAAGATAACTGCTTGGCGAGTAAAAACAGCTATTAAAAATCCAGCTAAGTTCTGGATATTTCAAATATTTTCTGCTTTGGTTTACAAAAAAGTACATGTTTTGTTTTTGATTTACAGAAAGTACGTTTTGTTTTTGGTTTACAGAAAAAGTACATGTTTTGTTTTTGGTTTTCAGAAAGGTACATGTTTTGTTTTTGGTTTACAGAAAAGTACATGATTTGTTTTTTGGTTTACATAAAGGTACATGTTTTGTTTTTGGTTTACAGAAAGTACATGTTTTGTTTTTGATTTACAGAAAGTGCATGTTTTGTTTTTGATTTGCAGAAAGTGCATGTTTTGTTTTTGATTTGCAGAAAGTATGTTTTGTTTTTGATTTACAGAAAGTACATGTTTTGGTTTACAGAAAGTACATGTTTTGGTTTACAGAAAGGTACATATTTTGTTTTTGGTTTACAGAAAAGTACATGTTTTGTTTTTGGTTTACAGAAAAGTACATGTTTACAGTATCATGTCCAAAGCTCTGCAGAATCATGTGGGTACTGTCAGCAAACCTTGACAATGCTGTTCAAAAGTTTGGAGTGGAAATTAGTGCAGATAAGAGTAAAATCATGGTCAATGTCTCAGAGGGCCTAACATGTCCGATTGGGATCAAAGACGAACCATTACAAATTGTTAAAAGTTTAAATACCTGGGAGCACTGATGGTTGCAGAAGGTTCCAGAACTGAGATTCAGGTAAGAACAGTGATGACCATGGCTGTTCTGACCAAACTGAGGCCGATATGGAGGGACAAAAACCGCAAGCTGAAATTCAAGTTGAGTTTAATGTATGCACTTGTCACTCCTGTGTACCTTTACGCGTACGAAACTTGGACTCTGACAGTGGTTCTAGAGCAAAGAATTTTTGCAAAGGAGATGAGATATGTCTGCGTCGAATCCTTGACATTTCATATCTAGACCACATCATGAATAAGGCAGTTCGGGACACCGTTAAAAGAGAGGTCGGCCAATATTGACTGGTAAAAGCACGCAAGCTCACGTGATATAGGCATGTTTCAAGATCGTCTGGGTCAACCCAGACGATCCAGCAAAATACTGTGCCTGGGAAGCGTAAGAGAGGGAGGCAGAAAAAGAGATGGGAAGACAACATCAGAGAGTGGACGGGAAGGTCCATAGCTAGAACAAATATCCTGGCATAAAACCGAGTGGAGTAGCGGGAACTGGTTCAACAAACTGCTGTATTGGTGCGTCAATAACCTTTCAGGTTATGGGACTGATGATGATGATGATGATGACATGATTTGTTTTTTGGTTTACAGAAAAGTACATGTTTTGTTTTTTTGGTTTACAGAAAAATCTGTTCTGCTTTTCAGCTTGAAAAAGTCAATGCTTTGCTTTTCTGTTTAAAAATGTCTATGATCAGCATTCCAGTTTAATAAATATATATCTTGCTTTTTGGTTTATGTATAAAGTCTTTGCTCAGCTTTACTAAGAAGTAAATGATATGCTCTTTGGTTTAATAGCCTCTATTCTGCTTTTTGGCGACTTCTGCTTTTCAACAGGGACTAAAATTTATCCTGTGTATGGGTGGAGTTGTACTATATTTAAAGTCTGCGAGTTTCCACTAATTGAGTTTACAATGCGCTTAATTGTGATAAGTGGTTTGTATATTTGTAGTGTTAACCAAAAATACACAAATACTACATATTTGGAACATCAAAACTGATATTGGTAAACTTGAGGCTGGATTGTCAAGTATTGTTATCCTCTATCATTTTTTGGCTCCCAATAAGAGTTTGAGGCCACAAGTCAGGGGGGGCTCCCTTTCAGGAGTCGTTTATAGTAACATAAATATGAATGAGTTTGTTCATAGGCACCGCTACAAGAACAACTTACATTCCAACCATATGTCATCACTGATTAAAAAAACACAAATGAAGACATTTAACATGGCTGTTGTTTTTTAATGCCCATATTTGAGTAAGTTTACTCTTTTGTGCACCCTGAAAAGGGTGTGGCAGCTTTGCTAACACCCTGAGTGTGCCGATGAAAGTGAACTGTGGTTCTCCAGGCGGTTGTACTATGCTTGGCTTCATTTGTGTGACGCTCACTACCACAGGGATCATGTTGACCCACGTCTCATCAGCCAGACTGCCTTGAAAAGAAGCCTGTTTCCAGGTAACATTGACTTGATGTCCTGGTCAATATGTTGTGCCTGACCAAACTAGCATCTCATTTCCTCTTTAACTTCGCTACATGATAAAGGATAGGATATTGATGTGCTAATCTGGACACTACAGAAGTTTTAAAAAAAATATTGAAAATCTTTTTTTTCTTCAGATAGGAAACTTGCAGTTTTTCATCAATTTCCTCTTGTGGTAGTCTCATGTGCAACCATATTTAGTTATGTTGTTTTATAGCAGACATAGTAGAGTATAGTCATTCTCTTCTTTTCTCTTCAACATTGGATCTTAGTATCCATATGAAGGATTATATGTTGTATATATAAGTGTCCATACTATATGTAGTGTCTGAGCAATTTGTTACCGATCTTCTGGTCAAGGTTATACTGGTAATTGCCCAGGGCTATTTGGATGAAAAGCTGGCATACACACCTGAACTTTCAAAACAAATTTGTAAATGTCATCTGTGAAAAGCAATATTGTCACCCTATATTATAATCATCATCAACGCCAGTCATTCATTTTGGGACATTGGTCATTGACAACTCTCACCTAGCAAGCCTAGAGCTTTCCTTTCTGTATCTCTCTAGTTGAAGTCTAATGGCTGAAGTTTCAGTCTTTTTGTTCAGGTGTTTCTTGGTCTACCTCTTTCCCTGTGGATTTCATGTCAGGGCCTGTCAAATCACGTTTGGTGGTGATTTTCATAGCATGTATCCTTATCAAACCCATTTTATACTTTTGATCCACTGCTCCACTTGTTATCGTTGACTCCTTTTCTATAGGTCTTCATTCCTCACAATGTCTTGCTAGCGTATACCCATTATCCTCCATAGAGATTTATTGATGAACAACTGGAGTTTCCGCTGTATTGCATTTGTCAGTCCCCAACTTTCTGCTCTGTACAGGAGTACCGACTTGACGTTGGAATTAAACAATCTTAATTTGGTATTAGATTTTCCCTAGATTTCCATATATTATTCAGTAACAGGAATGCTGACATTGCTTTCCAATACTAGCCCTTACATCTGCTACTCTGCCCCCTTAAGTATCAAGGATGCTACCCAAATATATGAAGATGTCCATCTTCTTCCAAGGCCTCACCTCCAAGCATGACTCATTCTTTGTTTAAGATGTTGATTTTAAACAGCCTGGTTTTCTTCATATGAATATTTAGTTCCATTTTGGTTGAATACTCTCTCACATTATTTAACTATGGCTGTGTGACAGCAATACCAAGTCATCTGCAAAGTCCAGATCCGGTAACTGTGCATATATTATATATGTATATATAATACTTATAATAATTATATGTATATATAATACTGTATGTGTCATCGACTCAGGGCTAATTGGATGCTGGATTACCAAGGGATGGTGTGTCTGGCAGCCAGCCAAGTGTGGTGGACTTGGGAAGTTGAGGACGTGTTCAGGAAGGTTAAAAAGGGTGCAAAGACAGTGCTGAAGGACTATGCCAAAAAAATGCACATTCAGATAGATCAGCTTGTTGTTAAGGTAAATAATGTCTTCGACAAGTGTGTGGGTCAGTTGTACATTGACACAATGTGGTTCTTGTTGTTTTTAATGATCCAGCAGCATCCAGACTCTCACCCTTCACCCCAGTGATATATAATGATATATGTACATGTTTGTCAGTTGTTGGAAAGTACCATACAAAGTATTCCATTTATCTGGCTTAAAACAAAGAAGCATTTTACTAACATCATTGACTGCCAAACACTCAAAGCGATGATGAACTCTTTCATAGGAGTGTGTACGAGCACATGAGCTGCAGCGGTCAGTTAACCATAGCTGACTGCTAGCATCAGGACCAGTGAACCAGAGCTGCCAAGACCCTTCTACACCTCCATGCGGTGCTCCTGGATAACAGTCTGCAACAGTGCAGACTGAATAAGGAAAAGGGATCGAAGAGGGTAGGCTAACCCAGTACTCAAAAATGCCAGTTAAAGTTGGATTGTGTCAGGCCGAAAGGTGCAAATGTCGCAGTCAAGCTGAAAACTACGACACAGTGCATTTCATTCTCTGGATTACATTCATTCTGTTACTTGCAAAGCCCTTTTCAGGACTTGGTAGCAGAAGATTGAGAATGAACAAAGTCAAGTCACGTCATATGAGTATGTTCCAAACCCACCTGGAAGCAGCATATCATTCCAGAGGTGGTAGAAAATATACCAGGTATTGGAAACAAGAACAGCCAGACTGAAAAAGAAAGAAGAGACATAACCCTGAGGTACATAGCGGAAAACTACCCAAGCATGGACTGGACCCATGCATACACCGACGGTTCTGAAACAAACACAACACAGAACGGAGGGGGAGGGGTATTCCTGAGCCTAACAAATGATAGAAAAATAACACTGTCAGTGGCAACTGGAAAATTCTCAAGCAATTTCAGAGCGGAGGCAGAGGCACTGAAGGCTGCAGTAGAAGCAATGCTGACAGGCGAAAGCAATGAAAGCCAGATAGTCCTGTTCACAGATGCCCTGTTCGTGGTTACAGCACTAAAAAGCCAGAAAAATACTGAACTTAATGATTTAAGAGCAGAACTCTATCAACTATGCCAGCAGTCCACACCAAAAAGAGTAGTGGTACAGTGGGTTCTATGCCACTGTAACATTCAAGGCAACGGGGAGGCAGACAGACTGGCAAAAGAAGGTGCAAGATTACCACAACCAGATTCTAGTGTGACCTACGAAGAGTCCAAAAGGTTTATTAGGGCCAGATACATGGCCAAATGGGAAACAGAGCATACTGGCTACACAAAAAATGATGCCTATTACCAGTTGAACAGAAGAGAGCAGTTTGTGGTCTTCAAACTCCACACAGGCCACAACAGACTGAGGAAACATCTATTCAATAAACTGAAGATAGATGGCACTGACAAATGCACCTGTGGTACAGGGAAAATGACCGCTGAACATCTGCTGCAAAATTACCCGACATACGAGGACCAGAGAAAGCACATGTGACCATCACCAGTGCCAACACTAGACAAGCTCTATGTCAGTATCGACAGCCTCAGGATGACAGCTGCTTTCTTTGAACAAATTCAAATTGACGTCTGACAGTGTACGAAGAAGAAGAAGATATGAGTGTGTACACATATGAGATTCTAGCGTATGTTTGGTTGAATTCTGTTGAGCTTGCTGTTAAGTGGGTTATGTGGAATTCTCAGAAAATGTGATGTACATCACCTGAAGGAGTGAAAACCAAAATGAACAAGATGACTGTGCAGAAATACTCCAAAAAAAGATTACGATCTACTTTTTAACACAAAGTTCTTCATTAGGGACAAAACTTAGCACTCTGGTGCAACTTGAATCATGCTTGGAAATAGGTGTATTGTTCATTATACTCCTGGAAAAGAAATGATTTTATAGATAACATTCTTATTCAACTCTCAAAGAAAAGTATTCTGTTCCTATAAATTTATATATAAAGGAAGTAGCATGCCCTTTGCAGAACATCGCGTCTTACAACCGCCAACCTATTTGGCTGCTCTAAGTTTTTTGGAAAGTGTGCGGTACGGTAGGTTGCCATTACTTTCTCTATGTGGAGTAGCGAAAGAAAACCAATGTCTGCCAAACTGGACACAAATGGAAATCGAACCTGGTGCTTTGGGATTATGAAATAGACCTCTAGGCCACATTAAAGTAAGTAGCATGTTCTTTGTAGAACATAGCTTCTTTTAACCGCCACCTATTTTGGCTATTATAAATTTATAAAGTATTTAAAAAACCCATTAGCAATGCATGAAAACAATTACAGATGATGACAAAGATATGAATTGTTAACATTAAAATTCTCACAGTTGACAAGTTCATGAATGTTAAGAATTTGTATCTTATGTGCTTGCAGATATTATACTGTTTATTGTGTTGTTGAGTTATATTTGTTAGCAATTTGTAAACATTTGCTCCAAAGATTCGGTCTAACTTGCCGAAGAATGATAGGAAAAAATATAACACAGCTCTGATTGTGGATGTGCACGCACGGGACATCATCGATGGATTTGTAAGAGACAGGTAAAGTTTGTGCCACTCAACAAAGAACTTGCTCTGCAAGTTGCCTAGATCCTCACATAGCTGTAGCCAATGGGTTATCATAAACATTTGTGAACATACTTATTGGGTTTGAATGATTACAGGGGCAGAAGATGCAGCAATGAATGAGCTGACATCAGCTAGCAACTCATAATTAGCTGCTTGCATCAGGGTCAGCGAACCACAGTTGACCAAGATACTAATCCACCTCTAAGTGGTGGCCCTGATAAAGGCTGCACTAGTGTAGTCTGGCTAAGAAAATAGGATAAATCCAGCTGAAATTAGATGTGTCAGGCTGTAAGACGTGGATTTCGCTGCCTCGGTTTTAAACTATGACACAACATCCTGTTCAGGGTGAATACCGAATAAGAAGAATGATCTCTGAATCAACACTACTATCATACTTTCTTAGAGCTAGTTCAGATAATAGTAATAACTGCTTATCACAGTTTGAGTTGGTAACAATGTCAGAGTTGTGCTACGAGATGGGATCCTAAATAACTGTAATCTCTATCCTAGCATGGCAGTCTCTGTCCCATATAACTGTAATCTCTATCCTAGCATGGCAGTCTCTGTCCCATATAACTGTAATCTCTATCCTAGCATGGCAGTCTCTGTCCCATATAACTGTAAACTCTATCCTAGCATGGTAGTCTTTACCTCATATGACTTATTATTTATTAATATTTCCTCACATTAATATTCTCAATGTATGTGTTTTTTTTATCTCTGTCTCTTTTCTGCTGTTTGACATAAATGTTTTCTGAGTGCTTAAATTATAATTGTCTTTAGAAACAGTATCTGTACTGCAAGTTGTTAAGAGTGGCAGACTCCTGCACCTGAGGGATAAACTAAGCAAGGTAGCTGCCAGATAGCGAGTCATACTTTAGTGGCTACATCGTATTGTGGCGTTCTGTGGAATGAGAAGATAGATCATAAACAAGAAAACAGTGAAATCACATACTTTGAGAAAAAGATAGCTTCACAGAATGTCAGAGAACAACAGAATCAACCAAATGACGATCATCACATCCTTGACCTGCAGCGACAGATCACTATTCTTCCCCTCAGGAGAGGCACAGCACCACTGAACAGACACATGTACAAGCTTTGACTGCCTGCTTCACCACCGTCCACATGTGCACTTTACAAACAAACTTCAGAGCATGCAATACAGAACTATCTCCTGTATGGCCAGTTAAGGAAGATACACTGACCCAACGATTCAACACTAAACTCAAAACTGTACGCAGCTAAAGATTAGCTCCAAACTACGGTGGAGTTCATCGCAGAAACTCATCTGACGGTATAAATATCTAAGATGTGATCACAATAAGAAGAAGACATTCTCTTTGAGGATTGTTGTCCCAGTTTAGTTTACTACATTTACCAGCCTCTCATTTTATCCTTGTTTTCCCACTTATCTGGGTTGTTTCAAGAGAATTTGTTCTGTTAATCTTCACTTTCTTACTTTACCTTCACCAGACCATACTAAAAAGTTGACGTAATTTCCCCTGCAGCTGCATTAATTTTCAGCACGTCATATTTGACAATGTTTGTCGACTTTGAGAACATATAACCTTTTTGTTAGTAAGCCTATAGATAGAATTGTTACTGTTTTTGTTGTGTGTGTTAGTTTCTGAGATAAGAAGATGATGAAGGTGAAAATTTATAAAAACAAAACACAATTTTTAGACTTACTGATTAGGGAAAGTCGCTCCTTATATAATCCATCGGAACCACAACAAAGTATAGATACGGTGTTTATAATATCAGCACAACTGTTATTTTACACTAAAAACGTATTTATTACATCTATATGAACGAACTAAACTGAACTACTTCACAAAGATATTCTACAACAACTTACTTCACTATATCCAATAATGGGCAGAGTCCACACAGATTGAAAAATAAGAATATATCCTTTCAAAACTCTGTTTTATCAAAGTTGATCTACACTTTTGCTGCTAAAGTTGGTAGTGAATGAAGTTATGATTGAGTACTATCAAATCAGCCGCATTTTCATATTTTTGTACGGCTCTCCGTTTGTGTTTTAAATGATAAATATCATTGTCAGTCAATGTAGGGCAAAAATGTCAGCCTCTGATGTGCAAAGTGAGATTTTTTTGTTAGCAATAGTAACAGCCTTGGGTGCGGTAAAGGTTAAGAAAACATAAAGTGAAAAAATATTAATAAATTGGTATGATCAGATACCACACTGAGATGAAACCTACATTACGACCTATATCCCTTCATCAGAGACAACGAACAACAACAATAATGGACTGGTGAATCATAGAAGACGGGAAGAATGCATAAATGGGGGATGTTAATCTATAAGGCGAAAAGTGCCCTATTTAACTGAGAAATCATCACATCACTCCTCTCAGGTCTGATGCAGGATCTCACTGTCTCTCTCTAACTTCCAACTACATTGTTCTAGTGTATTTATGGTTCAAAAGTCTCAGATTTGTGCTCATGCTGGTTACAATGCTTTCCTACCAGTATCATGGATGAGAAAGAATTTGAATGGGAGTCCCAGCTTCGTTTCTACTGGGTACGAGAGCCTGATGAGCTGTATATAAGACAGTGCACAGGTTCATTCTTGTATGGCTACGAGTACATGGGTCTCAATGGACGACTTGTGATTACACCTCTCACAGATAGGATTTACTTGACACTCACACAGGTAGGATTTATTTGGAACTCACACGGGTAGGATTTACCTGACACTCGCACAGGTAGGATTTACTTGGCACTCACACAGGTAGGATTTACTTGGCACTCACACAGGTAGGATTTACTTGGCACTCACACAGGTAGGATTTACCTGACACTCACACAGGTAGGATTTACCTGACACTCACACAGGTAGGATTTATCTGACACTCACACAGGTAGGATTTACCCGACACTCACACAGGTAGGATTTACCTGACACTCACACAGGTAGGATTTATCTGACACTCACACAGGTATGATTTACATGACACTCACACAGGTAGGATTTATCTGACACTCACACAGGTATGATTTACATGACACTCACACAGGTAGGATTTATCTGACACTCACACAGGTAGGAGTTACCTGACACTCACACAGGTAGGATTTACCTGACACTCACACATGTAGGATTTACCTGACACTCGCACAGGTAGGATTTATCTGACACTCGCACAGGTAGGATTTACCGGACACTCACACAGGTAGAATTTATCTGACACACAGGTAAGATATTGACCTGACACTCATACATGTATGATTTACCTGGTACTCATACAGATGTGATTAATGGGACACTTACACATATAGAATATAGCCACTAGGAATAAATGTTGTGATTTGTTTTTAATGTTAGCAGATAATATTCTAGGCCAAAGAACATTCTCTTCTCCCATCTATTACGATGAGCCTAGAGAAGCTAAACATTGCACCAAAAATACATGAGGGCTTAGGCCCACTTTCTTCAGCGCACCTCAGAATATTTGAAGAACCACTGTAACACCCTACTAAAGAAGCATTGTCAAGAGTGAAGAACTTGGCACACGTAGCGTTGTCGGATAACATCATGCAGTGGTCTGTATGAAGGCAATACATTGTGATGGGATTTAAATGTTAGCAGATAATAGTTTAGCATGGAGACTGCAATAATTATAGAGAGATCTCACTCACGAGCGTTGTAGGCAAAGTTTACTCCCGCATGCTACTAAACAGGTTGAGACTGCTCGCTGACAGGGTGTACCCATAATCCCAGTGTGAATTTAGAGTAAGTTGCCAAATTCAGGTGAAGTGCAGAGAACAAGAACAGCCGCTATTTATGATGTTTCTAGACCTCACCAAGGCCTTCGACTTGGTTAGTAGAAAGGGTATATTCTAACTCCTCGAAGAGATTGGCTGCCCCCCAAAACTGCGTAGCATGATAATTTCTTTTCACATTGATATGAAGGGCTCAGTTCTATACGACAGATCATCTTCAAACTTTTTTTCCATCAAGAGTGGAGTGAAGCAGGGATGTGTGTTCGCGCCAACCCTCTTTGGGATATCGTTCTCTATGCTCCTATCCTATGCTTATGACACATCTATGGATGGTGTCTATCTGCACACCAGGTCAGATGGATGGCTGTTTAACCTGTCCCGACTGCATATGAGAACTAAGGTGAGGACGGGGCTCATTAGGGCGATGCTATTTGCGGATTATGCAGTTCTAGTGACCAATAGTGAGGAGGCCTTGCAGAGACTTGGGAGACAGATTCACAGAGAGGTGCAAGCAGTTTGAGATCACCATAAACCTGGAACAGACAAAGGTCTGTGCACAGGGCATTACCACTCCGCCCTCCATAAAGAAAGATTGCTGGCGTCACTCTGGTGGTCATCAACAGTTTCACTTATCTGGGGTCTGCCATCAGCAACACTCTATCGCTTGAGAAGGAGATAGACAGTATGCTTGGCAAGGCAAGTACCGTCATGGCCTACCTGATGAAGAGAGTCTGGGAAAACACTGTGCTGTCTCACTAAACCAAGGTCCAAGTCTATCAGACCTGCGTTCTTGGCACTCTCATGTATGGAAGCGAGACTTGGAGCACTTACACTAAACAGATACAGAAGCTCAACACCTTTCACTTGAGGTGTCTACGGCATATATTGGGGATTAGGTGGCAAGAGAGAGTGCCGCATAATACGGTCTTACAGAGAGCAAACACTCACAGCATGTACTCGATGTTGAGCCAACGACGTCTTCGATGGTTGGGAGATGTTTATCATGAAAGACGAGAGGCTGCCAAAGGATATCTTTTATCGACAGCTAGCCATTGTAGTTAGAAGAATCGGCCGTCCCACACTGTGATTCAAGCTCGTATGCAAGAGGGACATGAAGTCCTGCAACATCCCATCCGAGGGCTGGGAAGGAATTGCTCTGGAGACAGTTGGAGGGGGCATAGTGGCCGCTGATGCTCGCAGAGGTCTTCTGGCTGCAGAGAAAAGATAAAGACTGAAGAGATCAAGGAACAACCAGGCAAGCCAGAGACTCCTCAGTATGGTTGTACGATCTGTGGCAGGGACTGTCACACGTGGATCGGCCGTTGCAGTGTTCATTCAGCTTCGGGAAGAGGAAGAAGTCTAAAGGTACCAGATCATTGCTGTACGATTGGTGCAGTAAACTGTTGTCAAACTTGAAATGCTTCAATGCAGCCACTGTTTGTCAACTCATGTGTGGGTGAGCATTGTTGCATTGAAGAATTGTGTGCTTGAAGTTTCTGCAAAGTTTTCACATATTGATTGGAGTTGACAGTATTGCTGTGTTCCAAATATTCAGTGTTGACTGCATTCTCGTAGTCCCAAAAGATGGTCATCCTCATTTTTCCCGCAGAGGCGAAGACCTTGAATTTTTTTGGGGGTAGGTGAGTTCTTATGCCTCTACTCCAATTACTGGCATTTGTTTTCAATGCCATAATTGTGTCTATGACTTGTTGCAAGTGACAATTTGGCGGTCAGCATTTGAGGGATCCATCTTGCACACACTTCCCTATACTCAAGCAGGGCATGGATAATGGGAAGGACTTGCTCAATCAAAATCCTAAGCATTGCCGCGATATCTTTAAGATGACACAATGATTGGCCTGAATCAGTTTATCCATACAAGCTCGGTGCTGTGCATCCACAGCTGTGATTGATCATCCGCTGCGAGCCTTGTCATGCAGATTCATTGTGTCTGGATTGTCAGCTTTTACAGTTCGTGCCCATGTCCTGACAGAACTGACATTCACACAGCTGTCACCATGTACCACAGTCATTCTATGATGCATGTCGACGGGCACACAACCTTCTGCCGCCAGGAATGAAATCACATCACATTGCTTCAACGATATTTCTATGTAGGCCACCATTTTACTGTCTGCTGTGCACTTTGTAACGTTCCAAGCACGCCAGTACATGTCCCTACAGTCACTTCATTAGAGATTATTTTCCCATAGGTGTCACATAGCTGTGAGCACTGTTGTGATAGTGAAGACGCTGGAAGTACTACTTTTGAAATCGCTCTTGTATGTTTGAAAATGGACAGATGACATGGAATTATTTTCCACTTTTAAGCTACTTTAGATAACATTTACGAGAAAACAAAAATGACTACAAACTTTGGTCTTAAATAAGAATATAATTCATTCTTTCATCTGTTCAATGAGCATATTTGTAGGAATTATGACAGACTTGTTTGTTTGTGCTAAAAATCATTAAAACATGTGTGCATCAAGAGCACTTCAAAGCTCACATTAATTCTAAGCCAGCTTCAGATGTTTGATCCTGTGACTCTGTCAGTCAGCTAAAGTAACACTGAGAAGCAATCGTGATTATTTTGTATATTTTTTAAACAGCAAAAAATGAAATTTATTTATTTTAAAAATTGAATCTAGTCCATGCCACTTCAGTCAGACCAAATAGAGTTTTTACATTACAAGCTCGGTAATGGTTAGATTGTTTTATTGCTAGCAGTAGTTATGATGAAGATATCGATCTTCTGATAACGATATTTCAAGTTCTTTATCTAGTCTAGAGATGAAAGGGAAACTAAATCTACTGACAAGGGGGACGGTGTCCTCTTTTGTCTCTAGCAATGGTAAAAACAGTTCACAAATCAGTAAATATTCAAGATCCTGCATAGCCATGCTAGCGTGTATAATATAAATGTGTATACATATATATTGAATACAGCAGGAACATTCTTTCTGGGTGTGCGTAAATTGTAGAAACTCACGCTGATGGTGATCGTTGCTTTTATTTTTTTGAGCTCGTTTTCAACTTCACGTGGCTTCAGTAAAATATGAATACTGTAAAAACAACTACACCACCTTAGGTGTAACTTTCAGAACATCTACCCTTGTGGATTACCTTCAATAGAAAGTAATTACATTATTCATATATTAGTTTAGAGCTGAGTAATGTGTTGATGTGGGGAACAATTTTTTCATAATTTAAACAAAAATAAAAACGATTATGCAACTATAATCCTTCAAACACAAATGTTCACCTCCATTTTATGTGTATCCCATTGAATTTTGGCCGCAATTGTGAACAGTTTGGCATATAATATGTGTTATTTCAGGGACCTTTTATTCAAGATAAACAGATCACAACTAAGTGATGCTGTGTTTGAGGTTTAAATAGGAAAAAAATTGTGTCCATAGGTTCAAAGTATTTGGGTGTGAATGAGTTAAACCAGAAAGGTGTACCTTCTACTCTTAAGATACCATATTTCTTCTTCAGGCACTTTCGATGAATCTTGGAGGAGCTCCAGCAGGACCTGCAGGCACAGGAAAGACAGAGACCACAAAGGACTTGGCTAAAGCTCTAGGTCTGCTCTGTGTGGTCACTAACTGTGGGGAAGGTATGGACTATAAAGTAAGTTTTGGCTCATTGTTTTGTTTATGTTTTCCAAGTTTCGTTTCTGAAAGTGTAAAAAAAGTAAAGGGGCAGAAATAGTCCCATAACAGAAACTGTCATAAGGGAGAAAGTGTTAGATACTGCATGGCATGGGGTCAAATATATTTATTTTCGTGGTTTTACCAGTTGATTTTCTTGCTAACTGTTGTGGAATCAAGATGTTGATCAGTGCATGAACTGTAGTTGTCAGTGACTGCTAGGATCAGGGCCTACGACCAAGAGCTACCAAGACCCAAATGCACCTACAAACAGGCTGCAACAGGACAGACTGGCAAATGAGAAGGGATTAAAGAGGGACGGCTAACCCGATACCTAAAAATTCCACGTTAAAGTCGGATGTGTCGGATTGAAAGGTGCAAATATCACAGTCAAGCTGTAAACTACGACAACCCATTCCGTTCTCTGAATTTTGCTACTTGCAAAGTCCTTTTCAGGTCTTGGTATTGGGAGCTTGAGAACAAACGACAAAGAAGAAGAAGATGCTTCCTGTAATAAAAGTTGTACGACTTTATTCCCATTGCTGGGGTATAGTTGAGGGGTTTTTAAGGCTGAGGATTAAAGGCCGCTTCACCACTGTTGTCACCATGTCATGTGCTGGCTATGTTTTATTTCCCTCCCAACAGAAAAACAGCATATGCTGGGGATTCGATCTGCTGCTCTCCATATCAGCAGGCAGGCATCTAAACCATTTGGCCACACGCCAAGCTATCCATCAGCACTTTCTTGGCATGCCCACATTGACTGGCATTTAACAGCCAACTCAGAACTGGTATGGACAATGGGAGCCCAACTGTTTGCAAAGCAGAGAAATAACATCACCGTCACAAATAGAAATTGAAAAATTAAAGCATTCAAGACTTGCTTGCATGGGTCCAGAAACCTCACCATGTAAAAACCATTGCTGCTGAAGCTATATTGCAGACAAATGGACTTAATATTCTCTAAAAACTAGTTAGGGTAGATCAAGTGGACAATTATACGTATACTCCGTGATCTGGAGAGACAAGTTAATGATGACAAGGATGAAACTTAAATGGTCCAGAGTGCAAACACTTTCCATTTGCTGGGAGGGGTAAACACCCAAACTGCTTTGCTGCTCTAGGGCTCACTAGTGTAATTACTGTCAATATTGTACTGAATGGTTTGTGGTCTCTTGTACATGTTATTAATTGTTGCAAAGGTTAATGTCAGGGTCAGGTGCATCATACTGACAAAGACCCCACCTCATGTGCAAACCATGGAATATGGAGAACCCAGGTCTACCTTCATTATGCTCTGTTCTAGGATGTAAGAAGAGCTACTGCAAACCCGCAACCAGAGGAAATTTGCAAAAAGTTAAGAACTCGGTGCAAATAGCTGCAAAAACAACATTTGACATAAATAAATTCCATAATTCAACCGAAAAGGCTGAACTTGTCTGCATTCATTGGAACTTTTATATATATTTCAAAAGCCATTTAGGAGAATTCATCTCTTTAGTTCATGATGAACTATAGTTTGGGCACTGTACAAAGGAAGGCTGTGAACCAAATGACACGAAGTCAGTTTATTGCTTCCCTTAAAGATGCCATGAGGTGTGATGGTCACTGATCATTTTGTCAATCATTGACCAAGGGTCTAGGAAGAAGAAGAGAATACATCTCATGGTTTTGAATGCCCACAATGAGTAGGTTTACTCTTTTGTGCACCCTGAAAAGAACGTTAATTGGCGGATTGCAGTAGCTTTCCTCACATCCCGAGCGTACTGATAAAGGTGAACTACGGTCCTCCAGGTGGTTGTACTATGTCTGGTTTTGTCTGTGTGTTGCTCACTACTACAGGGATCACGTTGATACCTCACCTCGTAAGCCAGGCTGCCATAAAAACAGCCTGTTTCCAGGGAGGGCTGCAAGAAAGCCGAGGTGAGAGGCTTGGCCAGTATATTTTGCCTGACTCTGACTTAACATGTTTGATCAGTATATTGTGCCTGACCAGATGTTAGTCTTCCTCCCCATCTCTCATGATAGAACTGACAGTATGTAGCCGTCACATCCTGCTGAAGCCATTGGGAGCATAATATATCTGATGCAAAGTACCGTTAAATTAAAGGAATTCATCATCATCGAGTACCGTCTCAACAATGGAGGTTCATGGTAATGGATCGGATCTCCAGCTGTCTCAATCCCGCACCAGGCTGGTACATGCAGTCAAACTGTGTCCCAACCACATCTTGATGTTGTCTGTCTACCTTTGTCACCCTTTGGCTTTCTTGCCCTCTACTCTGCTCTCCAAAATAACCTTTACCGGACTGTCATGGCGCTTGACATGACCAAAATATTTTATTTGTCTGCTTTTTATTTCTTTTAGAAGTATCTGTTCCACCTCGAATTATTCCAAAACCTCACTATTGGTTTTCTTATCTTTCCAAGAAACTTGTCGGTCTTCTGAATACTCACTTTTCAAAGGACTCAATAGTTGGTTAGTTTTCTTTCTAATTGTTCTGTTGAGCGTCGTGGGGAGCTCAAGTCATCAGTAGAAGTTGATGATGGTGCATTATCATGAGATGACTAAACCAGCTTATTTTCTGCCTGGAAATGTATTCGGCACAAGATGTAGTGCCGACCATACTACGAACGTCGTTGTTCCACATTCTGTCTTTCCTGATAACACCGATGACCTTCCTTAAACACTTCATTTCACACTTCAAAATTCTGCTCTCACACACCCTGGATAGAGGCCATGTTTGGCACCGGTAGCACAGAGTCGGCACAAATATGCTGTTTATCAGCTGTTGCTTTGTTGCCAAACTAATACTTGGGTGCCTAAGCAGTGGGGACAGCTGAAATGTCACCACAGATGCTTTCTGACACCTTGCCTCAATTTCCTTGTCGATCTTGCTGTCTGCCGAAAAAATACTGCCCAAATACTAGGCCTCAATACGCTTCTGAAAGGAATTAGACAAACCATAATGATTTTAGATTAAGGCAGTTCTATAGTGAACAAGCCATTAGTGGTTTCAACATGGTGGTAATAGTCAAAGACAAACTCCTGGAAGCTATGGAGCTTGCAGATGACCAGGCCATACTCAAGGAAATAGAAAGCTTTACAACACAATCTGTCAAATTAACAACACATCAGAGGAGTGTGGGATGAAGGTAAATATAAAGAAGACAAAAGTCATGCAGATTGCAAGAGAACCACAAGCATCAAAACTAGTAAGAAAAGGTCAACGGGTCGAATAAGTTCCCAAATTTAAGGCAAATCTTCACAAGATGCCAGTAGCCATAAAGACATAAAAGCTAGAATTGCAATGGCAAAAACACCATTCATAGAAAAACGGAGAATACTTACTTTGAAAAGTACAAACATCTTCCTCTGTAAAAATAATATGGTCTGTGGCACTATGGATTGGAGACATGGACTGTAAACCAGAGAAAAGAGACGTGTTATCAAAGGATGAAAAAGATCAGCTGGGCATAGAGAAAATTGATTAAAATGGTGCAAGTGACAGTGTATGGAAAAATAAAACTGATGACAATTATATAAAGGTGAAGATTGCCTTTACTTGACCACAATCAGATACATGCTGATCCAGCTCAAGATGTCCTTGCAGATCAGAAAAAGGACAAGAGAAGCAGAGTGCCTAGGAATGCCTTCATTACACAGATTTATAGAGATGTGGCAGTCAAACCTACGCCTAACTCAGAATGGCAGTAAAGGACAGACGTAAAAGTAGTGAGACACTTCAGAGTGTTTGAAACCAATCTGAGGACTGAAAAATTAACCAAGGGGAAAATAGTAGACACTGCTGTTGACAATGAAAGGTTTGATTCTTCTTTGTTTTAGGTCTCAGTTAATATGAGGTAGAATGACAAGTTATTTCCTCACTGCTCTGTCTTCTCTAACAGTAAATGGATTATTTATATTACAGCTTGGTAGTCTGAAGCCATTACCCTGTATCAATTCAGATACTTTTGTTGAGAGGAACAAGCACTATAATCATCATACCATTCAGACTTTTTATCATTAACTAAATCAAAAACAAATGATACAAAAAACAATGGCAGATATTAAGAATGAATTCTGAATGAACAAGATCAGGAGTTCTGAGATTGGATGGTTGGTTAGTTGATTATTCGTGCAGCAGCCTATAGGTTCCTGCCCTTTGACCCAATGCCATATAGTGGTAACTGCAAGTGTTTGTAAGATTTTGTTTATTTCTATACAAAGTGTTCCATTTGTCTAGCCTCGGAGGAAGAAGCTCTTTGCTAACACCGGCAATCGCCGAACATTCAAAAAGATGATATTTAACAGTTTCAGGGATGTGTACACAGCCGGCACTCTGGAGTATGTTCTGGTTGGATTCTGTTCAAGTGACTGTTAAGTTGTATGTGTTGAGTGCAAATCCAGAAAATAGTGCTTTTATCTCTCCTTTTCAGGAGGTTGATGTTGTCTTTGGAATTTGGGATGGACATGTGTTTATATATTTCTCTCCCCCTGTATTTCCCATTGCCCATCTATTCAGTTCAGTCAGGCCTCTTTGTTGTTTGCAGTCATCAGTAGTTATTTGACTGTCTCTAGGGTTGTTTGAATTGTTGCTCTTGACTTGATCCCTTCTTAGCTTGTCTGCCTAGTCATTGCCAAGTGTATTTGAGTGACCAGGGATCCATTGTATAACTATTCTTACTTCATGGGATGTGATAAGTTAGTTGGCATCTAGGAATATTTGGTTAAATTTAGGCTTACAATGGTCACCATCTTCCAGAGCTTGAAAACTGAGATTGAATAGTTTAGAAAAGGGAGATAAGATTTGAAGAAAAACGTGCAGAACTGTAGAGAAGGAGTGGGCAGATGTGGGGAAACAGACCTTGACTGAACAAATACAGCATGCACAAGAAGGATTGAATGGAAGTTTGTTTGTCCCTCATCTAATCTTTGTTTAAACAAGAAGTCTTCAACATTTTTGCCTCATGTACCCTTTTCACCATATGTCATAATGTCATTTCACTTTTCTCAAGATTGTCCTACTCAAAAGGTGCGTTCCAAACAATATGCATAAACTGTTGAGAATTTGTTTGTATGTGTTAGTATATATACAGTTACATGGATTATTTATAGAATTTTACAAATTTAATAGCAATAGAAAATATTGATGGATTTTAATGCTTGAATAAAAGTAGTTTTTTTAAATATTAAAAACTAATTACTTGACAGACTAAATTGCATCATAATTTATTTTGGTGGCTGTTACGAGGCGTGTTCAAATGACACCTGACCAATCTACAACAAGTGAACATATGTTAGATGCGCATGATGATGTCACTTCTGGTGTAAACAGCACATACCAACCGTCAAGTTTGCAAAACTTTATTATCCTCCGACTCATAGTTTCCTCAGCAGACCGTTGAAAACATGGCGGGTGTGATACGGAATCCGTCCAGAGTTGATCAGCTATCGGTGATTCGGCTTCTAACACCTGAAGGATGTCGACCAGTTGACATTCATTGCAGAATGCAAGCAGTGTATTGTGACAAAATTGTGTCGAAGACAACAGTGAAGAACGGGATAACGGTGTTTTTAAAGAAGAATATGAGACAACGAAAGATCTTCCGAGACCAGGTCAGGCGCATATTGTTGCGATAACTCACCTGCAGTAACCACACAGTAAAATGAATTATTAAGAATAATACCCGGGAAATCTGGATGAACAGGTGGGTAACAGGAACAACAGGTCGCAGTGTATTTAGCAAAATGTCACAGCCAAAAAGTAACGATGATATAAATAAACTACATAGAAGAGATCAAAGTCTCAACTTTCAGTTCCAAGCAGGACATACCAGAGTCAATAACCCTTTGAACCGCATCCGTTCCCAGCACCTGCCCTTGTGCAGACATTGCTCTCATCCTGATGAAACAGTTCGACATCTATCCATTGAGTGCAAGGAGCTTGCGGACATAAGGAAAAGATTCTTACAAGCACTGCCGACAATTGCCAACACACTGTATGGAGCAGTGAAACAATTGAAGAAGGCCTGTTTCTATATAAAAATGGCATTGGGCTGCCAAGAGCAGACTTGCTCAGCAGCTATGGGATAACAATAAAAACAAAGAAGGACGTGAGTTAACGCAATAATATGCACGTGACCTGGTCTCGGAAGATATTTCGTTAACTCACAACCTTCTTCAAACATCGCTGTCCAGTTCTTCACTGTTGTCTTTGACATACTTTTGTCAACATACACTGCTTGCATTCTGTGATGAATGTCAACGTATGTTCACTTGTTGCAGTTTAGTCCGGTTTCATTTGAACACACCTAGTATTTTCCTGACATGCCACTGTAGTATTTTTTTAACACACTGATGAGTTTTATTCTGTTTCTCATGTTTTTGTTATATCTGTTAAATAATATTGTCACAAAACAGGCATTTGGCAAGATTCTATCAGGACTTTGTCAGTGCGGAGCATGGGGCTGTATGGATGAGTTTAACCGAATTGACATCTCAGTACTGTCTGTCATATCCACCCAGCTTCAGACTATCAGATATGCACTTGTTATGAAACTGAGTCATTTCCAGGTAATGAAACATGATTTGCAACATTCAGTGTTTTATAAAATGAACTGATAGTCAACTCTTATATGCTGTTAGCAGAGACAGAGATTGATACTACAGTCACAATTATCAGTTAGATTTGGGGAGGAAGACTAGCGTCTGGTCAGGCAAAATATACTGATCAGACATGTTAGTCAGGGTCAGGCAAAATTTTCTGGCCAAGACCTTCACCTCAACTCCCTTGTAGTCCTCCCTGGAAATGGATTGTTCTTCATGGCAGCCTAGCTAATGAGGTGGGGGATCAACATGATCCCTATATTAATGAGCGACACGCAGATGAAGTCAAGTATAGCACTACTGCCTCGAGAACCTTCATCAGTACGCGTTGGATGTGAGGAAAACTACTGCAACCCACCACTTAACGCTCCATTCAGGGCACACAAGAGTAATCTTACTCATTGTAGGCAATCTATAATGATAACATATCGACAAGATTAAATGAGAAAATGCGAACATATGCATACACATAAGTATACACATTTTCACATATTTAAAAAAAATGATTTGTTTAAATAATTCAGTCAGCGCGTTTTCAATTGACATAGTTCGAAGGTGCAGAGATTCCGTTGGATCCCCGTGTTGGCGTGTTCATCACCATGAATCCAGGATATGCTGGACGCACTGAACTACCTGAATCTGTCAAAGCTCTCTTCCGACCTGTTGTGGTCATTGTGCCAGATCTACAACAAATCTGTGAGATCATGTTGTTCTCAGAAGGGTTTCTGATGGCAAAGGTAAGATTTGTGATGTTTTGTTTAGTCTTTCAGGATTTTTTTAACTCGTCACAAAAAGTAAAAGGTAATATCCGGACACTCCAACAATCACTAACACCTTATTCAGTTCCACTCACCAACTACAAAACACCAACAAATTCTTAAACTTGGCATTTAATACAAAATATTGTATAACTCTACTGACCTAGTTAACAACAACCTCATGCTGGAGAAACTATAAGCTGCATGAAAGAAAAACAGGGTAGAAGAGGAGTGATTAAGCCAAGTCTAGATATCAAGAGGTATAACATTGCTTAAGCCAACTCTAGATATCAAAAGGTGTGTGATATTGATTAAGTTAAGTTTAGATATCAATAGGTTTAACATTAATTAGGCACAAACATAAGATCGAGATCTGTGATATGCATTGTTGTATGAAGTGCAACAGGAAAGACAATTCACAACAAAATTTGCACCAGCACATTCAAACAAATGGTAGAGACCACATTGGTTAATTACGATATTGAAGCTCAGAAAATAAAGTGGCTTGGACATTTGACAAGGATGCAGTATGATCAACCTGCAGTGAGGTCATACTACATGGAGGGTTCAGGGCCATGAGCAAGAGGTTAACCCTGACGACGATGAATAGAGAGGATCAAAGAAACCCTCTAAAAGTTCAACATATCAGCAGTACAAGCCTCCCACCTAGCGCAAACAGGAAGTCTACACATTCCTCCTCTCTGTGATGCCACAAGGCAGAGCAGTAGGATAAAAGATGAATAAGATTAAGACAAAATAATATAATTTAATTTATCTCTATTCAGGTATTGGCCAAAAAAATGACAGTCTTGTATAAACTGGCCAGAGAACAGTTATCCAAACAGTTTCATTATGATTTTGGACTGCGGGCGCTGAAGTCTGTACTAGTGATGGCGGGAGAGCTGAAGAGGAGCGCTGGGGAACTGGAGGAGGTAAGAGTATACGTGGTTGACACTGCTGTCAGTTAGAAAAAATTAATTGTGTGGTATCATAGTTTTCTGGGATAGCTGCCTTGTCTTTCCGATCTGTAACAATCAAGTATCGTTAAATCTGAGAACAGAACTGGAATAACCTTTCAGGAATATTATAACTGATGGTTATAAGTTTGGACATTGGCTATAATGTAACAGTTCCAGCCAGAGCATGGGCGTCAAGGGCGGGGGTGATGGGACCTGCGACTCCGGGAACAAAGGTACTTGAATGTGTGCCAAGGTCACTCACTGTCTCAAAGCTAAGTCAACAAAGGAAAACTGGGGGTTGAGGGGAAGAATGTGTCTGGTACATGTAGGGGTTAGGAGCTGACCACTCTGGCATTCCAATTTGAGTAGTGGGGGGGTTAGTGACAGACAGAGGCCTTCAGGTCTTGCTGCGACATTTAAGAGTGACAGGAATTTATAGTGATTCGTTCCAATAGCAACTATTGGCTGAGTCAGAAAACCCACAGAAGACAGCCCTGATACTGCTTGAGACTATATAATACTAAGCAAAGTTTAACTCAATGAGACTGGCCATGAAGAGAGAGAGACTGAGAGTTTAACTAGAAGACTGTTTAGCTCACCGACTTTCTAGAAGAGTAATTGATAGGCTGTTTTACGAATGTGTGAGAGATGGAATGAGTTGCAGGATGGCTGAACGAGCATATGCCTTTGAGTCTTGACCAGTCCATCTATAAGGTGTGTGCTGGACACGGAGGGAATGATGTATGTGCCGGAGAATGTATATACACAGACCGATTAAGTGTGTGGACTACATGTGAGTATACGTTGAACAGATTAAATGTGAATACATCTTGGTTGCTCCAGACAAGCAGCCGCTTGATGATGAGGGATTCAGCTACTGGATGATGATGGATTCAGTAGCTGGATGATGATGGAATGATTTCAGGTTTGTCATCTAACTCTTTATTTCAGTATCTCTTCTCTCCTCCTCTCCCCCCCCCCCCCCCTCCCCAATCCATAGCCAAAACGTCCTCTACTACGTGTGCACTCAAGGTCCAGATGTCAGCCATTTCATTACCATAAACCCCAGCTTGACCAAAACAGCAGGTTCACATATCTGTAGTTGTTGTTCAAAGCTACTCGTGCTAAGTTAAGTTAGCTCTTGATGATATTTCTTTGGTAGTGGGTTCCAGTGGCTCTTCTTATATCTAAATGTAGGTGACTCCGGCTGCTTGCATCGTGGTCATTCCCCAATAAATGACCAAGACTCTATTCCGCCTCCAAGTGCCAGCTCTGAAAACATACAGCAGTCATGACTAAGACATAAAGGATCAAAGAGGGAAGGCAAACCCGGTCCCAAATATGCTGTACTGAAATCAGATGTGTCTGCTAAAAGGCGCAGATATCATAAATTTTTTCTAAACTACGGCACAATGCCTCAAAATATATTTTTTCAGGACGAACGCTGAGAAAAAAATAATATCCCAAGGTGTCAAGAGAAGGTGGACTAGGTCCTCCTGGCTCTAATGCATTGTGAGGATTACAATATCAATCCTGACTTTGCTGGCTAGTCTGTAGTGACAGTTTGTTTCCAGAAACACATGAGGTTGGGGTCTTGATCAGTATGTTTCATCTGATCCTGATGTTACTCTTCACTCCCCACATGTCTTTAATGGTTTGAGGCATGTATGTCTGCTATTTACTCATGCACAGCCATCCCAAAGCAAGGATTGAAAGTCCAACATAAATGTCTATCAAGAACACACCAAAAACAAATATGCTCCAAGATTCATTTATATGGTTGGTTGCTAATGCCCACAATGAGTTGGTAACCCTTTTGTGCGTCCTGAAAAGGATGGAACTTGTAGCAGAATGTAGTAGCTTACCTGACATCTCAAGCGTGCTGATGAAGTGGACCGGGGTCCTCCAGGCGCTTGTGCAATGCTTGGCTTCATCTGCGTATTACTCACTACTACAGGGATCACATCAAACCTCACCTTATTAACCAGACTGTTGTCCTCGACATCGACAACAGCCCATTTCCAGGACGACCAACGAGGAGGTTAGGTGAGGGTCTTGGCCACTATATTTATCCTGACCCTGGCTAACATTGTTTGATCAGTGTGTTTTGTCTGACCAGACGTTAGCCTCATCGTCCCATTCATTTATATAATATTAACAATAAGTTGAACTTAGGAACCCACTTTTAATTATTATTACTAGCTGTATTGACCAGCTTTACGTTGGATTTCGGTGTTCTCAACCTGCGGGAACTATGATATATTCAGCATAAAAGTGAACACCCCAGAATGCACAATTAGCAAGCACAACTTTAGAGCACTTTTGCTCGTGTCGCCTTGAGATATTATCGCCACACCTTGTCTATTCTGACGCCACATACTCAGGAAGGAAAGGACACTTCGCAGGAAGTAGAAAATAGTGTGTTGACTTGGAAATTTCAAATAGAATGAGATGTGCAGTTTTCACCTCATTAAAGCTGATTATTGGAATATGAAGGTAATGGGCACTTTATGGGCATGCTGTGGTCTTTATTGTGGATATAAGCAGTGTGATTCTGTGTACAGGTTTTCATTTGGTGCTAGTTGGCATATGTAGGTCTGTAAGTGTCATTTGTCATTATTCTCTCTATATTTAATGAATATGAATTTTTCTGTCAGTTGGTCTATGATGTCTACATTTTAATTTATCCACTGTATTTATCACTTTTTGGAAATCCCACATAAATAAACCACAAAATATTTGTATTCAAAGTGATTTTTATAACCACTTTCTTTACAGGATGTGGTTCTGATGCGGGCTCTAAGGGACATGAATTTACCTAAATTTGTCTTTGATGATGTCCCATTGTTCCTGGGCTTAATATCAGACTTATTCCCTGGACTAGACTGCCCTAGAGTGCGATACCCAAACTTTAATGATGCTGTGGAGGAAACACTTGCAGACGGTGGATATGTTGCTCTTCATCAGCAGGTATTATGCTAACATGAACTCCCCTAACTTTCTCATAGATATGAGAAAATGTAGAGCAGATTACGTATAAAACAATGAAAAGCATACTGGGACCTTAACTTAACTTAACGTCTTTATACTGGTTTAGAAGACCCTGCAGAGTCTGTATACAACCAGTTACATTTACATCACCTTGCTCTAAAAGCTATGTGCATCCAATTTATTATACCATTAATAATAATAAGCAAGAATGTGTCTGGAAAGTAAAAGTGTGTTAACTTAACTTAACGTCTTTATACTGGTCTAGAAGACTCTGCAGAGTCTGTATACAACCAGTTTCATTTACTTTTCCTTGAATTCTTCTCTTTTCTAGACACCGTATGCTTTTTTTTCAGAGTTTTTCCTAATAACTGTAATTTTGGAATCCCACTTTGTCGATTTAAAAAAAATCCTTTCCAGCATGTTTCTTCTTCTTCTTTTGCTTTCGCTCTCAATCTCCCGCTAACAAGCCCTGAACAGGGCTTTGCAAGTAGCAGGATGTAGTCGGAGAATGCAATGCGTTGTGTCGCTAGTTTACAGCTTGGTTGCAATATTTGCACCTTTCTGTCCGACACATCCGTCTTCGGCAGATCCAGGATGTTTATATCTCCTCTATGATAAGAACTGTACACAGTACTCCAATCTAGGTCTAACTAATGCTTTATACAGTTTAACTGTCACTTCCTTGCTCCTATGTTCATACATGCCAGCATCTCAGTCCCACTGTCATCAAATTTGGCAAGCAATTCCCTTTTGATCAATAAAAGGTTGTACACGTTAGAACCAAATCGAAACATTGGAAAAATTTATTACATTTTTCTTTAACAGTTAGTGTAAAGAAATCTGAATTGAGATACAATTGCGCGCATGACGTTCAACAGTCACAGTATGAAATATGGTGACGATGTAATGAGGTCAATAGGCTTGACATGCAATCTGGACTCAGTTTTTGTTATTGTTGTTTGAAGCTACTTATGTTGAATTGAGTTAACTCTTGATGACATTTTTCTTGGTAGTGGGTTACAGCTGCACTTCTTACATCTCAAGGCATACTTGAGAAGGCAAACCAGGATTTACCAGACTGTAGTGCACTGTAAGGTTCTTCAGCAAGCTCACCACTGTAGATATTACAATGCTGATCACATTACATAATTTACAAATGTGTATTTTTGTGTAAAATTTGTTGAGTCTAAGGTTTTCAATTGATCTTTAAAGATATATTTTATTTATGTATTTTACTGTATTGCACTTTGTTCGAAGTTGCAGGTTTATATGAAATGAGCTGACCTGTTTCTTTCCTTGCATCCTTACATTCTTAACTATAAATCAGATATTCGTTTATTGTTGAGTCAACTGGAGCTTTCATGTGCTTTTGGTCAGGCTGCAGGATAGTCCAGGTCTCCAAGCCATACAACAGGAAGGGAATGGCACAGATTTTGTAGATTTGCAGCTTGGTTACCAGTGAGAGCCTCCGCTGAATCCATACCCAGACTCAGTGCCTGGCATTCTCACCATCCACTGGTACAATTGGATCAAAACATTGAAGTCACATGATGGGTAGGCCTAGAAAGCATTTACGTCATGCAACACAATCGAAGCCAGTCCCTATTTGGGCACATGACCCAACTTCCCAACGACGTCCCGACCAGCCAGCTCATGAAGCAGGTCATGGACATTAGGGGAGGCGAGTGGCCCTCTCCTACATAGTCGCGCCCTCGGAGTTGCCATTGCATCTCCTGGATGAACCAAACAGGAATTACTTTACCCTCATTGCGTTCAGCCTGGACCACATCTATTCAACATGAATGCGGTTGATTGGAGCGGTGGGCCTCGCTGCCTAGGTAGATTGCAACTTAACTTACTGTCTTTATACTGGTTTAGAAGAGTCTGTATATTTCTTCTTCTTCTTCATATGCTGTCAAACGTCAACCTGTATTTTTTCGAAGAAAGCAGCGGTCATCCTGAGGCTGTTGACACTGCCATAGAGCTTGTCTAGTGTTGCCACTGGTGATGGCCACATGTGCTTTCTCTGGTCCTAGAATGTCGGGCAGTTTTGCAGCAGATGTTCAGCGGTCATTTTCCCAGTACCGCAAGTGCATTCGTCAGTGCCACCTATATTCAGTTTATTGAATAGGTGGTACTTCAGTCTTTTGTGGCCTGTGCATAGTCTGATGACCTGCTCTCTTCTGTTCAACTGGTAATAGGCATCGTTTTTTTGTGTAGCCAGTATGTTCTGTTTCCCATTTGGCCATGCATCTGGCCCTAATAAGCCTTTTGGACTCTTCGTAGGTCACACTAGAATCTAGTTGTGGTAGTCTTGCACCTTCTTTTGCCAGTCTGTCTGCCTCCTCGTTGCCTTGGATGTTACAGTGGGATGGAACCCACTGTACCACTACTCTTTTTGGTGCGGACTGCTGGCATAGTTGACAGAGTACTGCTCTTAAATCATTAAGTTCAGTATTTTTCTGGCTTTTTAGTGCTGTGACTACGGCCAGGGCATCTGTAAACAGGACTATCTGGCTTTCATTGCTTTCGCCTGTCGGCATTGCTTCTACCGCAGCCCTCAGTGCCTCTGCCTCCGCTCTGAAATTGTTTGATAATTTTCCAGTTGCCACTGACAGTGTTATTTTTCTACACATTTGGTAGGCTCAGGAATACCCCTGCCCCTCCATTGTGTTTGTTACAGAACCGTCGGTGTATGCATGGGTCCATTCCATGCTTGGGTAGTTTTCCATTATGTACCTCAGGATTATGTCTCTTCTTTCTTTTTCAGTCTGGCTGTTCTTGTTTCCAATACCTGGTATATTTTCTACCACCTCCGGCATGATATGCTACTGCCAGGTAGGTTTGCGTACAGTATGGATGGGCTTTGGTATTGTTACTGTGTTCATAGGGTCTTCGGTCATCCTTGCTTTGGCTATTTCTGCAAAGTTTCTCTGCTTTAGTTTCCCATTTTCAAATCTATTTAGTCTCTGATGCATTGGATGGTCTGTCAGTCTTCTGAGTTTCTCTGCTTGCTGCTGGGCTCTGCAGTCTCTTCTGTCGATCATGGATTGCAGATTTGTAATCTTTTCAAGTTCTACAATAGGCGTTTACTTCATGAGTCTGTATACAACCAGTTTCATTTACATTACTTTGCTCTAAAAGCTATGCTCATCCAATTTATTTTTAAATGCATTAATTGTCCCTACCTCCTGTGGCAATGCATTCCAAGCATTCACCACTCTAACTAAAAAATATTTCCTAATATCTAATCTGAACATCCCATGAGTTAATTTGTAGCTATGCCCTCTTGTTCTTGTAAGTAGTTGTATTTTGAAAAACATTTTTATAGTCTAATTTATTCGTTCCTCTGATCATCTTATAAACCTGTATTGTCACCTCAAATTCTTCTCTTATCTAGACACTGTAGACACTGCTACTACTATTTACTACTACTACTGCTACTGCTACTGCTATTGCTGCTAGTTCTGCTGCTTTTGCTGCTACTACTAGTTCTTCTGCAGTTGCTGCTACTGCTACTTTTGCTGCTACTACTAGTTCTTCTTCTGCAGTTGCTGCTACTGCTACTTTTGCTGTTACTACTAGTTCTTCTTCTGCAGTTGCTGCTACTGCTACTTTTGCTGCTACTACTAGTTCTTCTGCAGTTGCTGCTACTGCTACTTTTGCTGTTACTACTAGTTCTTCTTCTGCAGTTGCTGCTACTACTAGTTCTTCTTCTGCAGTTGCTGCTACTGCTACTTTTGCTGTTACTACTAGTTCTTCTTCTGCAGTTGCTGCTACTACTAGTTCTTCTTCTGCAGTTGCTGCTACTGCTACTTTTGCTGTTACTACTAGTTCTTCTTCTGCAGTTGCTGCTACTACTAGTTCTTCTTCTGCAGTTGCTGCTACTGCTACTTTTGCTGCTACTACTAGTTCTTCTTCTGCAGTTGCTGCTACTGCTACTTTTGCTGCTACTACTAGTTCTTCTTCTGCAGTTGCTGCTACTGCTACTTTTGCTGCTACTACTAGTTCTTCTTCTGCAGTTGCTGCTACTGCTACTTTTGCTGTTACTACTAGTTCTTCTTCTGCAGTTGCTGTTACTACTAGTTCTTCTTCTGCAGTTGCTGCTACTACTAGTTCTTCTTCTGCAGTTGCTGCTACTGCTACTTTTGCTGTTACTACTAGTTCTTCTTCTGCAGTTGCTGCTACTACTAGTTCTTCTGCAGTTGCTGCTACTGCTACTTTTGCTGTTACTACTAGTTCTTCTTCTGCAGTTGCTGCTACTACTAGTTCTTCTTCTGCAGTTGCTGCTACTGCTACTTTTGCTGCTACTACTAGTTCTTCTTCTGCAGTTGCTGCTACTGCTACTTTTGCTGCTACTACTAGTTCTTCTTCTGCAGTTGCTGCTACTGCTACTTTTGCTGCTACTACTAGTTCTTCTTCTGCAGTTGCTGCTACTGCTACTTTTGCTGTTACTACTAGTTCTTCTTCTGCAGTTGCTGCTACTACTAGTTCTTCTTCTGCAGTTGCTGCTACTGCTACTTTTGCTGTTACTACTAGTTCTTCTTCTGCAGTTGCTGCTACTACTAGTTCTTCTTCTGCAGTTGCTGCTACTGCTACTTTTGCTGCTACTACTAGTTCTTCTTCTGCAGTTGCTGCTACTGCTACTTTTGCTGCTACTACTAGTTCTTCTTCTGCAGTTGCTGCTACTGCTACTTTTGCTGCTACTACTAGTTCTTCTTCTGCAGTTGCTGCTACTGCTACTTTTGCTGCTACTACTAGTTCTTCTTCTGCATTTGCTGCTACTGCTACTTTTGCTGTTACTACTAGTTCTTCTTCTGCAGTTGCTGCTACTACTAGTTCTTCTTCTGCAGTTGCTGCTACTGCTACTTTTGCTGCTACTACTAGTTCTTCTTCTGCAGTTGCTGCTACTGCTACTTTTGCTGTTACTACTAGTTCTTCTTCTGCATTTGCTGCTACTGCTACTTTTGCTGCTACTACTAGTTCTTCTTCTGCAGTTGATGCCACTGCTACTTTTGCTGTTACTACTAGTTCTTCTGCTACTGCTACTTTTGCTGCTACTACTAGTTCTTCTTCTGCAGTTGCTGCTACTGCTACTTTTACTGTTACTACTAGTTCTTCTTCTGCAGTTGCTGCTACTGCTACTTTTGCTGCTACTACTAGTTCTTCTTCTGCAGTTGCTGCTACTGCTACTTTTGCTGCTACTACTAGTTCTTCTTCTGCAGTTGCTGCTACTGCTACTTTTACTGTTACTACTAGTTCTTCTTCTGCAGTTGCTGCTGCTGCTACTTTTGCTGCTACTACTAGTTCTTCTTCTGCAGTTGCTGCTACTGCTACTTTTGCTGCTACTACTAGTTCTTCTTCTGCAGTTGATGCTACTGCTACTTTTGCTGTTACTACTAGTTCTCTTCTGCTACTGCTACTTTTGCTGCTACTACTAGTTCTTCTTCTGCAGTTGCTGCTACTGCTACTTTTACTGTTACTACTAGTTCTTCTTCTGCAGTTGCTGCTGCTGCTACTTTTGCTGCTACTACTAGTTCTTCTTCTGCAGTTGCTGCTACTGCTACTTTTGCTGCTACTACTAGTTCTTCTTCTGCAGTTGCTGCTACTGCTACTTTTACTGTTACTACTAGTTCTTCTTCTGCAGTTGCTGCTGCTGCTACTTTTGCTGCTACTACTAGTTCTTCTTCTGCAGTTGCTGCTACTGCTACTTTTGCTGCTACTACTAGTTCTTCTTTTGCAGTTGATGCTACTGCTACTTTTGCTGTTACTACTAGTTCTTCTTCTGCAGTTGATGCTACTGCTACTTTTGCTGTTACTACTAGTTCTCTTCTGCTACAGCTACTTTTGCTGCTACTACTAGTTCTTCTTCTGCAGTTGCTGCTACTGCTACTTTTACTGTTACTACTAGTTCTTCTTCTGCAGTTGCTGCTGCTGCTACTTTTGCTGCTACTACTACTGCTGCTGCTTTTGCTATTACTGCTAGTTTTGCTTCTGCTGTTGCTGCTGCTAATGTTGATGCTGCTACTGTTACTACTGCTACTGCTGCTGCTACTACTAACAACTGGAGCATGTAGATTTATTTACTTAAACACTTACTGTGACTGTGAAGTATAAGGACTGTAGTAAGTAGAGAAATACATGCAGAAGTGACCTAAAGTTTTATACAAAAAAAAACGGAGAAGTTGGAAGGAATTGGAGAAAATAGCACATGACCGTTCTGTTTAGAGAGGGTTGGTTGATGGCCTATGCATTCCAAGGTCATAAATGTGAATAAGAAGAAGAACAATAATTATGGATGATATTTACTGTAAAAGTAAAGTAAAGTAACCCATAGCATTACTGCCGTAGAGGTGTGAGGTGCTAGCGATCTCACATTTCAAAGGCTTGGCTATATGAGGCCGGTAGCCATCTCCCTCGCCGCTTTTACTTCTCGGACTGAACCGTTACCCATTTAAGGCTGGGTCGACCCGGGACCCGTTGCCGCTGAAAAAACATTTCCGCCTCAACTGGGGAATGAACCCAGGACCAATCAGATGCAAAGCCAGCTCGCTAACCACTGCGCTACACGGCTCCCTATTTGCTGTAATTGTTAAAAATCAAGAAATGTGAATTTGGTGTGTATTGCTTATGTTTTCTGAGAGTTTAAAATATTTATATTTGTGTTCATTTCTTAGTATATTTAGATACAGTTGCATGAGATATAGTCATTGCATGAACAGAAAGTCAAAGTTAATGTCATCTATTTAAAGGTGGATAAGATTGTTCAGTTATACGAAACGATGATGACACGTCACTGTACTATGTTGGTGGGACCCACAGGCGGTGGCAAATCAACGGTGCTTAATGCGTTGGTCAACTCTCAAATTCGGTGAGTTAGTGTTTTTTTTAACAGTGTAGAGCTGTTAAAATAAATTTAGGTCCATCACAGTTAGTTAGTTTTCTTTCCACTTGTGTCATTGAGCGTCGTGGGGAGTTTAATTCGTCTGTCCTGCGCCACGTGCGTTGAGTTGGTCAATGGGAGCCTGTGTCGCCGCACAATAACTCTAAGGCTTTCTATCAATCTGCCTCATGGTCAACCTCTTGCCCTGTAGCTAGATCTACCAGCATTGTAACCCATCAGTGGAAGTTTATGAGGGTGCATTCTCGTGAGATGACCAAACCAACTTATTTTATGCCTAGAAATGTATTCTGCACAAAACGTAGTGCCGACCATACTTCGAATGTCATCGTTACACATTATGTCTCTCCTGGTAACACAGATGACCTTCCTCAAACACTTCATTTCACATGTCGAAATTCTGCTCTTACGCGCCATAACAGTATCTACTGATTAGCGCAGTGGTATAGCACTTGCGTTTCACGGCAAAGGTATGGGGTTCAACTCCCACTACCAGCAGCTCCAATCAACCCAGCTGTAAATGGATACCTGTCTTACAGTTAGAGAAGGAAAAAGACAACGAGGAGGGGAACTGGCCACCCTACCTCACACAATCTAAGGCTTAGAATGCTGAAGTCTCTAACACTTCATTCCTGACCAGCGGTTAAGTCTACTGAAGGACTTCCTTTAAATTTTTTATTTTGCATTATTTAGATAATAATTTTCTAAATAATGATGTCTGTCCAGGTATAATCCACCTTCCTACAGTGATTGTAGGAGGCAGTATGGCCTGAGGGTGAAACCCGGTTTCACAATGCCAACTCACCGATTACAAATCCTGCTGTGTCCAGTTTGACGGACACAAGTTTTTTCTTGGTACGATCTCTTCTCGTGGCAAGTAATGGCAAACTACTGTACCTCACACCTGCCAAGAAACTTATAACAGCCAAATTTGTTGGCGGTAATAAAAGAGACGTTCTGCAAAGGATATACTACTTACTTTTTTACAGTAATAATTAGCTTTGAGGGGATTCTAGTGACCATGCAGAATGTAGCTATTTGTAACATGTATAGGATCAAGGGATTCTGTGGCGAAGTGGTTAAGCCGTCGGCCTTGTGATTCAGGTGGTGTGGGTTCGACTCCGGACTCCATCGTCTTTTTCACGAGTGCTTGCTGTGGAGTGTCCTGAATCTCGTAGTCGTCCCCTAGTTGTCTTGTCCTTGACTTGCCACTGGGGTTGGGCGGCACGAGACGAAAGAGTGAGGATAGAAAGTAGCGCAGTTAATCCTTACTAAAAATATTGCTAGCAAAATAAATTATGCCATCATCGTCTGCGATGGACGGCGGGCTTTGCCTTGATGGGGTCAAGATACTTAGCAGTGCATGAGCTGTAATGGTCAGTAACCCAAAGCTGACTGCTAGCATCAGGGACAACGACTTAGAGCTGCCAAGACCCTTCTCTACCTCCACGTTGTGATCCTGGATAACAGGATGCAACAGGACAGACTGACTAAGAAGAAGCCTGCTGAAGTTGAATGTGTGACTGAAAGGTGCAAATATTGCAGTCAAGCTGTAAACTACGATACAACGAATTCCGTTCTCTGAAATACATCTTGCTATTTGCAAAGATCTTTTCAGGGCTTGGTAGTGGTAGTTTTTGAACGAACAAACGAGGATATGTTTTGCTTGTTCAAATTTTTAGCTTGATAAACAATGAATGTTTTTCCTAGACTCGGCACACACACTAGACTCTACACAATCAATCCCAAAGAAAGACCTGTTATAGAATTGTATGGTGTTCTGGATCCTGTCAGCAGGGACTGGACTGATGGACTTTTGTCCAACATTTTCAGGTCAGTGAAGTGTCCTGTGGCAATGACCTTCAATTTATCTTGTAAAATACAAATTTCACTCTCTCTTTACCTCTCTCCCTTTCTCATTTATTCTCTTTCCAATGTGTGTCATTGTAGTTGTCACATATTTTGTCTCCAGTTTCTTAACTCTTAGTCATCATCATCATCTATCCACTTGTGCCGTTAGACGTCGTGGGGAGGTGTAGTTTTCTGTTGTGTGCCAGCTTTGTTGCCGATGTTGTTGTCATTCCGTGTTTCTTCAGTGTCTCACTGACACTATCTATTCATCCTTTACGTGGTCTGTCTCTTGCTCTGCAACCCTGATGTCTGGTATTGTAGATACGAGCAGCTGGTAACTTTGGTTGCATTCTTGTCAGGTGTTCGAACCATTTAATTCCTTGCCTTTTCTATGTACTTCATGCACAGTGTTGCACCCACCGTCTGTCTGATTATTTTATTTCTTAATCTGTCCAACCTTGTGACCTCCACAGCCTTTCTCAAACATCTAATTTTGCATACCATGATTTTTCTTTCTTGTGCCTTAGTCAGAGTCCATGTCTGACACTGGTAGCATGGAATTGGTATAAAAATACTATTTATCAACTGCCTCTTTGTCTTCGTTGGAACGTGTTTGTGTCTTAGTAAGGGTGAGAGCTGATAGGAAACCACATTAGCTTTTTGTGCTCTTGATTCCACCTCTCTATCTTGCCTTCCATCTTGTGTAAACACGCTGCCCTAGTATTTAAATTCACAGACTTGTTTAAGCTCTGTACTTTTTATCTGAATATTTAGTGTTTTTTCTATTCTACTGATTTTCATTGCCTCAGTCTTTGCTGTACTAATCCTCATATATAGTATACCGACACTAAAACCACGTTTTTACACCATCTTTATCACAATTATATTTTAAGATTAGGGTCAATAACATATTTGATCATAATTCCCTTATTTTAGACATTACATTAATATATCTCATATGAAAATGTGCATAGTTTAATGGGCTATCAAACAGAACCACTTTGTGTCTTTACATAAAGAGGAATAGATAAATAGTAAGTAAAGATCCTGTCACGCCAGGCGGCGCATAGAAAATATGGTGTTAGGCCCATATTATTTTGTAACCCACTGCACTTAACCCTTTGAACCCTGGTCACCTGGCTTGTAAAACCCCACTCCCCTGGGCTCCTGAAGAAAAAAAGCCAAAAATGGACACCTGAACAAAACTAGTTACAATGACAAAACTAAGTGATCTGTTTCAATTATTTTATCTCAAATAGACTGACCTGATCATCTCCAATATTCCTGCTTATTATGCCAGTCCTCCCAGCATTTAGACCCATCCTTTAGGCACAGATAAGTTTCACAATGTTTACACCAAAATTTTGTCTTGACTTGTTTGAATGGTCTGTCTTTGTAGGCCATGTTTGGGAAGTCCTTGACATGCTTGTTAAATTTAAATGAGCATACTGCACAAACATTATTTCCTGTAGCTTTTGGAGACATTTGTGGATGATGGGAACCAACATTTTGCAGTCTCTGTTGTGCCTCGACACGGTTGTGAAGTTTTGCAGTAGCTGTTATATAATCCCCAATGAAGGATAAACAAACTTCATTCATGAACATCCCAAATGTCCTGTAGCGTCTTCCTGTTGTATTGTGGGGACTATAATGATCCATAAGTATGTAGGCATTATTACATGCCCACATAAAGAATTTCACAATTAGCCTCCTAGGCCAGCGATAATGCTGTCGTGTCTTGTTGAGACGACAAATTTGGTCATTGACATCTGTGCCCCCCATGAAAGCATTATAGTCAATACAAAGTTGAGGAGTTGGAACATCTACAGCTGTTCCATCCTTTCTTCTTCTCCTAACAGTTCCAATTTCTGTTTGGTTGTGGTAGTTGGATATAAAATTTACAGGTCTTTGGTCCATCCAGACAAGGCATACAATGTTGTAATGGCAAATAAATTCTGAATGACCCCTGTCCATTTTCTTCTTTCCTGCCAGTACATTTGGATAAAATTTCCTATTTGTCATTGATGTACCCACAGCAAGTGTACCATAATCAGTGTACAACTTGTCAAAGAGAGTTACACTGTTGTAGAATCTGTCCGTAACAAGAATATGGTTTTTGTTGACCAAATTCCCAGAAGTTAAAATTCTAATAACGACGCTACCAACAACACCAAGATCTGGAATAATATTGTCTGCTTTTCCAGTGTAGATTTCCAGATTCAGAATACATCCAGAGCTTGCTTCACTTTATGGGCTTTGACTTGATATACTGTTTGAAGGCAAGTCTGCTCTTCGAGGGTATCATACATTCGTCTAAGCTCACGTGCTGTGAAGGCGAATAATAGTGCCAAAATTTTGGTAGCAACACATCAAACATAGGCCTTACTTTGTAAAATGTATCTGCTTTATCCAAAGTCGGATCCTCCTCATCAAAAAGATGAAAAAAAGTCCAGAGAGCAAGGAAGCGATCACAGTGCGGAAACCAGGAGTATGAGACACGAAGTTAGCAGACGAGCTAGACCAGTACTCCTCGTAACGTGGATTACTCACACTGTGTTCCATTTGACGACGCAGTCCAAAGAATACTTTCATCTCTGGCACTACTACACTTTAAAAATTGTTTGCATAGTGGCTAGTTGGTTTCTTGCTTCTCACCTGCTCGCTCAGCGCGTCGAGTTGTCTGCTCACACAAATTGTGCCAGAAATCATTATTCAGGAAAAGTTCCAAAAATTCACTGGCTTTACTTTCTGGATTAATAGATTCTGGAATGTTCTTAGGGTCTATCTACTCCATAAATGTTGTGTCTACTGCAGACACAGGTCTGAATATATTTATTGGAGACCAACCTGCATCAAATTTACTAGAGACACTACCTGGAAGACGCCCCCTTCCACACCCCTGTAAAACAGCCTGATCGCCAGAAAAATCAGGAAGAGGGTAAGATGTAGCTTCATCAGAGTCTAATGAACACATGTTACCACTCAAATGATCATCTGATTCAACTTCTATATCAGTTTCAGAATAGTTGCTATCTAAATCTAATTCATCGTCCTCCGAATCATTGAGAACAATCTCGACAGCTTGTTCCATTGTAAGCCTTTTAGAACGCTCATTTACTGGTTTTTCTGCATGTCTTTTCATCGTGAAAATATTGTAAAAATTTGTTGCAATGTGATCAGTTCATGGGCGCCACCATTTTGAAGTAACATTCCGGAAGTAGTATGCAAATTCTGCCGTGTCTATCCATACTATGCCCGTTCTTATAAGATACGTGTGCTCTACCGGCAAACCGACGACTCGGGGCGCGGGTTATGTACACACACACCTGTTCATCGGGATCACGGGTTCAAAGGGTTAATGGATGATGTTGTCAGCATCACGCCGGCTGCCTTTACTTCCCGGACTGAACCGATACCCATTTAAGGCTGGGTGGACATAGTAGTCCACATATATTTTTAATAATTTGTTTTTTTAATTAATTCTTTTTTAAAGTTTGAACTTACCATAATATATTAAGCTTTGTACATGTCTGAAGCGCAACTTTAAATATCTAGGAGTGGTAATAGACATCATGGGAGGAATCAAAGAGGAGTTAACTGCACGAAGGGCAGCAGCAGGTAGACTGTTCCATGCAATAAACAGAGGTTTCCTCAGCAGAAGAGAAATAAGCAGGAAAACAAAGATGGATGTATACTGCTCGACCTATGTGCCTGTCCTGACATATGGATGTGAGTCATGGGCAATGACTACAGCCCAAGAAAGGCAATTACAAACTTCAGAAATGAGGTACCTAAGAAAGGCGATTCAGGTGATGAAAAGAGACAAGATCCGTAACCAGACAATATGTAGCAGTCTTGAAGTTCAACCCCTGCAGACACGAGCAGTCCCAACTTCAGTGGTTTGGCCATGTCTGTAGAATGGAAGAAGATCGGATACCAAAGCGGTCATGGGAGATCAAAAGTCAAGGACGCAGACCCCGAGGACGTCCCAAAGTACGTTGGGAAGACAACATATGACAATCCCTAAGTGATAGAGGGATGGATTGGAAAGAGGCCAGGAAAAAGACGGCAGATAGAGCAGTGTGGCGTTCTCTTTGGCAAACCTCTACACCTCACGGTAGAAGAGAAGCGACTAAGTAAGTAGTACATGTCTGAAACTCCTAACATTAGTCCTCGCTGGTATAATATCCCTTTATACACAATGCATATAAGTTGTGATATTGTGGATGATAATGATTAACTCTTTGTGGATGATAGTGATTAACTCTTTGTGGAAAATATTGATTAACTCTTTGTGGTTTCAGGGAAATGAACCGACCGACAGACAAGAAGGAGCAGAGGTATATAGTCTATGATGGTGACGTTGATGCTCTGTGGGTTGAAAATATGAATTCTGTCATGGACGACAACAAGTTACTGACTCTGTCCAATGGGGAGAGAATCCGTCTACAATCATACTGTGCCATGTTGTTTGAGGTACTGTCAGATCTGTTGTCATCAGTATTAGTATAGACACCAACAACACTGTCACACAATACTGTCATTACCTTCGTGGTAAGTCATTTATTATTACATACACCAACAGCACTGTCACACAATACCATCATTACCTTCGTGGTAAGTCATTTATTATTACAGACACCAACAGCACTGTCACACAATGCCATCATTACCTTCGTGGTAAGTCATTTATTATTACAGACACCAACAGCACTGTCACACAATGCCATCATTACCTTCGTGGTAAGTCATTTATTATTACAGACACCAACAGCACTGTCACACAATACCGTCATTCTCTTCATATTTTAAAGTTTTTAAAATCAAGTACATTCTTTAAAGGCTTCAGTTAGAGTGCTTCCCTCTCTCAACAAAACTGAACATGCACAGAACAACATTGTTGTTCTGTTTTACCCCGCTGTAAATGGGTACATGATGATGTTAGAGCAGGGAAGGTTACACAGTAAGGAAGTATCCTGTTGTATGTGACCTTTTCTGTTTTACCCAGTTGTAAAAGGGTACCTGTTGCAGGGTAGACAATGTTGTAAGGAAGAAACCTGTTTTGTTCTGCTCCATTTTACCCTGCTGTGAATAGGTATCTGGCTGTTGGAGTTAAGGAAAGCAAGGCAGTAAGGAAAAATTATGTTTTGTCTTGGAATACTTGGAATCCTGGTATTCAAACAGGCATGTTAATGTCTGTTGCCAGGTAGCCAAATGCTTCGGCTACCTGGCAATAGACATTAACATGCCTGTTTGAATACCAGGATTCCAAGTATTCCAAATGCTTCGGCTATATGTAGTAGGTGTTTTACAACTTCCTGCAGCCTACTAGGCCTGGGGGAAGATAGAAATAATTTGAGGGGATTTTTCACTAGAATTTTTGTCCGGTCGGACACCTTACCTCGAGACCACTGAGCCACCCTATGTGTAATTATGTTTTGTCCTCTATTTTAAAGTAGAGGTTGGTCCCATATTAGTTACACTACTGTCGGGAGATGATGTTGTTAGAGACTTTTGTATACTAGGCCACAGCTTGTATGAGTTAGGATAGCTAGTTCCTTTCTTTGCTGTCTTTTACTTCCGTAGTCGTATGCCAGGAACCCATTTACAGCTGGGTCAACTGGAGTGTTCTGGTCATGAGATTCGTATCCTGTGTCTTTGCCATGAAAAGCGAGTGCTCCACCTTTATACGAATCATACCCTCAATTTCTCCCTCCTGTAAATGGGTACTTGAAATATATTCAATCAATCAAAACTTTTTAGCTCCATCTGGAACATATGTCTTCAACAATTACGCATCAAGTCATCAAATGTTAACCAGCCCATATCTATTGAAGCCTTTGTGGCTTTCAGTTTCTACAGGATGAGATTGCCAGCCCCATGCCCAACCCTCCTTAGTCATCTCTTATAACATGCCTGGCATATTAAGATGTCACCATTCTTTGTTCCCCTTTTGGGCCCCGATATGATTACGTATGATTAATTATACTCATTCTAATAATCTATATTAATTAATAATGTTAATTATATTCATTCTGATAATCTATATTAATTAATAGTATTCATTATATTCATTCGGATAATCTATATTGATTATATTCATTCTAATTATCTATATTATAGAGTATTCATTTCGGTGAACTGTATTAATTAATAGTATTCATTATATTCATTCCGATGAACTACATTTATAAATCAATCTTTATCTTTCCAAGGTCTATGACCTCCAGTATGCCTCTCCAGCTACAATCTCACGGTGCGGTATGGTTTTTGTTGACCCCAAGAACTTGGGCTATGCTCCATTTTGGGAACGTTGGTTGAAGAATCGACCCATTGATCAGGTGCCAGAACTGGGATTGCTGTACAAGAAATATGTATACAACCTGGTTGAATTGGTCATTGAGGCCATGCAAGATGGCCAACAAGTGGAGAGACTCTTTACAATAGTGCCTGTAACAAATCTAAATTTGGTAATTATGAAACTCTTTCGAATTGGGTAGATAACTCAATGAATAAATGTCTATCTAGATCAGGGCGCATCTGCCGACAAAGTCGGTAGTGAAAATTGAATATATAGTACTTACTTACTTTCTGTGTCCGGTACCTTACAGAGTGTTTAACCAGAAGCCAGACACCATGAATGCTTTCTCATTTGTCACCATCCGATCTTCCATTCTACAAGATTCCTGCATTCTGTGATAGCTAGGCAGGTATTCTGGGTCATTGCTGGCCATATATTTGCAGACATCGTCATCCATATCTCCATTTTTACAGTTTTGACCTACACCGGGACACCCCTGTTCTTAACCTTTACATCTTTACATTCTGCATTAACCTTTAGCACGCCACACTGAATTTTTGAAAATTTTTCACATTTCTCAATTTTGCAACTTTCAAAAATTTTAACTATTCTGTTTGTTTGTCAATAAATATGATTTTCTTGTGTTTAGAGACACAATTGAATAAAGAACTTGTTGATGTTATTGTTGTTGTTGTGTGTTTGTTAGTTTCTGAGATACAAGAAGATGAATGTGAAATATTTTTTTTTAAATTTAAATATTTGAACTTTCCCGATAGAAAACCATGGAAACCATAACAAAGAATCGATACTGTGTTTACAATATTGACACAACTGTTAGTTTCCAATTCAAGCGTAGTTCTTTCATTTAAACAAATAAAATAAACAGATTTACAAGATAAAGATCTTTCCCAACAACCTACTTCACCTTTCCCCAAAAAGTCGGCCTGCTCCAATCGGCGGAAAAAAATAATAAATCGTTCAAAAGCCATTTGTAATCTAACATATGATACTTTTACCGGCAAAAAGCGTGTGAAGATGGACGTGACGAATCCAGCAGTATAAAAATAGCTATCGGTAGGGTCTCCGTACTTAGAGAAAAAAAATTTCAAAATTTTTTATTTGGACAGCGTCACGAGCATGGCGCAGACAGCGGCCTGCAGCGTGGTAAAGGTTAAAATAACTACGCAATTTACCCCGCTACTGCATTATTTTTCTAACGCGTCACGTTTTACTAGGTTCTTGACTTTGAGAGCCTGTATTGTTTTTGTTTGCTATTGTATGGATATGGTTTTTTTGTGTGTAGAGATATAACTTAACGTCTTTATACTGGTTTAGAATACACTGCAGACTACACAGACTGCATACAACCAGTTTCATTTACATTTCCTTGCTCTAAAATCAATGCGCATCCAATCTATTCTTAAATGCATTAATTGTCCTCACCTCCACTACTTCCTGTGGCAATGCATTCCAAACATTCGCCACTCTCTGACTAAAAAAATATTTCCTTCTTCTTCTTCTGCGTTCATTCTCAATCTCCCGCTACCAAACGCTGAACAGGGCTTTGCAAGTAGCAGGATGTAGTCCGGAGAACGAATTTGCGTTGTGTCGCTAGTTTACAGTTTGACTCGATATTTGCACCTTTCGGTCCGACACATCCGTTTTCAACAGGAAAATATTTCCTAATTTCTAATCTGGACCTTTCTATAGTTAATTTGTAGCTATGCCATCTTGTTTGTGGTTATATTTTGAAAAAAAAACTTTGTTATAGTTTGTTTTATCCGTTCCTTTGAATAGTTGTCCATCACAAGTGATGAAAACCACTCTCTTTGTTCAGCCGTGTGGTCAGTCGTATCTCTTGCTGTGATAGCTGGGCTTTATACATGAGTATTCCATATAGTTCCTCAGTCCAAGAAAAGCCTTCATCTCATCACTCGAGCTCTCACTGTCTGTTTCACTTGAACAGAGTCTGAATCAACCAAATTATTGATCACCTGTTGGACTGTCATAAGCCTAGACTTACTTTGCTGTCCTTTTGAAGTGCTTGGTTCATCAGCCGTTCGTTTCATTGTCAATTTTCCTAATTTGTTCACGTTAAACCCCACAAAATCAATTCAAACATGGGGGCAGCCATTTGCAATGACTAATCACGAGGATTGACCACGATTGGTTGGTTATTTTTAGATTCTGACACATTTTATGACGTACTATCCAAATTACCGAAAATTAGGTCCAGCGGTTTAGCGGCAGTTAAGGAAATTACCTAAAAATGGGGACAGCGGTCTGGTAGGGTTAAGTGACAGAGCAGTTAGAGCTCTTGTCTTTATTTTGGAACTGACTGGTGTTCACACCCTAGTAGAGACACTCTAGCCTATAGTATAACAGACCGTTTCAGTAGACAAGTCATTGAGGAAGACAACCGGTTACCTAATTTTTAAAAAGGACATAAACCTCGGACAATGGAGTCTTGAATACTTCAGGTCAGGTCATCCTGTAAGCAGTGAGGTCGTTGGAGCACACATGAAGACATCCTCACAACCCCACACCACCCTTCTCTGTCAGCAGCCGCTGCCTGTGCTTCTTCTGGTTGGAGATTGGTCCATTCTTTTATGTTGTCCTCCCACTTTTTTAGACGGCCTCTTCTTCTTCTGCCTTGCATCTTTCTATGCAGGATCGTATTTGCAAGACCATTTGATCTCGATATGTGACCGTACCAAGCGAGTTGCCTTCTTTTGACAGTTGCCAAGAGGTCTTCATAAGGCCCTATTGCTGGTGTAATTCTATCTCATATTTCCTCATTTGTAACTCGATCTTTGTACGTGACGTTTAAAAGTCTTCAGAAATATCTTATCTTCAAGGCCTGTATCCTTTGCTGTAGATCAGCTGTAACTGTCCATGTCTCACAAGCTTAGAGGAATATTGACAGGACCAATGTACGTATTAATCTGATTTTCGTGCATAGTGCTAACCATTTATCTTGCCAGATTTTGTTAAGCTGTGCAAAGCGCCGCTATTGTCTGTGCTATTCTGGCCAACACCTCACATTTTGATCCTTCATCACTGACAATCGAATCCAGATATTTAAAACAGTCAACCACTTTGAGTTCCTGGCCATTAGCTTTTATCCTACTATTGAAGCCGTCTACGCTGTTGGTCATTAATTTTGTCTTTTCAGCGTTTATCTCCATGCCATAGTCAAAAGCTGTTACATCAAGTCAAAAGCTGTTTCATCAAGTTTCTGACCCATTCCTGAAGTTCTGCTACTGAACTCGTCAACCCGTCGATGTCATCTGCAAAATGAAGGTTGGTAATCGTTTGGCCCCCTATCTTGACAGTACCAACGTGATCTCCAAGTGCCTCACTCATAATTCCCTCAAGGAATATATTGAAAATAGTTGGAGAGAGTGTTCAACCCTGTCTCACACCAACTGATGTGCGAAACTAGTCCCCTCGCCTCCCATTCACAAGAACTGTGCTAGACGCCTTACCAAACGGGTGTTCAAAGACCTTTATAATATTTCTGTTGATTTTATACATCCTCATGGTTGCCCATAGCGCTTTATACCAAAACCTATCAAACCCTTTCTTTAAATCAACAAACACATGATACAGTTTTTGCTGCTGTTCTAGATATTTCTCATTTAGTAGCCTTAAATTAAATATCTGTTCTGTTGCTACTTCATCTCCCTTTAAAAGTATCTGCTATCCTGCCTGCTGACAAGGAGGGCTGCAGATTAAATCCCCGGTAAGGCATTTGTTGTTTTTCTGTTAGGGTTGAAATAAACATACACAATGTCTTTACAACCTCTCGACTATGTGGCGGCGTGGCCTAGGGGTTGAGTGACACGGCTCACAAACAGAAGGTGCTGGGTTTGTTCCCCATCACAGCACCGGCCGTTACCCCGGGGAAGCAAACCCTTAGAAAATGCAGGAGCAAGCAGACCCTTACATAAAATGCATGCTGAAGTCAGATGCACTGGGCTTACAGGCGCAAAATAAAAACCACAGTGCAACACACACCGCCTTGGGGATAAGAGAAATAAGGCGAATGCAAAAAAAAATATAAAAACCCCTCGACTGTCTCTCTCAGCAATGGGAATAAAGCCGTACAACAGTTTTTGTTTGTTTAAAGAAAATAAAAATAAAACAAATTTTTCCCTTTCCCTTTCTCTGTATGCTCAGGTAACACAGCTGACAATGATGTTGACTTCAACGGTTGATAATAGTGAGAATGAGCCAGGTGAACTGGAGGCCATGATGATACAATCCCTTGTCTGGTCATTGGGAGCTCCCTTAATTGAAAGCAGCCGTGTCAGATTTGATGCTTTCGTCAAGTATTTAGCAAGTTTAGTTTTAATATATGATGAACGGAAATCTGCGGCACTAGGTAATTAGTGTTACCGTTGTTTTCATTGTGTGTGGCTGTAGTGGCTTGAATTAATGTTTCAGTGTAAACGCCGTGAAAGGAACTGCTACAGATAACAAATTTCTACAAAAAGCAAATTTCTACAGATAACAAATTGCTGTGAACAGTTTTTGAGAGATGGTATCTCCTTGTTTTACTACTCGTTGCATAGAAATTGAAAGTGGCTTGTGGAAAAGACTGATCTCAGTTGAGCAGCCCTCGTTTATGTTTT